>VYXC01008352.1:611042-764962 GCA_013397175.1 Platysteira castanea
CGGGGCGGCCCGGGGTGCAGCGGGGTTCCCGGCGATGCCGAGCCTGCGAGCCCCGGGGGCCCCGAGTGCTGCCCGCCTCTGCGGGAGCAGCGCCCGGCGCCTTCCAGCCTCGGCGGGTGCTCGGGGAGCCGTGGCCGCCCGGCCCCCGTCGTGTCCTGTCCCGTCCCGTCCCGTGCGGGCCGCGGAGCGCTCGCCTCGGGCTGCCCCGACCTTGCCCCGGGGGGAGCAGCTGCGGTGAGGCGTGAGAGTGACCGCAGCCGAGAGCCTCCAGGGGCCGGGGTGCCGGACCTGCTCGCTTCGGGCACACTTGCTTGATAGGATCTCGTTGGGTGCGCGTCAGGAGCTGGTGATCTGCAGCGCTCCCGAAATCAACTTTTAAATCAGAATGCCGATTTGTCAAGGTACATCTTGTTTTGTAACTGAGGACGACGGAGGGCCCTGTGAATCTTTGGGAAGCGGGAATCTCTCTCGCAGCCGTACGATATTGTTAACTCACAGACTTTGTCGCTTGTGATGGACTGACGTGAACTCTGATTTACCGGCTAGACTGTAGCAGTCGATGTCTTCGGGGATGTTCAGAAACATAGCGTTAGACCACTCGGTTTAAGAACCTGCTGAATGTAAATTACAGAAAGTGTGACTGTTTAGGAGTGTCTTCTAGATAAAACCAGAGGTCTNGAGGAGGAGGAGAGGGCGGCGGCGGCGAATCCTCGTCCGGCTGGCCGGGTGTGCGAGCACTAGTGGGAGCTGGAGAGGGCGAGAGGAGGGGAGGAAGCCCCAAACCACCCCGAGCCCGAGCAGAGCAGCTGCGAGCCGGGCGAGAGGGGGGTGTGCGCGGGAGGCAGGCGGGGGGCGAGCGGAGCGGCAGCAGCCCGGCAGAGGAGGCAGCCCCGCGGAGCCTTCGCAGGCGGTAAGCACGGTGAGGAGCCGGAGCCGGGCGGGGAGCGGGTNGCGGGCCGCGGAGCGCTCGCCTCGGGCTGCCCCGACCTTGCCCCGGGGGGAGCAGCTGCGGTGAGGCGTGAGAGTGACCGCAGCCGAGAGCCTCCAGGGGCCGGGGTGCCGGACCTGCTCGCTTCGGGCACACTTGCTTGATAGGATCTCGTTGGGTGCGCGTCAGGAGCTGGTGATCTGCAGCGCTCCCGAAATCAACTTTTAAATCAGAATGTCGATTTGTCAAGGTACATCTTGTTTTGTAACTGAGGACGACGGAGGGCCCTGTGAATCTTTGGGAAGCGGGAATCTCTCTCGCAGCCGTACGATATTGTTAACTCACAGACTTTGTCGCTTGTGATGGACTGACGTGAACTCTGATTTACCGGCTAGACTGTAGCAGTCGATGTCTTCGGGGATGTTCAGAAACATAGCGTTAGACCACTCGGTTTAAGAACCTGCTGAATGTAAATTACAGAAAGTGTGACTGTTTAGGAGTGTCTTCTAGATAAAACCAGAGGTCTGCCTAAGTGTCCTGGCTCTGACAGTGCAAAAAGCAGTGCCTGAGGGGAAGTAAAAATAAGGTAGGCGTGTAAGGATAATTCTCCAGAAGGCTCTCTCAGCATGCAATGATTTGCAGCTTGGATGCTTTTAAGGGAGAGCTGGGGTCTTTGTAGCACTCAACTGATTTTTCCTTTCCATGAACTGCTCTGAGTGCCCCTTGACCCTCTGTAAACTTTTAGCAATGTGCTGTGGCAAGGAATTTCCTAGCTTAAACTTTACACTGTGTCAAACCCCATAGCATTTTATTATGAACCTTTGTTTGATAGTACCTCTGCCTTAATGTAGAGTTAGTGCAGAATTGGTCTGTGTTCCTCTCTGTCCCATTTAAGCTTTTACAAACTTGCAGTGTGTTCTCTGTTGACTCCTTTTCATGCCAAAATGCTCTCTTCTACTTCGCCTGAAGTTTACATTACAGAGGGAAATGAGTAGAGACATAGTTATTTTCTGAGAATGGATAGTTTTTAATGACAGGCATGTTAAAGTTAGGATTTAAAAGCTACAGTCTGTGGGAATAACTCGTGGAGACAGTGTACACTAGTGTGACAGAACAGCTACCGTGTGATTGCCTACAGAGGACAAAATCTCCTCTGTCTGATGACTAGCATGGCTTACAGCACCAAGTATTCTTCCTTTCTTTTACTGGCAGAGGCTGCATGTGCAGGGAGTGGGTTTCTTTCAGAGGTTTTTAACAGCAAGCAAAAACCCAACCAGCATTTTACTACTGGGGTGATAAGGATGGATTCATAATGTGTTTGTAAGAAAGTTTTGTGGTTCTTGTGTTGAAATGTTGCATTGTTAGGAAACAGTTTTGCAGTTATTTCAAAATAAGGAATCCATCACAGTAAATACAACCTAAGGACCTTGACTCTCTTCCCACAATCTACTGCCCTGCTTGGCTTCAGCTGGGCTGCCCTTGATTGACACTTGTGCAATCAGGGAAAAAACCCCTCGGGCCTTTGGGATAGTTGTATCTGTACTTATGTGTGTGTGTAATCCTGACTTATAGCAGTCCTTCCTGTGGGTCAGTATACTGAGTGCTCTGGCTTCAAGTTAGCACTTAAATACATGCTTAATTTTAAGGATACAAGGAGGGTCCATTTTAATTGGTGCACTTGTGTAATTAAAGTGATGCATGTGCTGGGGCCTTTGCTGCAGCGAGACTGGAGCACTGATCTCTTGGCAGAATTGAGCCCTCAAGTTTTGTGACTCCCTTTAAGAGAGCTTTGATTGGTGATGATGTAAACTGACAGATTCACAAAGGCTGTTCCCAGCGTCTAGTCTTTCTTGCCTGTTTCGGTCATTCTTCCCTGAGTATTGTTTCCCACAAAACAAGAGCTTCCATAAGTAAGATGCAATATCTGTTGCCAGGTGTAAGGAAACAATGAGAGGAAGTCCGATGCTCAGGTGGGAAATGATGTGTTACTACTCCCAAGAAATAAGATTAACCTTTTTTTTTTAGAAGAAGGTTTATGAGCTGCTCTGTGTCTTAACTGCTGATTGCTTGAAGCTGACTACAAAGCACTTGTCCAGACTGTAAATCCTGTGGGGAAGGGGCTGCTTTGCTTTGTCATACAAATGTGATGCTTGATGCAGTGGGCTGGGGAGAGTGAAGGGCTGCCTCGGGGTCCAGCCTGTGCTGCTGCTGACAACAGCCCTTGCAAGTAGTTTACAGCCTTCAGACAGAATATGTCAGAAGCCAGAAAAGTCTCTAAAAACTTGTAACATGTATTTTCTACCAATCTTAGGGTAATTGCAAGGATGGGATAGTATATAAACCAACATGGTTACCTTGGTTTTCATTACTCTAACTTATGAAGTTGGTGAAGATTTATAGGTATGTTACTATTTGACTCATAAGTGCCAAAATGTGCTGATCTTTGGGCTGTAAATACTGCAAATATAGCACGGAAACAAATTAGTAAGACCTATTGGTGGTACCCTGTAAAACAAACTATAAACTACATCTTAAACTTATTACCATTTAGATTTTTGTTCATTTTTGGAAGATATGATCTATTTTTAAATTGCCTCAAACAAACTGAGAATCTTGCTGCTGATAGGGAAAATTTGGAGGAAACTGATTTGAAAACACTCTAGTTTGGTCTAAAGTTCACATGTGTCAAACTTTTTTCCACTAGTGCACCTTTCAGATTGGGCTTGGTTCTGGTGAGCTCTTTCGTCTTGCTATTTTGTATTTGGTTGAAGTAGCAAAAATGTAACAAGGGTGATAGGATAAGTTTTGAAAAAGTCTTGAAATTGTAGCATTCTGACGATATCTATGAATTATATTGTGCTATAGATCAACAACCTTGTTCTTTTGAGTGTCTTAAAGGTTAAAAGGTTTATCTATTACAGCATCTGTAAGTGCTGGACTCTTTTGTAATAAGGAAATTATTTTGAGGTAACTAAAATACCTTATAATGTAGTGTTTGATTACATTATAACAGTTCTTTCATGCGTCACACTACCGAGTTTACTTTCCTCTGCTTAAAATGTCAGCACCTCATCAAGCTGTAGAAAAAAAAATTCCTATGTGATCAATTATTCTTTATGATCAGCCCATGCCAGAGTGTGCACGCACGCCCAGGTGCGAATGCTTACACAGTGCGAACAGAGAGGAGCGTGTATCTGTGTCTCTGGTAGTGCAGGCAATATATTTTAACTACTGTCATGCACAGGCCGTGTTGCAGGATTGTGATAAGCAGCAAAACTTGAAGGAACCTCTTTCCTCTGGCATTGTGTCTCAAGGCTGGGGTCCCCAGTTTGTCACTGCTCTTCCCTCACAGGATCACTGACAGGGGCTGTGTGCTCAGCCCAGCTGCCTGCTTTTCTGCTGCTTGTCAGAGTGAATATCTCTTAGGCCTCCAAGCCTGTGTCAGATTTGGTTATAATTGGCCAATAGACTCAAAACTTATTAGAGAGGGTCTGGCAGACATGTTTATCCACAGATAAGCAAGTGTAAACATTGCCTTGGGAAAGGAGGCTGAGGGAGTTCCTTTCTGTTGGAGTCGGGGTGTAAAGCAAGTCCTCGTCTGGTGGTACAATGGCCAGCAGGGAAGGCATTTGCATGGAAGTCACGATCACAATTTTGAGCCTTATATAATTGGTATTTGGAGTCATCTGTGGCAGCTTGTGGGACTGCTGATACAGGTCCACAGGGTTTGCAAACTCTGAATGTAATGAGGACACTGAAGCAGCAATGGGAGCATGGGGAGAGCACCAAGGAGCGTAGGTTCACTCTTTACATGTTCCAGAAAGCTTTTCCAAGAGTGAATGAATTGTAGTATGCAGGGCCCTGAATGACACAGGTCTCAGGAAGTTTCTTTCCCTGAAACTGACTTTGTTACATATTAAAATTAATTCAGTGCTGAAGTCAAAGTGCATTGCTACAAACCTCTACACTTCAATGCCATTAAGCCGAAGACTGAAGTTTCACAGACCAGGATGAATAAAGGGACATAATTAAAGATGTTCATTCTTTAAAGCTACCACTTACCTCCTTAACGCAAAAATAACTGTTGCTGTTTTGCTGAAACAGAAGGAAATATTCTTTGGTGTTCAGAAAAATTTCACATCTAAACCCTAAAATACAAAATGGATTGTATATAAGACATATTTGTAAAGTAGCCACTTAGAAGTTTTTAAAAGGTTAAGTTATTCAAGACATATTCCCTGAAGCTACAAACGTATTTGTTCATGCATAACTTCACTAAGGAATACTTACGTGAATAAAATTACGCACTTACAGGTTTGTAAAATGAAGACTGTAATTAGCTCTAGGTTAATTCCCCTGCTTCCTAATTAAAAACACACAGGTCAATTAAGGATCAAATGAGACATTACCGTTGTGATTATCTTCCTTGGCAGAAATAACTGTTCTGATAAATATTTCAATTTCACTTTAATCTGACCTTTTGTCCAATTTGCTTTCCTTTATCCTTGCCAATTTTGGACAAGGAGAAGGAGTTGTGTTTAAAACAGACCATGAAAAGATGAAATGTTGAAGCTCATAGTTTGGGCACATGAGTCTTTTAGGGAAAAAAAAACTGTTGGATGAAAGAGTATATTTATTTGCTTTGGATTGATAATGCGTATGAGCCGGATTTGGCTAGTTAGTTTGTCTCTCCTAAGTACACAAACACAGCTTTATTCGTAACCAGATAGTTAAATACAATTTTCTTCATGTGTCTAACAATTTCGCTTCCCCAATAAAGCGCTGATGAAATGACATGCAGGTGAGTGCATTTAGAGTACGGGTCAGAGGGTATACCTGTATGTATGTGCTAAATCTTTGCAAGTCAGATTTGCTTCAGAGCCCACCGAGTGTAGGCTCTGTGCATATGTGAGAAGATTTGGACAGGGCAAAAAACTGCTTGCTTCTGTGCCAGATGTATTGCAAAGTCAGGACAGTGTAATGGAGATAAGGTTAATTAGCTATTTGCATTTGCTACTGAAGTTGGATGAATAGGGTTTTTTCCTTAACAGGGAATTTCTCTTCAGGCATAACTATCTGGTAGTTTGTTAAAATGAGTACAGCAAGACTTTTATAGCCTGCAGAAATACAATTAAGTGTGTGCAAACATGATACATTTCTTTTATTCATAGGCAAGTCTTGTAGGGTCTTGTCCTACCAGAGAATCAAAGCGGAGAAACCCTTCAAGCCAAGGAGGGTCATGCTGCTTCAAGGACATGCCATAGGATGGGTCCATGTCATCTCTGTATCTCTGTATCTGACCGGTGGGGTGCAGTCACAGGTACCCCTTTTAAAGTGTTGTGAGACCCTGGGTCAAGAATGAGATCAAGTCCAAGCTGCTGCTGTTGATGGACAGGATAAAACTAAAGTTACTCAGGAGATTGCTTTGTCTTTCATCATTAAAAATATTAATGCAAATTGTCTTTTTCCGTTATTCACAAGCATTCCTGGGTAGGCATTCAGGGCTACTGTGTTTAGCACCTTGCAACTATTATGAGCATGAAACTTTGCATCTGTGTTATGCTTAGGATTTAAAATACTGGTGTGATTTCTGTCTGAATAATGGTAAAAAGGGCTTTGTCTTAAGATTGCCTCTGTGATTTCTGCATTCAAACTACAGTCCATCTATCTTGGCAGTTTTCACAGGAGTGAAAATCATTCACATGAAGTGAACTTCTTATGGTAGGGAACATTCATAGAACCATAGAATCATTAAGGTTGGAGAAGACCATCAAGATCATCAAATCCGACAGTCGATGCAGCACCACCACCACCATGTTCACCACTAAACCATGTCCTCAGGTGGCATATCTACACATTTTTTGAACACTTTCAGGGATGTTGACTCTACCACTTCCCTGAGCAGTCTGTTCCAATGCTTTACAACCCTTTAAATGAAAAAAAAAATTCTGATATCAAATCTAAACCAGTCCTGGTGCAACTTGAGACCATTTCCTCTCATCCTCTCCCTTGTTACCTAGGAGAAGAGACTGACCTCCACCTGGCTATGCCCTTCTTTCAGGCAGTTGTAGACAGTGATATGGTCCCCCCATAGCCTCCTTTTCTCCAGGCTAAATAATCCCAGCTCCCTCAGCTGCTCCTCATCAGAGTTGTGCTCCAGCCCCTTCCCCAGCTCCATTGCCCTTCTCTGGACATGCTCCAGCCCCTCAGTGTCTTTCTTGTAGTGAGGGGCCCAGAGCTGAGCACAGCACTTGAAGTGCAGCCTCACCAGTGCCCAGTACAGGGGGGCAGTCACTACCCTGGTCCTGCTGATCCAGACCAGGATGCCATTGACCTTCTTGGCCACCTGGGCACACACTGGCTCATGCTCAGCCACTGTTGACCAACACTCCCAGATTCTTTTCTGTCAGGCAGCACTCTGCCCCAGCCTGTAGCACTTCGTGGGGTGGTTGTAACCCAAGGGCAGGAGTTGGTACTTGGCTTTGTTGAATCTTGTATTACTGGCCTCAGCCTATTGTTCTGGCCTGTCCAGATCCCTCTACAGAGCCTCCTTGCCTTCCAGTAGATGAACACTCCCACCCGACTTGGTGCCATGCACAAAATTGCTTAGAGTGCACTTGATCCCTTTGCCCTGGTCATCACTAGTCACTGGCCTCCAGGTGGATTTAACTGCCCTCACCACCATTTCAGTGTTCTCCTGGCGACAGTTCATGGTGTGGACGTGTGCATTCCTCACTGGGTAGAAAACTGGTTGGACAACTGAGCCTTTTCCCTTGTCTTAATAGGGTCACTTAGTCTTTCTTTCCACAGGTATTAATATTCTTTTTGGAGTTTGTCTTGCTGCAGACGTAATCGCTTTATTAGAGTGAAAAAACCAGCACCAGCATTTTCCTCCAGAATTCTGGTATTAATTGAAAATGGATGGTAAACCTTGGGGGTCTGTCTCGGGGTTAACTGTTCACATAGGAAATGTGAGTTCTGCTTGCCAGCAGCATGTGAGCAGCAATGGCATGACAGAGATGCACGTTAGTATTTTGTGGAAGGGACAGGTTTGTGCTTTTCCTGAGAGCCATCACAGGAGCACATAGGTCCACATTTGTGCCTTTGAAGAGGAGGAGGAGTATGTTTTAAACCTGAAGCTAATTAACTTTTCTCTGATAACTACATATGACAGCTCTTAAAGCTTGTCTATATTCCTTGTCTTCCACAACGAAGTCAGAGCCATGAAAAACACACCCCAAAATAATAGTTTACAATGGGGATTATGCAGTATTGTTGGGCTGTTCAATATAGCAGGGATGCTGCTCGTTGAGGACATGCAGGAATCAATATTTTACTCCAATTAAACATGAAAAAAAAATGAAGATAACCTTTATAACTTTTTAACTCAGAAATCCATTGACAGGGAGTAATCAAACTTCTCTATAATTGAATTATGGAATTTCTTAAGATTGCTTCATTTTGAAAGAAATTTGCTCTCCTTACAAGAATCAGTGTGATCTGAATGACACACATGCCTGTGTTTTGAATGTGTGGAATTTTCTTATGACTTGCTGTTTTTGAGGTTTTGTCGAAAAAACCTTATTTTAAAATTAGTCCTTTAACTTAAGACAAACACAACCCCAAAACCAAAGCAACACAAAGAACAGTTTCTAATCCTCTGAGTTGTAAACTTTATTCTTATTTTTTAAGTCTTGATTCACGAACTGTTTGGTTTTGTGTGTACAAAATGCCATTGTTTTTACTTAACTTGGTGCTTAATTTGTGCATAAACATTTTTCTAGCTTTCTGCAAAAGAGTAGATTTCTGCACAGTTTGTGCATAACTCAGTTTTTCTAATCCACCTTACCAGTTGAGACAAAGTGACTTGGAATGGTGTGAACAAATGACAGCCTGTCAAAAGGGTTTGATCTATTTTTATACTGTCCTTGTGCTCTCAAATGCTACACATATATTTGAAATTATTAATCCCAATGTAATTTCTTTCCTTTGCAGCATTTCAGCTGTTTCGATGAACCATCCTTGGCATTTCTTTCCCCCTACTGCAAATTTCATAAAAACTAAACCAGTGTGACTCTCCTTGCATAGATGGATATGTTCTCACAGGTTTAATCATTGATGCTAAGTCCTTTTAGAAGTTGGTGGGGGCTTTGCATGCAGGCAGGAGTTGTCTTACACGTATTTAAATGCCTTTTGAAATGCTTGGTTGGGATTTTTTTATGCTAGTCGCACTTAAATACTGGAGTTGGCTCCAGGTGAAAAGTAAACTGCAAACAGTCTGATGGGCCAAAAGCAGTACTGTGAGGGATAAACTAGCGATCTGAAAGCTGAGCGAAGCTTTTAGAAGCGTTTTGCCGTAAAATTGATGACCTAAATGGGCAGTTGCTTTGGGAATAGTTGGAGCATTTGAGGAGCTACTGTGCCTAGCTCCTCCTTTTATCTGTCTTGCTGAAAGATAGGGTCCTCAGCACTCTCAGCAGGTGGTGAGAATGTGCCTGGTCTGCATCAGTGCAAAGGCACCTTTGCCTTGTTTTGTCTCTTGCCCCAGCTGTGAGGTGAGATAACCTCACTCTCTGTCCTCAAGCAAAGTGAGGCAATCCTCCTGTGAAGTGTGGATTAGCCTAGCTGTCTAGCACAGCAATGAACAACTGAAGATGCTATCTGCCTCAGAAATTAATTCCTTTTCTCCGTGGCTCCAGAAAAAGCTATACATGCAAATGGTGCCTAAGAGATGTCAAAGGGTAGGGATGGAGGGGTGTACTTTTTATTTCTTTTTTTTTTTTGTGTGTGTGTGTGCAACTAATAGGCTAAAGAATACTCTTTTTTGCAAATTTGAAAATAGCAGAAGGCAGTACCCATGAGGTAGGCTAGAGAAGATCCAAACACAGCAATACCAGCGGAGGTCCTGCGAAGTTACCTCAGGAGGCTGATATAAGACAGTGGTACAACTTGCAGAGCTCAGCAGGCGCTGTGTTACTGGTGCTGGGTGCCCAGATCCCCAGTGGACTGAACACAGCTAAACTTCAGTACCCTGAAACAAGTCCTTAGTGTTGTCTGAAGGTGCAGCTGAAGGTGAGTGCTGCCAGTCTAACCCTGGGGAGAGAAAGCACAGGCAAGCTTGCAGGGAAAGGTCAGGACCCTTACTGCTTCTGCTGCTCACATTGGCCAAGGACAGAAGGGACACGTTACTTCAGGCAGCAGCTGTCTGTATGCTCTGCTGATGGTTAGAGGTAACAGTGAGCACTGGAAATGGTTATAATAAAATCCTTGAAGGATGGGCGCAGCAATTCCTGTGTTCATTCCTGGTGACATCAACTCTGGTGTTGATTTTTTGCTTTTTAGCAGATGTCAATCTAATCACCTGTTCTCTGTAGGTGTAAGAATGGACTAAGCTGTGGCTTTTCTTTTTGTGGGGACTGGAAATTATCATAGAAGAGTTGCTAGCAACTTCAAATTNCTAGGGATGGAGTGGTGTAGTTTTTATTTCTTTTCTTTTCTTTTTTTTTTTTGTGTGTGTGTGTGCAACTAATAGGCTAAAGAATACTCTTTTTTGCAAATTTGAAAATAGCAGAAGGCAGTACCCATGAGGTAGGCTAGAGAAGATCCAAACACAGCAATACCAGCGGAGGTCCTGCGAAGTTACCTCAGGAGGCTGATATAAGACAGTGGTACAACTTGCAGAGCTCAGCAGGCGCTGTGTTACTGGTGCTGGGTGCCCAGATCCCCAGTGGACTGAACACAGCTAAACTTCAGTACCCTGAAACAAGTCCTTAGTGTTGTCTGAAGGTGCAGCTGAAGGTGAGTGCTGCCAGTCTAACCCTGGGGAGAGAAAGCACAGGCAAGCTTGCAGGGAAAGGTCAGGACCCTTACTGCTTCTGCTGCTCACATTGGCCAAGGACAGAAGGGACACGTTACTTCAGGCAGCAGCTGTCTGTATGCTCTGCTGATGGTTAGAGGTAACAGTGAGCACTGGAAATGGTTATAATAAAATCCTTGAAGGATGGGCGCAGCAATTCCTGTGTTCATTCCTGGTGACATCAACTCTGGTGTTGATTTTTTGCTTTTTAGCAGATGTCAATCTAATCACCTGTTCTCTGTAGGTGTAAGAATGGACTAAGCTGTGGCTTTTCTTTTTGTGGGGACTGGAAATTATCATAGAAGAGTTGCTAGCAACTTCAAATTACATCTTAAACTGCATGCAGTCTGTAAGCTGTGTCATCAGATAAGGAGAGGCAGTGGGGAATGAATAATAAATACATGTCAGGAGTAGAGAAAGATTTTACACAGAACAACTACTTCTGAATCTCATCATCCCTTCCATGTTTTCCCTAAGGTGTCTAAGGTGAAACATCAGTCAAATACAGTAATTTCTTTGTGATGTTTCTTTAACAAAACTCTTAGAGAAAATGCATTTTCAAGTGAGATTTAAAAAAAGTTTTTACATATCTGGGTTGAGTATTTTACTGTGATTTGTTACACTAGCACTCCAAGAAAGAGATTATATTATTTACATTGAAAGAAATAACAAAAATAAATGTCTTGCAGAATATATTTAAAATTTTCCCATTTAAGCATAATGAGACTATGTTGTTAAAGGTGTTGCAAATGATAACTCTTTAATTGACAAATGAGAAGTAATATAAATGGGCTGCCTATTTAATGAATGAAATAATTAATTGATGGAAGCTCTTATACTATTTCTGTAACAAATGGAAATGTTATTTTCATTAAAGTGACTTTATCTCCCCTTCTTCCTGTGCCATTTCAGTTCTCTTCCAGCCACTAACCTCTTTTGTACATCGCCCCCAGTTCCCTCTCTCTTGATGATTTTCCTTCCTGAACAAAAGCAGCCCATTTCTGTGCTTGTTGTCAAATAAGCCGGCCTCAAAATTTTCAACCATATTTATTTTTTAGAAGACACTCCTTTGTGTACTTTGTAAACTTTTATTAGTGTAGTGCAGTATTCATGGCAATTAATGATAATAATTTCCCATCTGATGATAAATGCCTATTTATAGCAGCTCTTTTCCACATTCATTAATCAAGAAAGGTCATCAACACAGTGATAAATATAACTTTGATTTTGGCATAAATGTATCATATACAAATACCAAATACATATACAAATACCGAATCCTGTTTATCAGTGAATGCATGACAGACCCACTTTAGAGTGCATAAAAATACTAGGAGTGTATGTCAAACAATAGAATACTCTTCTTCTAGACAATCTTGTTGAAATTGTCTTGCATGCTCTTGTTTCTGCAGTGTTGTGGCTTGCCTTCTTCTGTCCTTGGTGGTCCTGACTGAATTAGGTTATTGTTGTGGGGAATGCCTCCTAATTCCTGCTATGCAGGGCCTGCTTAAAACCAGTCCTTGCACGGGAGAAGTTAGCCAGAATCTGTTTGCTGGCTTGTAGCATGGTAGAATGCATAAAGGCATTCACTTGTGCCCGTTGTTTCAGGCCAAAGAAATTATACATAAAAATCATATGTTCTGCATCTTTCTGGGGACTGCAGAGAAACCTCATTTTGTTGTAGCAGCCTTCTGGTAGTTGATAATCCCCCGTGGCACAGATAAGTCACGTAGGCTTTATCTCGGACATTTTCCTTTACTAATCAAGATTTTGAGGCACCTGCACTTCCTTCAGATCTGCTCTTCAAAGTAGTGCTCGGGCTGGATCCCCAGTTGCATCTTTGAATGCTTTTTACAGAGTTTGTCCAAATAAACGCAGGTTCTGTGACTACTGCATTTTGCTGATCAGCTGGCATTTGCAAAGCCTGTGAACTGCACCCATGTAAGCTTTCTTCATTCTTTGAGCCATAGCATTTCATATGTAGTGTTACCATAGTAGATTCTGGAGGTGGTTTCTAGGTGTTACTCTCTGCCTCATCCTTAAAGTTGCATTGTTTGTTTTTCATAGAGGTCCATCTGATACTATAACTGCCCAGGAAACAGGGCCTGATAATAGTGAGAATACAAATTGTGTTGAGCTCTTTGCTTTGAGAATTTCTCAAATTCCTATCTGCCTTGAGTATTGCGATTTGGTTTTATTTTTCCAAGCCCTTGCTTTTTCTTCATGTCTAAAAGGATTTAAAATTTCTTTTAAACATCTGGTCACTAGATTTCCTTGAGGAAGGTTTGCTCTCAAAATAGCATTTCTTGAAATCATCATGTACTTTCAGTAGGTGGTTGTCAGCAGGGGCCAGATGACCAACTGACTAACAAAATTGATATGTTTATTATTTATTGAATGTATACACTGTTGTTTTCACTCATATTTTTTTCCAAATGAAGCTTGTATTGCTTGGTCTTTGTGTGCCTAGGTAACTTAGATCTATATAAGACAGCTTAACCTAAAGTTTTTTTTTGGGGGGTTACTTGATTTTTGTGGCCAGAGGCATAAGTGCTCAGGAGCTCCCCAAAGGGGTTTCAGTACAAATTACTAGCTGACATTTGTTATAATTTCTGTTTTCACTCTGTCTTGGTGTATTTATGATCCTCCCTGGAGAGCTGAGGGATCCAGGCTGAACTGAGAATTCAGTCATAAAGTAAGGGAGGTAAGTTAGTAAATGCATCACTTGGATGTAGCAATTATGATATGCACTCCAGCTGGTTTTACAGGAAAGTCTAGAGAATCATGCCACATGTGGAATTCAAGCGTGGAGTTTTTTCTGTCCTTCCACACCTGTACTATCTCCCACATGATGCTTACCACGTCAGTCGGCTGTGATCAGGCTATGATGTGGAGGTTTTTTCCTTAAAAATATGTAGAGAGAGCCTTACCAAGCAACTTGTTACCTCACTTACCAGATGTGTCTGTAAATGTGGGAATGTCTCCTGTCTCATCAGAAATTCATTTTGACTTTGGGAGTTCTTACACAAAACCTATGAGTAGCTGCCTTCTTACCATCCCTCAGAGAGAGTGGACCTGGAGGCGACTGACGCTGGGAGAAACAGATAAATTGAGGCTTTCCACACCAAATATTTAACAGAACTCCCTGTTTGATTGATCTTCAGCAAAACTTGCTTATTCAGATTTAGGCTCTAGCCCTTAAATCTGACCTTGCAACAGTCAGAAGTTTGCCCTTGTGCTCAGGAGCAGGCAGAAGGGGTACTTGATGAGATGGAGTTGCAGATGTAATGCTCATGAGTTATAAGGAAAGAATTGCAATAGATGATAGGAAAGGTCTGAAAAGAAAGCAACAGCTGATTTTGTTCAGTTCAAAATGACCCTGCCAAAAGAGGCAAATGATATCACAAGCTGGAAGGTCATTGTTTCTTTACAGACTTCTAAAATACATTTTTTATCCAAAAAATACACTGAGAAACTTGAGTGATGATGAATAAACCACTTTAAACTCATGGGAAACAAGCATCCTTAGCTATTCAGAAATCTTCAGAACTGCTGACAGGAAGGAGGTCTAGCTTTATCTTAATGGACATGATCAAATACCTCAGTGTAACAGTCAGGTATGTGTGACGGTGCACTTTCCACTGTCTCATTCTGCTTGACCAAAGAGTCTGGACATACAGAAATTACAAAAGCTGACTTGGCTATTTTACTGACCTTGAGAGTGTGAGGTGTCCTTTGCCTCGTTATTTTCCCAGCTCCAGTTCTTGTAACATCAGCTATGGAGATGAATCGCAATAGAATCAACAGTGTAACAAAAATCAGTTTGTTTTTTTTTTTTAGGATATGCATATTTTTTAGGATATTTATTGTAACTGTGGGTAGTGTCCCATTTTAAAACAAAACAAAATTTAAAATCTGAATGATTCTAGACAACCTTCCTGTTTATGACCCAGAAATTCTCGGAGTGCATCCTCTTGCCTTCTAACACTTCCTCACAGGTGGATAGGAGATTTTGGATAAAAAACTTCTTGGATAAAAAAGTTATTATTTTATTATTCCAAAGATGCACAATTTTATTTTCAGAAAATTAGCTGTCTCTTCTGCTTTTTCCGTCTGTGTCCTGGGATACGTGAAGCTCTCCCTCCCCCATCTTTTTCTGCCCTCATTGAGAATATGAGGAGGAAATGTGTGGGACAAGTTTGTCTTTTTAAAGAACATCCATTAACTTCAGACTCTTTTTCCATTTCCTGTAGCAGTTACTGGTTTTGTATGCACAAATTATTTTTATGAGGTGTTTTGATTACTTCAGGACATTGTTTTGAAACATTAATGTCATCTTTTATTCAATCTGCTATGTAATCAACTACTGATCTCCCCTTATGAATCCAGTTCTTCAGCCCTTAGGAATCTTTTTGTTCTTACTCTCCAAATTCTCCGATTTTTTTGTGCTTCTGTAGTGTCAGGTGCTAGGTTGGTGCTGCTCAGTGGTTGTCAGACTTTCTGACTGTGTTCCAGTATTAAACAGTGTAGGCTCTGTACAGGTAGAGCTCACATAGGAAGAGGTTTTTGTCCTCTCTGCAGAATTCAGTTTGGCTGTATTCAAGTCTACTGATTTTTAGCTGCAAAACCCTAGCAGTTTGTGGATTATAGTTAATTAAAGTACAATTTCCACTCATCAGGTATGAAACAATTTTCATTTTCACTGGTTATACTGCAGTTCTGTAATTTAGCTGTGAAAACCACATTTACTTTAGATCATAATGCTGTTAATTTTTGTGCATGATTTTAAGTACAATATTGACTGAACTCCACTCTTTTCTCCTGTATGAGATGGTTCAGGATGAGTGTTTAAAAACAGTTTGAAGAGCAAGGAAGTAAGTTAGATATGTAAACCAGAGCAATTCCATTAGCAGTTTTTATGTCGTTTTGATAAACTGCTTTTCCATTGCATTCACCAAACACCTGAAATGCAGTAACCTATTCAAGTTTGGGCTTTTTTGTTTTGTTTTGTTGTGGTGTGCTAGATACCACCCCCTCTGTATTTCCAGGTTGCAGTTGTGGCTGGTCACTTTAAGTTAGTGTCACCATATGCGTGAAAGGGCTCACCTGCAATTTTTCCGTGGGCAAGGTGTTTTTGCAAGGAGCAGATTCAGGTGGTCCCTTTATGTGTTTGTAGTCGAATGCCTGCTAAATACATTGGTTTTGACACAGATGACACGATTTTACTCCATTTCACAGGGCAGAAGTTGCATTTAATTTAGCTATATCCATGTCACTGATGGTTTCTGGAAGGCAAGAAGTATTTTGGCCACCTCCTGTGGCTCAGGGTGGGTGCAGACAGGAACCTTTACTTTCAACTGTGTAGCAAGTGTATCCCGTAAAAGCAAAGTAGTTCTGTTGTTGCATAATTTCAGACGTGTTGCCTTGCATGTCTGGGTTACTTTCTACTCAGTAACATGGTTTTTGGTTCTCTTGCCTCGTGGATTCTAACCCTTCAAAAAAGGTGGTTCACCTAGTGGACTAGCTGTTACAAGAGGGTTAGAGTGGATGTGAAAGTGTATCTCAGACAACTTGAGCACAGTATGAGCTAATTGTATTCAAATGCTGGCTTTGCTCCCTTTCGGTGGACTCCAGCTGTTCCAGTGGACGCTGGTTTTTATCATTGTGCTGGACTACAGAGTATTCTGTGTTGAGACTACAGATGCTTTTATCTTGTATAAGTTTTCAAAGACTTTCCCTGCTGGCAGTTTACATTGCTCAACCTATTCTCTTTTATGCTTTCTATATATAATAGACATGGCAGCCACTAGCTAGAGAATCATATGTAGCAGCTGGTTGCACTCTGTATTTCTTTCAAGATCTTGTGCGAAACTTCAAAGTTTACATCAACTTACAGGAAAAATAATGCCTGAATATCAAAGGAAGAAATGAGCAGAGTACTCAATAAATGTTGGTGCTGGTCTGAGTGCTTCCACGTTGCCTTGAACACAGCTCAGTTATTTCTTTAGAACATGCACTACTATTTACATTACCTTTCTCTAATTTTACTATTTTCCAGAGTTCATTTATGAACTGCCTTTAATCTACTGAGGGAAGCTAAGATGTTTTTATGATGTCATTGGGTTCTCATTAGTCAAGCTTGCTTGTTTTTTAATAGGACCATAATTTCATTTGGCAAGCCAAAACTTTATCTTACCACCCCTTTACCTTTCTCTCTGCAAAGCCCAGAAAAGTCTTTGTCTGAACATTATGCTTCAAAGCAAAACAAGAAACCCGTAGACAAAATAATTCAACTCCCACTTGCAGAGTTGATAGAATGGCCGAGCACTGTGTGTGTAATGCTCCTGGGGACTCCCTGGCGCACTCAGTGTACCAAGCCCCCCACAAGACCAGAGCAGCCAGGTGAAAGCAGCCACAGGCTCAGCAGTATGGGTGAGTCACAGCTCCACTTCTGGGTGGTTTGAGAACGCTGGTGAAGAATATTTGGATAAAAATAGAAATGACATCTTCTGGTTTAAGGGCTACAGAAGAGAGCAACTTTGGAAGTAATTACGATGATTTATGAGCTATTAGTTAATGTGGTTCACCCACGAATTTGGGAATTAGCACTCCTCTGAAGTCTAAAGAAGTTAAGTGAGTTGTAATTCACTTGAAGACAGGTTACTAAGTATAATAATTTAGCTAGGAGCTAAGAATCTCACACCTTAACTGCCAGTGAAGTCCTTTTTAATTATCTTTCTCACTAGGTTTTCTCATAACCCTTTCTGACAGGGAAAGCTGTGTCTGGGTCTGTCCATTTGATTTTCTTCTTTCTGTGTCATGCATTGGTTATGAACCCAAGCTAACTTTAATTCTCTAGCACTTCTCCCTAGTCAGTGCTGGGAAAGGGACCCTTCTGAAGACAGTTCTGTTTGTCCTATCCTAACATTAAGGTGTTTTAAGACAGCAATGAATACTTGTAAGCCCAGGGTCCTTTTCTTTGAGGTCTTAAAATAGAATTAGGGCTTGTAGATGAACATATATAGGAGATAAATTGCACCTTTTAAAAAGAAAATATTTATTGAGGTCTGTAGGTATGCCACTTCTCTTTATTTCGTTGTTGTTGTTATTGTTTTTGTTATTATTATTGTTATTATTATTATTATTATTATTATTAGTAGTAGTAGTAGTAAGGAATGGTTTGAGATGCTGAGGCTAAAATACACCCTTTTTAAGGTTTATGGACCCCAGCTTCAAAATAAGCTTTTGAAATTAATTTTTACTTCTTTTGAGGAATCCTACTTAGAAGCTGACTGCTCCAGCAGAAGTTACCTAGAGGAGGGAGCTCCCTGTGCTCTGGGCTGCTGCCTGAGCCTTTCCTGGCAGCAGATCAGTGAGATTTCCTCAGTCACTTTCCAGTTCTCTGCCTTTTCATCTCTTATACAATTCCTTTTGTAGAGGTAGCAAGTTTCTTCTAGAGGCTGGAATGCCTGCTTTCTGTTCCTCCTGTATGGAGGATGTTCTATGATGTTTTTTTGTGGGGGTGTGAGGACATTTGTTTTCAATTCCAACCTGAACATCATCACAACTGCTTCATACACAGGGCTTGACGCTGCCCTTGGCTGTTACACTGCTTTTTCCTCCCTGCTATTTGTGCCTTCCTGCCTCTACTGTGACATGCTGGTAGAGAACAATCAAATCCCCTCCTAGGCTTACTTTGCTGAGGTGTGCTAGCCAGGGCAGGCAAGGCCAGTGTCACATGTTTTTACCTGTTCTTTGCTTCCTGGAAGATGTAGCTGCAGCAAGGCACTGAGTGGGGGGATTTGTAGTGACATTTAGCTGTGGGCAAACCCCAGCTGGCAGCTCAGGCCCACACAGCCACTCACTCACCAGAGTGGGAGAGAATGGAAGGGCAAAAGTGAGAAAACATGGGTTAAAGTAAAGAAGTTTTACCAGATAAAGGAAAAGCTGCACTGGTAAGCAAGGAATTTGTGCACTATGTCCCGTGGGCAGGCAGGTGTTCTGCCATCTCCAGGAAAGCAGGGCTTCATCACGTGTAACAGGAGCAACAAATGCTGTCACTCTGAACATCCACTTTTTCTTCTTCTTCCCCCACCTTTTACTGCTGACTGTGATGCTGGACAGTATGGAACATCCCTTGGGTCAGTTGGGGTCAGCTATCCCAGCTGTGGCCCTTCCCAGCCTCTTGTTTAGCACCAGCCTGCTCACTGGCAGGGCAGTGTGAGGAGCAGAAAAGGCCTTGACACCAGTAAGCTCTGCTCAGCAATAATGAAATCATCCCTGTGTTATCAACACTGTTTTCATCACAAATCCAATTCACAGCATCATATGAGGAACTATTAACTCTGTCACAGCCAAAAGCAGTATGTTTTTTCTCGTCAGCGGGGTGGGAATATGAATTGGGCAGCTGGTGGGCTCATGCAGATAAGAGCGAGGACTTCCAAAATGAAAATATGATCTATTTTTCAAAGGCTTGTGTCCTCAGCACAGAGCCAAATCAGATTATTTCTGGTGTGATGTGCTTTCTGTTCTGCTTTTTCTCGCCCCTCAGCAAGGTTAATTGCTCTGTCTGTATGTGTGTCCACATTATTAAAATTCCAGCGTTAGCAGCACGGGACTGGTGTTACGTGATGTGGCAGTGACCCCTGACCATTGGGGTGGTTGTAGTGATGCTTTCAGCAGAACATGTCCTGGTTTGGAAAGTGCCAGCTTTTTCCCCCTGGTCAGTCTGATTCAGTATTCTCTGATTATAATCAGGAGCATGTTGCAGGGTCAGGAACACCTTTCTTGAGATAAGGGGGCTCTTACGCTTGTTGGTACTGAGGGAAAATAAATGGTGGAACCTCTAAATACTTTAGAAGCTTCCTCCTGTTAACTTGTTATAAGTTGCCTGCATCTAGACAATCTGTTTGTCTCAGGAGTTTCAGAAATCTAGACACCTGACTTGTCACACCGTGCATTTGCTTCCCCTTGCAACTCTCAGCTGCAGGGTCCAGCTTGCAAACTTCTGAGCATACCTAAAGAGGCTGTAGGCTAAGGATAGACTAACTACAATGGAACTGCTTGATATTGTGGTATCAAACAGTATTTCACAGGATCACGGAATGGGTCGGGTTGGAAGGCACCACAATGGTCATCTGGTCTGACCTCCCTGTGCTCAAGCATCATCCTAGAGCACATGGCACAGGATTGCATCCAGATGGTTCTCGAATATCTCCAGTGAGGGGAGACTCCAAAACCTCACTGGGCAATCTGCTCCAGTGCTCTGCCACTGATGTTTGAAAACTCCAAATCCTTCTTGGGACTCCTACCAAAACCAGGCATTAACGTGTTATGGACTACTGTGATAACGCTGAGTATTTTGGGCCACGATGTGTGTGGGGGGATTCTTTCCCATGGTTTGCTTTGCCAACCTTCTTTTCTGTCTTGCTGGAGCAGAGGGGATGCCTAGGTAGCCTTATTCCACTTGGAAAGTAAATGGGAGAGAGGTGTGAGCTGAGAGCCAGGCATGGGTCGGTGAAGAGATGGGATTAGTATTGTGGGTTTTGTAGTATCGTGGTACTCTCAACTCGTAATTCTGGTGTTATGCACATTTAGTTATGAAGACTGAGATGTCTGTCACAGAGAAGTGGCAGGTGGAGAGGGACTTAAGTGGGAAGTTAACATGTAGTTTTTGTTTTCCCACAATTTAAGTGTTTCTTCCACCCTCATATGGCCTTACATTGTTCTTCACCATCTTTTTTTTTTTCCCTTCTAGTACATCCTTTTGAAGATTATATAATAAGATTCTGGTGAAGCATCTTCTATCATATTTTCCTGTAGTGAACTGTAGCAGAAATGATCCTGTGGTGAAGTGAAAGCGCAGATGAATGGCAGTAACTGTGTCTGAACCCAGCCTTGATTCACCGTACCTGCTGTTACCCGAGTAAATGCATTATTCATAATTTACATGATACTTTCCCAAAGGCAATATATTTGAAAGCAATGTGTGTAATATAATGTGTCATTATTCCAGAGCTCTGAAAATGTCCTTTTATAATTCTCCTTAGCAGTACAGTTTATGTGATGTGGAAACTATTTTCTGACACGTGTGCCTAAGCAGTGAGCCCTTTGTTAGATCCAATTAGAATTTCTCCCTTGATAGAGTGTGAGGCTCTAAAGCAGTGTTATGCTTGGCCGTGGACAAAATTAATCCAGTCAGTTGGGACTCCCTGTTTCAACCTTCTGCGATCTCATGGTATGGAATCACTGATATGTGCTTTTTACATTCAGCAAATCCAGGATTCAGTGCAGGAGGCAATAGCCAAGCCACTTTTCTGGCGTAGCAAACGACGTGTCAGCACATTTCAAAATTATTACGTGAATATGAGCTACCGTACAATAACACTTTCCCCCACAAAGTGGTGTAACTCCTCTCCCACTGGTGAAGAGAGTTTCTCATTTATCTTACTTAAAATTTTTTTTTACAAGTGTGTTGAACATGCTATAGATGCTTTGTTCATGAAGATACTTAAATACCATTTACGAAAGTCTGATGTATTTTGTGTTTCTTCTGCACTGTAAATTGTGAAAAAAGGCCCAAACCCCAAACATTTTGTTGACTGCTAATTATTTTGTATATTTTAGCAAGTGTTTGGTTTAGCAAAGTGTTGTAAATAAAATGTTTAAGAAACTTAGCTTTAGGTTGTGTGTTAAGCACATCAATATCAGATGGGGTAAAATACTTTCAAGTGTCATGGATTGTTTTTTCTCCATGTAGTTCCTATACTAAAATCTGCAAATGGAGAGTTAGTTGCTCTTGATGCTTTGCTAAAGCAAGAGTGGTAAATGTGATTTAAATCTAATCCAACTTTACAGTTCTTCCTGAGAGTTTGTATGAAGGCCAGAACTGTTTTGGCTGGTTTGGATCCACAGAAATCTCTGTGAGGATTGAAACAACTCATCAGTTTCTTGTGACATCTAAATGCTTTTAAACTCAACCTTTGTTTTGCTGCCTAACTGTGCTCTTCTAGTAGCTCCCAGAAGGAGCCAAATGCTGTACGCCACAGGTAGGAAGCATGACCCCTACCTTGAAGATAACTCTAAAAAAGCTTCAAGTGCCACATACTAATTGTGATACAACATTTTGTGAAATGCATGTAGACAGGCACATATTTAAATCATCTGGACAGCTATGACAGAGTTGGATTCTTGACATATTTCTTCATGTATGAACAGTTGCAGTTACTTTTCAGGTTTCAATTTTTTAAAGTTAAGTAAGGATGGTACTATGCTAGAAAAAGAACATAACATATTTTGGTTATCTAGGTGTAAAGTACAATTTATTGCAATTATTAACTTTGTTTTAAGTGAGAATTTGAGGGCTAGCAAATCTTAAGTTAGCTCTGCAGCTATAGAGTGATGCAACTAAACTGTATTCTGGATGTATTTTGTATTTAGCTGGAGGAACTCAGCTGCAGAACAAGTTTTAAATTGCCCTGAAAAAAGTCATCACTAGATGACTACAAATGCTCCTGAGTGTAACTGCTGTATACAGGTTGGAAGTGTGCAACTGATCAAGCAGATGCTAATTTATATATCATGGATTGTGCTGTTTTGTACCTAAATTTTGATATCTTCTTTCTCAAGATGAATTGAATTTCACAGTGCTGTGGAAAACATGCCCCTTTTAATTTTACAAAGAAGCCTTTATGGAAACTTAGTTCTTTGAGATTATAAGAGTTTATTTTATTGTCAGCTAAACAATACATTTTTATATATCTTAAGACATAAAAAATTTTGAAATCCATTATTTAAGTGTAAATAATTTAATTGAAATACTTTTTGTAAGACTTAAACATTAATTTTTATGAATCAAAATTTTAGTATTATGCCACAGCTAGCGGAGATTTACCAAGGCTGAGAGCAACATCATTTTTAGCCCTCTACCTGTTCCTGGAAAGAAATTTTTGTGAATCTTTGGAATGAACACAAAATGGCATAGGCCTTACTAAAGCATGTCATAGTAATTTTTAGTTTAAACAACCCTACCTGTTACAACTTTGTAACTTAAAAAATCTGTTCATAAATTACTCTGTGTTATTGGGAGAATTATTTTGTCAGCTTATGATTTTTCTGTACTGGGTTTACCTTTCCCATTTGGAGAAAAAGATGACCTGCTGTCTTGATTATTGTCTGGTCGCATTCTGCTGCCTTGCTGCAAGTTTGTTTTTTACTTTGTTCTCAGATCCTGTTCTCTTGGCTCTCTTGCTTCATTCATACTCTCTGCCAAGCCCCATCAGTTGCACATCCTGAAATGCTTGGTTTGCTTTCAGGTTTCCATGTATATATGGACAGTTTGTTCACTTTCCTCCCTTGTGCATGGCATCACCTTCTGTGGTATAACTATTCTGATAAGCTTTTTGGGTCATTGTAACAACTTTGAAAATCATCCACATTGGCCGTGTTACCTCATGGGTAAGGTGACTCTTTGGATGCAGTGAATGAAATGTTTTGGGAATTGTCTTACAGCTGTGTGTTTATGTCAGCGTGCTTAGGAGAGGAAAAAGAGGGAGGCATGCACTTGTTGGGAAGAGAGCTGTGAAACACCATTCTTTGGGCATCATTTGCACAGTGTAGCACTGAAGGAAGCTTTGTCCAAGCAGAAGAGTGTAAGCCCCTCTTTTTGGTAGACTTGCAGCAGGGAAGATGATGTTTCACTTGAAGCTTTCACTGCATTTGCTTTCACAGTGTGCTTCACTCACTGTGTTGGGCCTCACTTCTGACAGCGGTAAGGTGGTGCAGGTACTGGCATCAGATCTCCTGGGAAGAAGGACCTGCATCCAAGAGGAGGAATACAGAGTCATGAAATGAGTGTGTTCAAACTGGTCTGTTTGGGAGTTATGGGAATACCCAGGGTACAGGAACGGATGGAATTCCCCTCAAGTAGTATATAAATTTACTGGTTGGTTACCACCAACTACTTCCCTTTTTCCTTTTCCATGGAAAAAGCAAACGCATATAGGAAAGTTAACGAGAAACCATTTGAAGGGCTTATTCTTACAAAGAGGAAAGGAAGAACGAATACTTTTTTGCTTTGTTTCACATTGATTTCCTTCATGTTTTGTGTTCGGGAAAGAGCGCACTCCATGATATCTGCTTCAGCCCTGGCTGAGAATTAGCCTTCAACTTTCTAGTCCTGGACATGTATTTTTCCTTCAGTGTACAGCATTTAGCTGCATGCCATAACCCATCCCAACTCTGTTCAGGCAAGATGTTGTATTCATGTTAGTGTAAAGCACCAGGCACCAATTTACCCGGACAGTAAATTTGCCAGTTTGGTCCAGTAACGCTACTCCATGGAATCACCGGGACTTGTGAGACACATGGTGCCTCAAGTATGGTGCCTAAAGACTTTCCAGTTGAAGTCAGTTAAAGGAGTGTAATACGGCTCTTCCACACATCCTTGGCAGGACAGAACTTGGCAATATTTGAAGTTTTCTGTTTGTTTTATTCTCTCTTTTCACATTTTGGGTTTTCTTGAATTCTTTTTTTTTTTTTTTTTAAATTAAACCTTAGGATTCTCCCCCCCTTCTTATTTGTTTTGACTGTCATGTTCTGTATTTTCTTTTGCTTTTATCTTGTTCATCCACTGACCATACATCCTTCCTAAAGTAGATTATTCCTAATGCTTGTCTCATTTCACTCCTGTTGTTTGTCAGATGGATATAAAGCTATTAGAAACTTCAAGTATGAAAGCACTTTCTCCCACTTTGAGTATTGATCTGTAAGTTCAGGAGGTTCTGTTTGTTTTTTAACAGTAGACATTAGAGAGTTTAAGAAAAGAAGTACAGTAAACCATATTAGAGATACAATATTTATGAGAACTATATATTTAGAGATGCCCTTAAAAATCTATTTTTTAAATTGCTTTTCCTTTTGGGGCAACTGCAAAAGTACTTAATAAGCTGGTTTTGAACAAGAGCTGGAAGGAAGTAAAAGAATTGCAAGTATGTTCTTACTTTCCATTGGCTATGAAGAGCAGTTAGTTGCTTTGCCAAGTTCTTTTTCAGTTCTATTTAGCCCAAATAGAAGCCCAAGAAATTTTCTATGCAAATATAAAAAATTATTTACATCTTGTGTATCTATGTGAAGGACTGTTGTGCATATCCTAGCTTTTTAAAGTATCAGTGATACTAAAAGCATCCCTAGTGCAGCTCAAGGCTGCACTTAGAGCCATGCCAGCATTTTTGAGGACTGCAAATGGGGCGTGTTTAGGAGAAGAAAACAAGAAAACCCTACACATTGGGTTAGTATCAGCTGTGGTTATGAGCAGCAAGAAATATTTGAGTACTTTCCAAAAATGAACAGCAGAGGAAAAACAGGGAGAATTGTCCTGATTAAAACAGGTTGAGACGTGTCAAACTAGGATATTGAGGATGCTGAGGTTGGAAAGAAGGTTTTTCACTGTCTGCTTATCCAAGGGATGTGCTCCTGGCCTCGTGGTCCAGGCAGGTGTAATGGAACCTGCTCATAGAGTCTAAATGCACCCTGGCCATGACTTATGGACCACAGCTGCCCCAACCCAGCCAGCTGGGCCAGGTGGGGAGTGCTGGTGGAGAAAACATCAACCCCATGCTGATAAGAGCCAAAGCTGACTGCAGAGGGGTTGCTCAGTACCTGTGAAGGCCAGCCTGTCATCTCTAGAAGTGTCCAGATTTCACTTCAGGGACTCAGTTTGAATAATCTAACTAGCCAACTTGGGTTTATATGTTCTGTTATAGTATTTTTTTTTTTAATTTTCTTTTTCTTTGTCGCTGTTGTTTGTTTTGGGGGGTTTTTTGTGTTTTTTTGGGGGTTGCAATTTTCTTGGGTTTTTTTTTTTTTCAGTTAAATGGTTTCTTGTGGCCAAATAGTCTAGTGATATCTTCCTTGCTGATAGCACAGTCAATCAGCTTGCACCACAGGCACACAAATTTGAGCCCCCTTCTGTAGGGG
Source organism: Platysteira castanea (assembly GCA_013397175.1). NCBI lineage: Eukaryota > Metazoa > Chordata > Aves > Passeriformes > Platysteira > Platysteira castanea. The sequence continues at coordinate 636,803 of VYXC01008352.1, forward strand.
TGGAAAGGCTTTTATTCCTGCTTGTTTAGTTCAGTCTGGTTATTCACTGGGACTTAAAAGAACTGAATACTGGATTCCAGTCAAAAGACTTTCAGAACTGTTTGTCTGAATTCCTTTGGAATTTCTAATATTTGGGTGTCTGGTATTTAGATTTTGGCCTCTGTACCCTGTTAATTTCAGTGGGGTTCAAATTCCCTGCAAGGAGAAGTGTAAGCTCTTAGCAGATTTCCATGTAATCAGGGAGAAATGGTATAGTTAAAATGCGAAATTCAGCAAATGGGAACTTGTATAAACTGTCAGGTTCCTAGTCTGAGCAACCAGTTGTGGAAGTTCAAGTACAGCAAGCTGGTTTTTTCTGGTGTCTTTTGTATTTTGGCACTTGTAGAGAGGTCATTCTCCCACCATTTGTTTTGCTGAGCTAGTTTTGCTCAACAGTTGTGTGGGGTTACTTTTGGTGTGGGGTTTTGTTGTTGTTGGTTCGTTGTTTGTGGGGGCTTTTTGTCTTTTTCCTTGAGAGAGGTTCTACAATTCTGTAACATCCTGGAAGCCCTCTTCTGCCACTTGTTTGTAGTCAGTTTTCTGGAGTGTGAATGGCCAGACTCTCATGTGCTGTTGCTGAAGTAAAGTGACATTTTTACTTTCCTATCTCTGCTGGTCACATAACTCCAGATACTTTTTCAGATCATATTTGCCTTTGATGTGTTTGCATTATGCTGGCAGGTCACAGTTAATCTGTTATCAATGAGGATAGTCAACAAGGTATTTTCCCTCCTCAAACTTTTCCAGTTGATAAATAGCTTCATTTCCTGGTGCTTCCATGCACCTAGCCTTCCATTTTATGCTACAGGGCTTCATGCTTACATATCTCAAAGTTATCCATTAAATTCTGTGTGATATTTTAAATGGTCCTTCTGTGTGTTGATTGTATCTCCTGACTTTGCATTAGAAGCTGTTTTTAATAAGGTACTGTTGGTTTTGGTTTTTTATATTTTTTCCTTGCTAAGTTCACTGGTAAAAGTATTAAATAAAATGACTTTCTGAGCAAATGTTTCTGGAGGTACACTAATAATCTCCACATGGTGTGTGCTTTCCCCTTTTTTAAAGCTCTATAAGCTACTCAGTTCGTTCATACTGCTGATACGTACTTCAAGTTTCCCCTCTAAGTTCACTAAAGAATTCCTTATGTCATGCTAGTACAGGCTTTGTTGAAGGCTAGATAAATGATGTCTATTAGAGATGCTCACATTTTAAAAAAAGCAAAAAGTTACTCACACATTCTTCTCTCCCTCTTATTTTAAATGCAGATACTTTTATTCCTGTTTACTTCCATTTCTTCAACTTTTTCTTCCCCTCTGAGAAATTGTGCTAAAGCCATGCATTCTTCTGGGATCAGAATAACTGGACTTTCTTTGCCCAGACTGCATTTTTTCTTTCTCATGTTATGGGTATTATATTTTCTGTTTTCCAATCAGATGACACCACCTTCAGCATCAGACACCTATTAAAATATTTTCTTTTAACACCTCCTGCTTCATGTACTGGTGTTTCCAGAGCTCTGGAATGTAAATTATCTAGTCCTGGCTTCAGTATATTAAATTCTATTGAATTTTGCTGTCACATTGGCTGTGTTTATTTACATAATCATTAACTAAGAAGAAAATGTATTTTTTTGCGCTATAAGTTTCTAAATTGAAACCAGGTATTTGGTAATTCACGTTCCCCAGAAATCTTGAAAGCAGACTGGTAAACATTCTTTAAAACTGCTTGTAGAATTCATTGGCCTGTTAATTTTATCCCAGAAACCATAAAAAGCACAAGCCAATTGACAGTCAAAATAATGTGCATTTCCCAGAAATCTAAAATTGTGGGGTGAAGAGTCATTTGGCAGAAGAATGGCCATTTTCCTTTGTGACTTTCAACTAACTTTTGACTTTTGTTTAATCTCTGTTGCTTCTTGACATTCCTTTCGTATAGGAGGAAGAAAATGGATGCCTTGAAATCTTGCATGTGGAGTTTTCCCTTTCATGTGTCTGATGTTTCAGACCATCAAAAATGTTACTGTCCTTCTAGTTTCCTTTCTACCCTTCACATATTGCATCTCTGTGCTTCTATCTGTGTTTTGCTGCCGTCTCCTTTATAGTCTTTCCAGCTTCCTGCACAGTCTTCCAGTCCTTGTCCGACTTCCCAAGCTGCCTTTTCTTGTGCTATTCTTCAGTGTTTTAGAAAGCAGTTGCTTTACACAATCAACTGTCTGTGTTTTTAATTTTTTTTCTGAAAATCAGTGTTTTCCATAGGTAATCTGGTGAATGTAATTAAAAAGACCCCTTCTACATTGTATCTACTCATTCTGTTCAGGAGTGTTTGTTCTTCATCACTCAGGAACTGTCTCTGCCTGTACATGAATACATTTATTCTCATCTTTTCCTTTAGGACCTGTGAATTGGTGAAGTTTCTTCTTTTCATGCCTTGGTGTTTCAGAGTCCCTGTTCAGTTTCTAGTAGTGCTTCATGTTACGTAGTGGGATCGGGAGTAGCAGAAAATGTGGAATGTTATTGGCAAAGCAGCTGTCAAGCTATGGGTGGGTAGGTATAGAGCATTCCACTGTTTTGTATGGAGAGAGCTTTTGATGTAAAAGAAGGAAATAATGCATTAGACCTATCATTCAGTTGTTCCCTTCCAGTGCTGCTTTCCTGTGAAAAGCCATGGTCAGCCATCGCCTTGTCCAGAAATGTCCTTTTCAGGGTTATTCAAATTACTGGCAGCATTGATTGGAGCACTTTCTAAGTGTCAGCAGCCAGTTTATGGCTGGCTGTCTTTTATGGGTGGACACGATGTGATTTAACACGTCCTTTTCATTGCAGGACCACCCAACTGCAACACTCGGAGGGAGAGAGCTGCGGTCCTTGAGCATGTTTTTATTCGCTGTATTGATATGTATTGGCTGCGAGAGTATCTGGTTACACATTTGAGCACTCCCTAGCTGTTCTCTAATTGCTCCTGTTTTGCTCGTGGTTGTTAATGTGTAATCTTGCCTGCTGCACTGAACTCGTATTATTCAGGCTGCCGGGAGCCTGTGCTCGGCATTAAACGTACAGCTGGTACAGCTGTGGCTCCTTCACCCTGCCACTGTGGGAGCTGCAAGCCTCGCCAAGCAGCCGGCTTGCCAGAGCGCTGACCTGTAAAGTGAGTGGCTTGAATATAGAGGCTGTGGAAAACACTCCAGCACAGGGCTGCTCTAGTACAGCTCCTCGTGGTGTGAATGCACTGCAGAGACTCCAATTCCCTCCTCGGCTGGGCGAGCGCTGTTTCTAATAAGGTTCAGGGAAAAGGTTTAGCAGGTGTAGAATGGAGTTACAGTCCTCTGCTTTGACTGCTGGGTTGTCCTTTGTGTTAACAGCCCTTTTCTGGTCTTCTTGTCGTGGCCCCTTTCCCCTCACCCCAAAGCAAGCATGCATTGGTTTAGAGAGCTGTAGCTGCTAATGGGGTAGGGGGGTGGCAACTCTCACTCTGTGCGTTGTAAGAAAGACTGAGAGCTGGGTCTTTGCCTCCTCTAAGGAGAGAGTTCATCATCTGACCTGGTATTTCTGCAACAAATCGGACAGAAGTTACTGGGATGGGGCCAAACTCTTCTAGAGCCACTCAAGCAGTCTGCTTGCTGTGTGGCAAAAAGCGTAGTTACTGTATGCATGCTTCACATCAATGTGGGCTGTAAGTATACCCAGCATAATGAGTATATGGGAGTGACAGTGCATGTGTGTGCTGGGCATTTAGTTTAATAGGAAAGTGAAGGGGAAAAACATGCAAGGAGGAAAAACAGCTCAAGATAATTCATTCCAGTGCAGGGTTGTTGCAGGACAGCTCTTAAACTGGAAGAAATCTGGCTTGAGCCCTTACAGAGCCAGCTGTGGTGGTTTTGTCCCCAAGACAAAAGCTCAGGAGCTGCCAAAACTGTAAGATCTGATTGGATCGTAAAAGTCTGTTCTCCCCTCCCACCCCCCTGGAATTGCACAGTGAGGCAAAATCCGTGTAGGATGGCAGAGTCTCTTGAGAAGTCGTTCTGATCAGGTGTATTTCTCCTAATTTTGAGAGCTGATAGTGCCAACATTCAAACTGCCTTTTGAAAGTAGATAAGAATTGTGGCCCAAACTCTCAGATCTCAAGCCTGCTGTGGATTGCCAGTATTGGTTTGCCATAACAGGTTTTAGATTTACTGCTTTAGACAAGGTGCTTGCTCAGTGGGACTTCAGTTACCAGGCAATTTTTAAAAAAAGAACTAGCATCTTTCTTCTAGTAAAGCAAAAGGGTTAAATTCTTGGTATAGGGTTGGAGATGTGATCATAAAAAAGAAATATTAAGACAATAAAATCTGTCCATAGAGTATACTTGACATCATTTTTTTCTAAAGGTGTCTTTAGATTTGTAAGTGTTCGTAAGCTACAGTAAACTCCGAACCAAAGACCTGTACTGCCAGAGTACTTCTGTGGAGTCCTCTGTTTCACAAGATCATCCTGAGTTTTTGAGTTTCTGTATTTGAGTGATACATTGTCTTTCAATGCTTAACTCACATCTCAAGATCTTTCTTACTTCCCTGCTCTGAATGTACCTGACTTCTTGGAGCCTGTGAAGCGGCCCTGCTCTACTTCAGAGTGATGAGTACAAGTCTTGGATCTGACAGTCTTTCCATCCCATTTGGTCTTTTTCTCAGGAAAACAATTTCATTGCAGTCATAAAAGTACACTGTTCCATTTTGTGGATACAAAGCACAGAAGCTTGCTTTTATAGTAATTTTTAATTTTGGAAAGCATGCTTACAACATGAACCTTTTCATAGCAACATCATGGCTTATGTTTTCTCTATATTAAAAAAACCAACCTTTTATTTACAAGTGTATGTGCAGTTTCTGTGGAAAGCTGTATCCAGTGTATTTAAAATACTGACGCCTCAGCTACATGACTCAGTTTCTTCCTCTTCTTAGTTTTAAGGAACGTGGTAACATAACATAAAAATTCTTGTTGTTCATAAGGGAAAGAACAGCATTTTTACTAGATATGGAAAATTCCAAGTGGAACACGTACAGAGATAAAACACCATTTGGAGATTTAAGAAGACATTTTATGATTCTGACTTGTTTGATGCAGAGCACACGACAACCTCACAAGTACTCACTTTTCCAGTGCATTATGGTAGCTCATACTAAGGGAAATTATGTAACAGGAGAAGCACAAATTATTTATTTGAACAACCTTCTCTTCAATGCTTTCCTGAGAAACCAAAAGATAGTGTCATGTAATGTTGAAAACTTTCTTTAACTCTAACGTACCTTGTAGTTGCAGGTAGGGTCTGTTACTGAGTTAGTTTGTGCGCAAGCGGGTTCTTTTCCTTTCTCCACCTTTTAATAGCCTGGGGACTCTTGTTCCAGGTGACAGCTGGCACTGGTTAGGGGCAGCGGCAGAGTCATGCCAACCTGTGTAGATACTCACTGCCTGATTATGGGTGAGACTGACCACGTGCAATTCCCCTTAGAAGAAAGGTTACATCGTGGGAAGTGCTGAGGTGAGGCAGGGGCTGAAAGGATATAGCAGATTTTTTTTCTTTTCCTGCTTCAGTTTTAATTTGTTAGCACACCTGCAGGTCTGGCATTTGTTTTCTTCTTTGCTTCTCCTCCTTGCAATATGTATAAATGTCTCACTGGAGGCAAAACTACCTCTAGTTTTATTTCCAGCTGACTTAACCCCATGATGCTGCTCCCCAGAGCCCAAATCCCTGCACCAAGAAGTACACGCCATCCTTTTCTTTCTTTCTGCTAGGTAGTTCATGGGAGGAAATTGGTGAATGCTGGTCTTGGAAATCTCTACAGAAAATAAGAATTTAACACAGGTCTCATTTCAAAATTATTTATTACATTTAAATATAAGGGTAGATATAAAGAGGTTGTAAGAGGAACATAGTTTATCGTTCCAGAGGGACAAAGGATGAAGAGCATGACATCTGGAACGTTTGGTAATGTGAATAAAACCAACTGGATACAGATGGATAATGGGGAGCTCATCTCCTACTACAAATCTTCCTGTTTTAAGAAAATGCTAAATCTGTTTTTAGTACCTGGCAGTATTTTAAAGAGGACTTTCTGTATCTCAGAGGAAGTTTATAATAAGGAAATAAAATTATTCTGTTCTCTTTGGGACCAGGATTTATTCACCCAGGTGAGTAAAAAGAGTGAAGCCAAATTTTTCAAATTCAACTATTGAACCTCCAGTCTTTAGAAAAAACGAATTGTTATAAAGAGGAGAAATACACAGAAAACATACCATTTACATAACACAAAATCAGCTCTATCCTCTTGAGTTGTAAGGCCCAGTTGTACAAATAATTACTCTTATAATAATTTTAAAATAATTGTTTTAATAATTAGTATTAGTATCCTATTTAGTCATGTAATCATTAGATTAAAATCCTTGTTCTTCAGAATGAGAGCTGAAAATTAATACTGATGGTACCAGTGTAAATGTCAAATTAATAATAACTTCTTGAGGATCGTTTCAAATCAGATGATGTGGTATCTGGAAGTTACAACCAGAAAGTGGGCTAATAGCAACAGCTAAATTATCCTTTTGCCTACCATAGAAGATGCATTCTTATCTAGAAATACTAATTGATGTAGTTAAAAAAAAATTATGCCTTTGATTTATTTGCTTGATATATAATGTGCTTAATGTCTTGATATGTTCTGGAATGTATTATGAATATTTTAGCTGAAGTGCAAAACTCAAATTTCACTTCGTGACATTCACAAATGAAGGCAAGGCAAAATAAAGGTTTTAAAAAATTAAGTAGGTATTTGTGTTTATTTATGTGCATGTGAGGCAGTTTCTCTGTGCATTTGCACAATGGGGGGAAACAAAAGGAAAATTAATTTGTAAAAGTGTGAGGAATTATCAAAAATGGAATACAGTGATTTTGTGTTTGTGGGATTGAAATTTTCTGTATGTACATATTGAGAAGTGGCCAAACCCCAAAAAATTCTTCTCAAACACTGAACACTTCAGCCTGACAGTCATGTGTTGTTGCCTGTTGTAAACCACCTTCTTCAGTCCTAGGTTAGTTTACTGCTCAATAGCTATTAATTGCTATTTAATGTCACTACCATCATAATTTCTTCAGTTCTGTTTCTTCAAAAAATAGTTTGTCAGTGTGGTGTGCCTGCTGTCGCTCTGCTGCCCATCCATGTGACAGCATTGGCCTGATTTTTTTGTAGTGGAGTTTCACAAGTGCAGTAAAATATTGCAGGCATAGATGGATGGGGTTTGTATATCTGTACAGTGGGGGAACGCTGTAACTGGGAAGTGCTCAGTAAATCAAACCATATATATTAAAGTATTCCGCAAAGGACAAAATTATGGGAAATACTCTTACAGGCAAGCAGATCTCTTCTGAAAAATGAAATCTAAGAAGACACCAGATGCTTGCTATTATTGAATCCGTAAAATTCCCTTACGAAATCTGTTTTTATAATCTGTAGGTTGTACAGAAGAAATCTGGAAAACACCAGATTTAAGACTCTAAATATCTTCCTAGTGATCAGGACATTTAAGATAAGCAGAGGTGAGCAGATCGAGCAAGTTTCTGTTTCTCTTCTTAACATGATGTATTTTGAAAACACTAATACTTAACTAAGCTCTAGAGTCCAGAGACATTCTCAGTGTTGCATCAGGAGCGGCTACAGTAGCTTGGGGTGCCGTAGGGAAATGTGGTGCTGTGGCTGCAGGAGCTGGGGACAGAGCCCTGGCTTGTGTGGAGGCTGGCTGCAGATAGCCAGGGCTGTTTGCCACCCACTCCTAGGTCAGATGGGATTGTGGTGACAAGAGCTGGTGATTTTCTTGCTTTCTTGGAATTGTGTTCTGATGAAGACCATTGATTAGGGTTTGAGGTTTTGATCTTCTAGGGAAAAAAAAAATTATTCCAAAGCACTAATAATTAGCGGAAGTGTTTAATTTGTTCAACCCATCCTTTGTTTCATATTAATAATGGGGAGTGGAATGAAAGCTGCATAGCTAATTCCCAGGCGCTTATTTTCTGTGTTTCATCTTGCACAAACAGGTCGAGCACTAGCCTGTGACAGAGTGCTGTTCTTGAGGAGGATAATAATGGGACATACTGGATAAGGGATTATAAATTGGTGCTGTCTTGCACCCGTCCTGCTAGGTAGGACCCTTGTACAGAAAAGCTGAACAAACTGTTGTGGCTTACAGAGCATACCATGCCTCACTGTCGGCAGCACCGAGCATCTTCTAGAAATGAAGAGCTGTCAGTTTTAACTCTGCCCTTCAGCTGCAGCTGTAGAAACCCCATGGCCAATAGCTGCTCTAGTGGGCAGTGCCTGAGCCATGACAGACCACCTGTGACAAAAATAGCAAGGAACTTTATTCCCCAACTGAAAGTATACATCACACTTCACAGAGTATTTAGTGTTGGTGTGGCTCTTTTCTAGGTTCCTGTTTTAGCCCCAAGTGTTGAAATGTTCTTGTAGGCTGACAGCTCATTTTGGGCGAGACATTCCTTTGAACTTTCAAGGTGGGTAACCTGTTCCAGCAAAAGTAGGTGCTTGCTGAATCAGGGCCTTAGTTTCTTTCTACTCAGCAGCATGGAGAGTTCATGAGTTGGTTTGCATTGGCACTTTTTCATCAGCAATGTTGTAAGGTTGTAAACAACAGGTGCATGCTGTCATACTTTCCTTCAACAAAAAGAAAAATGTACATTTGACAATGAATACATTCTGGTATTGTTTTTGTTTTGATTACTGTTTCTTTCTAATTGACTGTCATTTTCCCAGTTTTAAGTATCAGCATAATTCTGATACTTGTATATATCAGTTGAACACTATTTTTCTTATGCAAATTTTGTAGATGCCTTATGCTTTAAGAAAAAATAGTACTCAAGTTATAAAACCTTTGCATGCTGAATAAGGTCCATTGCTAGAGATGTCTGAATCCACTCTGATTCCATATAAACATCTTCCCTTTTTTTGCCATGTGCCTTTCTCTTAAAGCATATATCTTTAGATCCATCAAGTGACTGAAGTTTGAGAAGAAACATGTTTGGAATGATTGAATAATTCACATCATTTGCATTGACTTCAGCTCTTGCCCTGCAAACTTTCGGTATGACTCAGGAGTTCCTCTTGCATGGACCGAGAGGAAAAAAACAAGCAGTGACTGCTTGCAATGGACTCACCAGTGTTCAGCAGCAGTAATGTGGTTCTGTGTAAAATGTAGCAACTCTCTGGTACTGGAATAGAAAGAGGAAGGGAAATCTTGATCCTACCATGCGTAAATATGATGTTTAAAGCTAAGCTGCTTCTGGCGTTCCTACTGTAAACCAACAGAACCTGACTCTTGCCAGCAAGCAAAATGCTGAAGTCCAGCTCTTTTGCCAATTTTACCATCAAAATGAAAGCGTTGTTAATGCAGTGAGTTGATTCCCATTTCCAATCTAGAAGGTCACTAAGATCATTGAATTGTAGAGTAGTTTGGATTGGAAGGAACATTTAAGACCACCAAGTTCCAACCCTCCTGCCATAGACAGGGGCACCTTCCACTAGATCAGGTTGCTCAGAGCCCCATCCAACCTGGCCTTGAACACTTCCAGGGGTGGGGCATCCACAGCTTCTCTGGGCAGCCTGTTCCAGTGATGATTGATATTGAACAAAGAAGAAGGAAGAGGAATGGACTGAAAAACAGATCTATGTTTGGGACAGGATCCTATGCTGTGTTGGGATTACATTGTCCATGAATAGTTTTTTTGGCAAAAGAGAAGTAGAACAAGAAGACCTGAATGCCAAGTGTTTAACAAAAAGATCAGTACCTTGTACAGAACAGGAGCTGGTGGAGAACACTCAGTCCTTGTGTAAAGATTGCCCCATAGTGCTGGAAGGTCAGGGAGACCTTGGAGTTACCTGCTGCTTTGTAACCTGAGGAACAACATTTCCTCACACTGGAACTAGAGAAACAGTGTTTTGACATTTCCATTCCCTCTTCATCCCCTAGATGTCATCAATATAAACTGGATTAAGTGAGGAACAACCAGAAAATTAGATTTAGGGGCAAAGAGGTATCTTACTGAATACAAAGTTTTATGTTTTACTTGGTAGAAGATACTTGAGGAATCATTTCATGATGCTCTCTGATCTTACCGTATGTCTGGATGTTGGAAGGTTAAAACAGTTAGGAAGAGTGTCTAAAACATGAAACATATACTGGGCTTTGTTCTGTTTCCTGTACTTTGGTGCTTGCCACCTTTGGCAGATACCTGTGCTAATCCTTTAGCTGTCTGTGTTGGTGAGAGAGATGTTAATGCAAGTCTGAAGAAAAATTGCCAAGGAAAGGAAAACATTGTAAGAACTCTAAAAATATGTCAAAACCAGTTAGGGTGGTTTTGGGGTTTATAGTAAAACTGTGGAATGTTTTTAAAAATAAATAATAGAAAACTATGTAAACCGAAATTCTTTCTCAGTATATAATACAATGATTTTGCTTTGTATTAAAGTTTCAGCTTGACACTATAGTAGCTGTGTATTATCTTTTGAAAGTCGCCTTTCCATGTTTTTATAGAATCTTTTTTATATGAGGTGCTACACTGACTTCGTTGATTTTTGCATCATCTGAAACAGGATGGCCACAGGAGCATTGCTGTTGAGTTTGGGGCTTTTGGGTGTTTTTTTTTTTTTTTTTTCCTTGGTTGCTTTTTAATATTGGGCAAAGCCATTGCAATGAATATATATGAGGTTTAAATTCATGCTTGGTGAACAGTCTTAATTCTTGTATTTGCTACTTTGAGGACTTAGAGCATTTTTACACTGATGTTCCTTTCATGAGCTTTTCAGATTGTTTTTTTTTAATTTTATTTTAAACTAAAACCGTGGAACTTGCTTGCCAGATTCCATTAATTGCACCTTTTGAAACAGGTAGAGAAGATGATGTTTTCCAGAACACAGACTTTGAATTGGTGCTTACAGACTTCATTATGAACACCTCCCATTGATGCTTTCACATCCAAAAATCAAGAGACCATAGCAGAGCAAAATCAGAGCCTTCTTTATAATGGCAACTAGCCTTTGATTTATGTGCTTTATAAATTGCCAATAGCAAATTAATACAATTGACTATTTTTGTTTCAAATTAAAAGGTACTGCATATAGCACTTCCTATGCATATGTAATGGGAAGGAGGAGATTAACGGGCTCTTGTAGATAAGAATTGCAAGACTCTCTTGAAGTATTTCATCTATTAGACTTGAATTCCTGCTTGTTTTGAACGCTCACCTCTTCTCAGCCTTTTCCCACTGCATGCCCGGAAATTTAAATTTATGGAGTTGTCTGGTTTGTTCTGTTTTATTTATTGTTTTGTTTTGGGTTTTTTTGGTTTTTGTTTGTTTTGTTTTGGTTTTGGTTTTAGTTTGTTTTTATTTCCCTGCAGTTGTTTTGTTTGTTTGTTTGATTTGTCTTGTTTTTCTTTCCTGAGAGAGTTTAGATAAAGAGGTACATCATGGCATGCACAGTTTGTGGGCTCTCTTTCCATCTTTGAAAATCAGTTCCTGTTCCAAAAGCGAAAAAGCAAATAGGTGTTTTGTGTTTTTTGAAACCATATTTTACTGTTAAACGAACAGGGCTGGCCTTGAAGCCTGTGCCATTGCAGTGATCCCCTAAAGAACGTGGAGCAGTTGACAACTGTGACTCTGCTTTTGTGATTCTTCCTCTGAATGAACTTGAAGAGGGGGCTCATGATTCTGTTTTAACCATTTATTATGACTGAATACTAATGCTTTATGGCCCAGATTGTGCAGCTTGCAGATAGCTTTTCCTTTTGAGATACACTTTGCATAGAACTGAGTATTAATAATGATAAAAAAAAGTTATTGTTATAATTGGACTCAGCAGTTTATTCGGGAAAAATAAATGCTTTGTGTTGTAGGTTACCCAATTTTACCCACAGGCTAAGTCTTGTATATATAATTATGTTTTAGGAGACATTTTAAGTGCTAGTTGAACCTTTAACCTGTGTTTCCTCTGGAATAATTACAGCATGTGAAAATGGCCAAATGAAACGCTTACTCATAGAGATTAATAGAATTAGTTAAGCTACTGTTACCTTATGCTTGATTTATATTGTATGTGTAGGTCGAAACAGGCTGTAACGGCATGTGGGTGTTTTCCTATCTTTTTATACTTGCTAAAGTTTTGCCTTATGTTTATTACTTGCTATGTTATGTGAGCTGCTTAAAAAGGCATTTTAGACCACTGGCAGGTAGTTGAATTTCAAAGGCTGGCTCTATTTAAAACAAAACAGTAGTGTTTGAACTTCTATCATTTTTTTTTTCTGAAAATAACAGTAATAGAATTGATTCCTTCACCTTCCAAGGAAACAAGTTGAAAAAGAAACCTCTGTGGATTAGTAGTCCAGACATCAAATATATTTTGCAGACATTTGAAACCAAGCCTGAGTCAGCTACAATGGAAGTAGGGAAAAGTAAGAAAAATCATTTGTCTGTCTGCATTGCCAAAATTGCTGGAAAAGGTAAAAATAAAAAGTCTGCAAACACGAAGAGTGCAAAAGTAGCAAAAGTAGAGCATTTAATCTTATTTCAAGATTCAAGATTGGTGGTAGTTCTAATATATTTTCAAGTAAAACATTCAGTTAAAAGTGATTTGCCTTTTAAAATTTGATCTGGTGTGTTTCTTTAAAAAGAGAGTGATATATTGGCTTTGTGGCAACTTGAATTTCAATCTTTGAGGAAAGTGTTGAACAATTACCATCTTAATTTTCAGAAGATAAGTCTTTAACAGAAAACTTAAATTTAGAGTTAGAGAAAAGCTTGAAATCAACTTATCTTATCTTATTAGATAATACTGTGGGAGTTACCAGGCAGGTTTATACCAGACTTCACTGGTGTTGAAGGACTTTTTGTTGGGCTACTTTCGGTTAACGCTTTGCAGCCCCGCTCCTGCAGCCTCTACCAGTTAAAGCATTTGGGGCTTTCACCCAGGTGAGGAGCAATTTGCAAAGGTGCTACCAAGGAGCAGGAGCTCAGCCTGGCTCATCTAGAAATCTCAGCAGGTGCTAGCTTAATATATTCATTATTGGTTTTTAAGTTGTTCAACAGAATCCTATTTTAAGGCAGATGATGATGCTCATCTTCTGTGAAGATCCTGGGAAGGCTTTGGCACGGTGAACTTGAAACCTTTAAAAATCTGAGCCACAAGTGGAGGAAGCCTTTCTCATGGAATTTTTGTTAGTCAGCAACTTCATTTTGAATCAAAGAGAATTTGGGTGAACCCATTTTACCACTCACGTAAGGTATCTTTAGTGAGCTATTTCACTGCTTTTAAACCCTGTTGTAATTTGGTTTGAAGTTAATGTTTTTTTCAGTGGTTACAGCAGACAGTGAAAATGAGATTTATTTTTTTAAAGGTCAGTAAAGTATAAATGCAAAGAAGATTCAAAATCAATTATTAAATCAAGATTTTCTTTATTCTCATTCTATTTATGTTTACCTCTCTGATGACTTCCCTTTAAAGTATACTAATGTAGGAAATTAAAGATTTTCCTTATATACATTTCTGTATCATCTTGGGTTACAGGATTTCTCATTTCTTTCCTGAAAAACATGCTCAGTAAGTCCACTTAACACGTATGAAAGATGAGCATCCTTTCTGCATACAGACAACTTCTTCTTTATAATACTGATTATTTTATTAATTATACCAAATTTCTTTTAAGGAAGAAATCTGTATTTTGCTCCCTGTGTAGAATGGATATAAAGTGCAGGAATTACAGTATTTCACCAGAGAGGCAAGCAAAAATCCTGGAAAAGGGTTGCTAAACATGGAATCTGAATGCAAATGTCCTGTGATAAGTGTGGGTTATTTTGCTGATGGGTACATGTGCATGCATTGAGAAATACTGTGATGGCATGAAGAGAGCTTATGGGCACAGCTGTGTGTGTTGAGGCGTGGCCCTTCAGCTGGAAAATGATATCCTAGGATATCTTTGCTTTCATCTTTGTGTTATAATGTCTTTTGTTACTGAAGCAGTTTTTAAGGAACTTTGAGAAACACAGAGGCTGTGGTTGACGGGAAATCAACTTCGCAAATCATTAACATCAACAAATGAAATAGAGAAAGGAGAGGCTGGAGTATTGAACTATTGACTGTTCTGTGTGTTTAACAAAGGACATTAGAATACCATGTTTAAAATAGTTGACTGAAACTTCAAAAGCATTACATTAGCATAGCTTTGCTGCAAATACACTATTTATATTGAAATGATGAGAAGGGACACACAAATCCTTGAACGTACAGTTATCAAATGCTGTTCAGAGAGCTTCCAGCATTTATTGGAACGTCAGCGCCTTCTGAAATATTTTGATGTTTCTACCGTATTTTCTAGGATGATGGAATGATTAAATATTAGCCAGTTATTGTGCTTTTGGGAATCATGATTTTCTGGAAAATATCCCTCTGCTGTCGAAGAAATGAAGTTCTGTTCTGGGGAATTCATCTGGAAAGAGCATTTCTTCGGGGGCGATGGGGACCATCTGTGGAATTCCAACTACGCGGAAAACCTGGAGCAGAGATGGGCAAAAATACACCAGGATGCAGGCAGTTCTGAGGAGGTCACTGTGGTAACCTTGTTTAGAGGAAAGGTCTGCATACGTGGGCTGACCTTCTGACCCTTAACAATTCAAGAGTAATGTTATACATTCTTCATGCCTGTGTAGTATTTCTGTGGCATAAAGCTTCTAACCATTCCCAATCTCCATATAATTTTCAAATGCATATTTACAGGTATGCAAGATATACACAGAGAAACCTTGTGATTGTTATTTAGTATGCTGCCTATGTAGTTTAAAATCATTCAAGTCCAAAGTAAAAAAGCAAAAGGAAACATGCTCTGAGATTCAAATTGCTTTTCTACTGCAGTTAATTAGTAACTTGTTTTGTGCTGTTGTGAGGCGCATTTTTCTGTTTGAACCATTTGGTTCACAAATGACTTTGTATTCCCATCTTTTACTGCTGTTGTGAGATTTCATCAAGCAAGCAGTGTTTGTTTTCATGTGTGTCTTTGGTTGGTTTCGGCTGTCTAGCTTGAAATTCCATTACATGCAGTATTCCAAGCAGCAAGCCCCCCTCTTTTTCTCTCCTTCCTTCAAGGCAATGAATTCTGTTCATAAATGGAGAAGATCTGGCTGTCATTTCTCTTGCAGCTTACGTAGCAATGTGGTTGTGTCCTTTCAGAGAGGAGGTTTCTGTCTCTGTCATTTCCCTCTCCCCCTGCCCCCTCCAGTTCACCACATTTTATTTACTGTATGTGGCAGCCTCATTAATGGAAAATACAGAGATGTGCATGAGTCTGAAAATAGGAGAGAAAGGTTTGTGTTCCTTGTTTAAACATAATAGCACATTATGTTGTAAATAAGGAAGGATTTAGAATCTACTCTGGTTTTTATGCTGGTATTTTGGCTTTCACTGCATAAGCCTGTAATGAACCGAAATTCTCACTTTGGGTGTTTCTCACTACCTATTTATATTGTTAGCCTTGTTTAAAACGGGAGAATATACTCCAAAGTTTTGTAATTCTTTTTGGTAGCCTTGTCCTGTTATAGTTATTTCTTTTGTGTTAGAATGATCACATGCATGGATGATTTTAACATATTTCACTATTTTCATAATCCTATTGTTTCAAAGGAATGTTTCAAATTTACAGAGAATGCACCCAGAATTGGATGCTGAATTGGATAAATATTTTTCTGTTTTCATTGGCATTCCATGGCTGTGGCCTACTGTATCAACACTGATTTAGAGATTAATCTGAGAAGATGGGTTCATTAGGACACCATCTCTCTTTCTCCTGGATGACACATCATGATGCAGGGTGTCTGTTCAGTAAGGAGAAGGGGATTGGGTTTACAGTTCCTCTTTGGATCGCTGTCGGGGGGATCCTGCTTGCACAGCTGTGGGAGGTGGGGAACGTGTGGCCCTTGGAGTCTCTGGGAGGACAACCTGCAAGCTGCTTGTCCTTAGCCAGGTACATGAGTTGAGCAACCACTCTTGCATAAGCACCCACTGCAGAAGAGTGCAGTTGACTAATGGGGACCTGCTGTTCCTCTGTGCTTCCTCAGATCTGATTTTGTGTACTTCGGCGTGGTTAGCCCCCTCTGGGGACATTATTGAGTTGACATCAAGTATGTCAAACACCCCTCAAATGTACTCTGGGATTTTGTGCATCAGCACATCACAATTTTGTGTTCTGTCTTCGCCAGCACTACTCGGGTAGGTATCAGTACAAATTTCAGGGAGCGCATCCCACTCTCCTTTACAGCCTGTGGCCTAGGGCTCCTTTCATCTCTAATAATAGTCCTCATCAGCTCCATGTGGAAAATGTAGCTACAAAGGCCCAGCATTTTACCAACAGTGCCAGCCAGTTTGTGAGTAGCGAACAAAATACGTCTTTGGACCCAGTCTAGGCCTGGGGCTGGAACTGAATTTCCAGTTGCTAAGTGGAAGTGGAAGCCACAGTTATATTCTTAATCTTAGTCCTTTGAAATGTGTTTTCTGACTCTCCCTTTAAACTTATGTGCTTCAAAATAATAGTGGTAGCTACTTTAAAGCATATACATAGATGACTCATTATGTCAACACACATGATTTTTGTAGTGCCTTTTCTCCTCTACTTTGGAGTTAAAAATAACACTAGAATGTCTCAAGTATTAATTTCATGACTGGCTAGAATACAGCATTCTAATATTGACAAGTCCGATAAGTCTTAATAGAGCCAGGTAAACTTAAGGGATATTTATACTGTCACATTTTATTTGTACTCAGACTTTGTTCAAAATCTTTAAAAGTTGGCTTTGATTTAAGCGATTACATATGTTTAATTGCTAGGTTTCTTTTCCATGGAGTAACTGATAATGAGTACAATGTTACTGTATTTCTGCTGATAGGGAAGGCATTAAGATCCTCTGAAGTCAAGTGGATTATTAATTATACACTGAAGCTGCTTATCAGACTTTTAAATATCAAAGTTTTTTGCAGAAAAGAAAAACAAAGAAAAGCAAAAACCCTGAACAAACCAACAACCCTCCCCAAAACCTCAAAAACACCAGACCCAGACTCTCCTACAATATCAAGCAGTGTTGATCCTTGTCTTGGTTGTTTATGATTGTGCTGTAGCTCATAAATCCTGGGATAACTCTGACCTAGTCGCAAGAATTATGAATCAAACTTTACTCCTTGAGCATCTGATTCGTAGTACTTGCGTGCCATGGAAACAGTGACAGCAAATATGGAAGCCCAATTCCCCATGTTCCTTATCTTTGCAGTGCCTTTGCAGGCACTTTTCTGACTAGAGGAGCAGAGCTTACTCTTTTCGTACTAATATTTGAATGTATTATTTCAAAAGTCAGCCTGAAGTGTCTTTATTTGGTGGATTTCAGTTGAAAACACACAGATCATGTTTCATACTCTCTGTTTAGGTAGGTGCTTGTCATTCTAACAGTGAGCAAAGAAGGGTCAGTGTGTGAATGCTGCATAGCATGGAGCCATAGGGAGGGAGAGGATGTTATGGGGGGAGGTGGGAAAGCAGGAGCAAGACAAGGGCTGCATTGCATAGGAGATCACCTGTGGTGTTTTTAGTGCCTGCATCTTGGAAAGTCTCTCAGGCAGCACTAAGGTGCAGCACAATAAGTACAGAAAATAGGAAGTAATAAGAAATGCATCGAATAGAAGAGCATTCAGTGGACAGCAAAACTGTATTCTGTAGGAATGTTGTAAGAAAGGGCCTTGTGTTTTTCCTGACAACTTAAACACTTGCAGGCCTAGGAAAGCTAGAAAACCTGTGGAGAAGAGTTTATCTGTATCTGTGAATTATGTTAAAGGTGGCAGATTGTCAGCTTCTTATCGCTATGTGCCGCAGTTTCCCTTAGTGTTTGACTGTGTAAGTGGAATACAAGACTTCACAATTGTCACTGATTATAGTCGTCACTGGTTACACCTTCCTAGTAGAATCTTGTCCTTCCAAGATTCAGTTCTCCCTAGAGGAAGGTTAGTATCTATTCAGTGTTTTCCTGAATCTTCTGGGTTTTGGGTTTTTTTGAGAGCCTCTGCTTGCCTTACCAATATGCCACTAGAAAACCATAAACTTCAAATTGCTCCGATCTTAGTAAAAGCGGTATCTTACATGATTCTGTTGTATGAAATCATGTAGTCTATTAGGATGGGAGGAATTGATTTATATTCAGATTAAATTTTTTTTTTTGTCTACTTGTAATTAGATTGATGTGCCTACTCACTGTCTTGTCTGTACTGCAGTTCTAATTTTCCCTGATAAAACTGGTAGGTACAGACAACTGCAAATGCATTGAATTGATTTCTTTCTATCATAATAGAAGAGTTGGGTAATTTGAGAACTGAAGCCACTGTTGAAAACTGATGTTGAGAAGAATTATCTGTATTTTTACAATCAAATTTCTGTATGTTACACCTACATCTGCTACAAAAAAATACTCATGGACTTTTCTGTACGTGTTTTTTTTTGTGTGTGTCTCATGGAGGCTGCATCAAGTGAAATCTTGTATTCCTCATGCTGTAACACTTTTCTGTAATCTATCTCCCTTAGAAACTTTCTGATGGCACCTATTAATTTCCTCCATAGATTTTAAATATTATTGATGCTAAGTAATGTATTTAATTAGCCCCAAGCTTTCTATGTAATCATTCCAATCTGTGCTTCTCTCTCAGCTTTGGCCTGAAAGGCTGACAAATGGGAGGAGGGGGAAAGGGCACTTTCCTGTCAGTGGCTGTGGAGCCTTTGGTCCTTGGGTTGTCAGAGCAGTTGCTCCTTCTGAAAGAGCTGTGAAAGAACAATGAAAATACTATTTAACTTCATTTAAGAAGTCAAAACAAATATAAGTTGTAGCAAAAAGCTTCCTTATCTTATGAAACAGGACTTTTTTATGGTTCCTTTCGTTTCCCATATTTTTATTTCAGTAGTATCAGCTTATTTGTGAAATCAGGGATTGTATCGGTCAGAGCTAAGTTCAACTTTCTGTCTGTGTTTGTGCAGGATTTAAGAGGAAAGATAAATCAGCTTGAAATTATACAAGTGTTTTCTATGTAGTTTAGAGTAAATGCTAATTGAATCCTTTTCACATTTTTATGGGCATTGACATCTTTGGCTCTTGTATTGGTTATTCTTATTGGTCTTGTATTGACCAGTTCTGAGGTCAGGCACATTATTGTCAAATTGCAGCTGTATTGGTCTGGTAAAGGACAGTGTAAACTGTACAGCCTAATTTTGTAGGTTTTTTTTTTTACTCATTCTTGTCCTTTATGTGTTTATGAGAATAAAATGAAGGAAGGTGTTTATATTTTTAACCCAGCCCATAGAGGTAACATATGGTCAAAAGCCAGCTGAACCATTTGTTTGCCAGGCAACTCCTCTAGATGGCAATTAGAAAAATTAAGGCAATTAAGGAGAAGAGTGGGAAACATTCTCAAATAGGGCAACATGCTTTTTGGAAGCTGGGAGCTTACATGCAGTATTATGTATAAAGCAGGGAGAGAGACCAGTCTTTTCAGTCTATAGTGAAATATATCACCATTTGTGTATTTAACATTAGCTTAGCGTGGGAAAATTGTTCCTTTAAGGAATCCTTTAAAAATAAGACAGTGAAGTCATATCCTTTAAGGCTGTAAATGGAAATTGTTTCAAGCAGGAGAGGCTGTGCTGTGATTATTGGGGACATCCACTTGTGGAGTGCACCTACTTGAAACCAAGCCCTGATGTCTGCAGGATGGAGTTGAGGAAAAGAGTAAAAAAGGACGAGGAAAATGGTTTTCAGGGATTTTAGAAAACAGGAAAATCATGTGAAAATATCCCTATGATGGTTTTGCCTGTTGCTGAGCGTGGCAAAATCGAGGAGGATATTATTGTCCCTCTGTGGGAGCTGAAGGGAAGAAGCTGTTATTCTTTACTGCCAACCCTCCTGTTTAAACTCCTTCAGAAAAAGATCATGGAAATTTAACTGCTTGCACAAATCTTAAGCTCCCAATCACGTCCTCATCCCTCTTTCAACTGTGTAGGAGCACTCAGTTAAACAGATATCAATGACTTCAGATTGGACATGAAGAAAAGGCTCTTCACTGACAGGGCTATCAGTCCCTGGCAGAGGCTGGATGCAGGAGAATGCTGTGGCAACTCCAGAGCTGTATAAGTGCTTGGAAGAGACCAGGAGAGTTTGCTCATGGAGGTTTATTAACTTGGGAAAGTTTTTGATACTGATGAAAGTTGTTCTGTTAAAATAATTTGGTGATAGAACACTGGTACAGAGTGGATTGAAAATAAGTTGTTAGACCAAACATTATCTACCTGTAACTTTGTGTAAACACCAGAACCTCTAGGATGTATAAACACAATTTAACAGGCTATTTCAGAACAGATGTGACCTTATTTGCACAAATTAATGCATGTGAAAAAGCAGAACCCCTAATATTTTAAAAAAATTAATCAATGAAAAAGGAAGCTTTCAAAATCTCTCCAGTGAATCTTAGGGAGAAAAGGCAGTAATTTTTCTGAGTTTTAATATGTGTTGTATATTACAGATGCATGTGAACTTCCAAGATGTCAAAGTTAGAGGTATTTTTGGGGTCACAGACTCACCATTAGCAGCTGGTCTCTGTTAATTAGAAGCAAAACCAAAAGATCACAAGTCACTTCAGTAGGTTTTTTTATACATGACTCTTCACAGAATACAAACAAAAGTCACAGAGATTTTCTTTTATCCAGGAAAAGGGGAAATGGTAGTGTATACTGTGAGTTAATGATGTCATTATGAGCTAGTTGCATATTTAAAATGTAACATCTGATTAGTGCCTCTTAATTACCTGAGTATTTTCTTTAATAACAAACAACATTAATTTTCCTTCTCAAACATCAGGTTATTAAAGTTCTAGAATGACAAACCTGCTGCAGGAACAAGGACAGCTACTTGAATTGACCCATTATCAACAAGTCAGTTGTATCTGTGCCCTTGTAAAATTTCTAAGTATTCTTGCACTGTGAAGGAAATGATAAGTATTTGGCCACTCTTTGGGAGAGGAATGAGCTTGAACCATTCTGTAACTCTTGGATTGGTGTTGATATATGTAAAACTACTTCAGATAAGATAAGTAATGACATTTATGGTTGAACTCAATGATCTTAAAGGTCTCTTACCAACCTAAACGATTCTACGATCGTAAAGATTTTGAGAAGCTGTCTAAATGAATAATTTCTGCTTCACATTCTCGTGTAATAATGGAGTAGTTAATTAAAGAGCAAATATGATGAGGCTCTGGTCCTCCTTTTCTCCTTTCCTCTCTGCTCTTGTGCCTTTTGTTCAACACATGAAATTTCTTTTCCTTGCAACACAAGCTTTAATATGCTCATTCTCCAGCAGCCTTTATCATCATCCTTCTGCAGCTGTTGTTCTGTCTTCTTTTGCTCTTTTGCTTCTACCCTCTATGATTAATTTTCCAGCCTTGTCTTCAGTCCTCTGCAGCTGACTGAAGCTGTGCTCGCTGAGGACTTCAGTAACACTTTTATGGTTATACTGAGATATATAGATGTATCTATATTTTTTTAAAATATATATAAGAATAAATGAATCTCAATTTCTCTGCTGCTTATGAGACTGTTTCTCTTAAGACTTCTAACTTCTCTTGCCATAAAAATCCCATCCTAATTCCATGGAAGGGCTTGAGTTTGTGTGTTTGTTACAACAAGGAGGAGTGATGATCCTCATTTTAGAAGATATGTAAATTATTAGGGGATCCAGAATCATTTCTAGTCATGTGTACCATGTAATTTCATTCTTCTGGGGCCTCTGTTAAGAGGACAAGGAAAACTGTGGTCGAAGACTGTGTAGTGGGTTGCAGTATTGTCATTTTATCTTGGAAGTGGACCTAATATATAAAAGCGTCATTTTCCTCGTAAACCAGTATTGTTGAATATTTTGCTATCAGTGGGCTGCAGTTCATAAGAGCGTTTCCACATTACTTCTTGAAGTAAGGTAGTAAATATATAACTACTTATGTGCCATCAGTGGGCGTTTTTCCAGATAGCATTATATTTTTGCCTGAGTATCATACAAGAATTGGGAGGTCTGTATTATTTTGTAATGATTTAAACCTTCTTTCAGAATATCACTAATCAGTAAAAAAATGTTCTTTGTCCGCAGGGTGGAGTTCATTTCTTTAGTTCCTGAGAGCTGAATAGGAGAAAGGGACATTTCAGCTTTTCTTGATAAAGGTAAGACAGCATCTGTTGATAAGGGTAAGACACTGTTCATTATTATGAGCTCATAGAAAGTTTGTCGATGGAGGGTTTGTTTATTTTGGGCTATTTTTCTCAACTTTTGTGCTTTGTAGTAAGTGCAATGTGTGATAATGTAACTTGTGTTGGGAATGGAATGTGTAACTCTACCTCAGGTATCAGTAAAGGCTCTGAAGATAAGCAGGTACCTGTAGACCAGCATGACAAAGTGGATAGCAATTTGTTCTACTGCTGGTACTTGTGATATTTTCCATGTGCCATGGAACTGGCCTGCCTAAGTTCTTTCCATCATGCTTCCACAAACTAAGCAAGGACTCTTAAAACCAGCAGAGTTTTCTCCATGCCACTTGTCAAAGAAATGTATAGACTTGCCTGCTGCTACCTTCACTGCTCTGTACTGTTGCGCGAGAGTGCAGAGCTTGATGCGGGGAGAGAAGCACATTGAGATCTATTTTATTTGAGATAACACCTTCAAAATTAAGCAGCAAATAATTATTCTACTTGTACTTGTCAGAAGTAGGAGACAGAAAAAGGGATAAAACTCTGGAAGACTTCTTAGGGACATGCCATCCTAAATGACTCTTCCTTCATGTTGTGCTAAAAAGTCGGAGTTTTTATAGATTTGTGTGTTGAATTAAAGCAAGCAAGAAACATTTAGAAGTACAGCGTGCAGCTTAGTGTTGAGCTCTTGTGTACTGCAAAATCCTTTCAATGTACCCTGGTGCTCCTGCCCTTCTTCCCCCTGAGACTTGTGAAGCCGTTGCCCATCATTTCAAATGCTCACATTTTGTGGTTTTTAAACTTACTCAGCATGTAAAATCTCAAAAGTTAAACTGTTGTTGGAAGAATTCTCAATCAGTCATGAAAGGAGAAAGAAATTTTCCTGCTGAAGTGATACACTGAGTGAAGGACTTGTAGACTCCTAGTGAAGGAATGTATTAAATTGCNCTTAAATACTTAAGAGTACCTATAGTGTTAACTTTCTGGTTACAGTCATTGTACATCATGCATCTTGTACAGCCTTGCTCAGTGATATACATGTATGTAGCCTGGATTTGACTTGCTGCTTTTCCTTCTCTATTTAGAAAAGATCAGTACATCTGGAGTCTCTGTGGTGTGTTCTTCCCATGGTTGCACAAACAAAGCAGCAGCACTTTGCTTGCTTTTTGTTACTGTGTGGGAGTGGAAGAGCTTGGAGTTTGCACTTAAATTTACCAGTATCCAGCAGGATTTAAGGATTGCATTTAATGACAGAAATCCCCAAACATAATTGGCAGCATATTCAGTTTCNCATTTTGTGGTTTTTAAACTTACTCAGCATGTAAAATCTCAGAAGTTAAACTGTTGTTGGAAGAATTCTCGATCAGTCATGAAAGGAGAAAGAAATTTTCCTGCTGAAGTGATACACTGAGTGAAGGACTTGTAGACTCCTAGTGAAGGAATGTATTAAATTGCTGAAGATGCAGGGTGAAAAATTGCTGGGCTAACATACATGAAAATTAATAATAATTTACTGATGAATTAATATGGCCTGAGCTTAATCTCATTCTGGCAAAACCCAGGTTGAAGGAAATGAGAATTTACTGTGTTAGGATCTAATTGNCTCTATTTAGAAAAGATCAGTACATCTGGAGTCTCTGTGGTGTGTTCTTCCCATGGTTGCACAAACAAAGCAGCAGCACTTTGCTTGCTTTTTGTTACTGTGTGGGAGTGGAAGAGCTTGGAGTTTGCACTTAAATTTACCAGTATCCAGCAGGATTTAAGGATTGCATTTAATGACAGAAATCCCCAAACATAATTGGCAGCATATTCAGTTTCTGGCTGTGTGAATTGGCGATTGTGTGTAACTACAGGAGGAACTTGAGCTATACAGGCAGGCTCAGCTAACAGTGCCACTGCAAGTTGTAGTTGTTAAACTCTGATGCTTCCCCATATCATAATAACTACTTCAGCTTAAATACTTCTGCAGTGGCTGCAGGCTTCATGAAGAAAATAATGTTAGATGTTCCCTGCTCCTACCTGTAGTCTGCTGTAAAGGCAGTGCCATTAAGTATTAATTTTGCTTTATTTTTAACATGATATGCTTCTGTATTATACACAGAAAGTTTAGGTCTGTAAATTGGGTGTGAGTGTAGGATGAATGCTTTGAAAACATGCTTTAAAACGTGCCAGTGGGCTGCCAGCTCAGGCTGGGAAAACTCAGGTCCTTGGGAGTGGAAGACCAGAGACCGCCCTTCAATTTTTCCTACATCTTCTCTCCCAGTTATGATGAGCAGTGTAATTATTTTTCACCACAACATAGTTCAAGTTTAAGCCAACAGTCCTCCCCATGTATTTCTTAATTCTTTCTTCCTTGACCCTTAAATCAAGAACCCCTTGGGGCAGCAGCACTCTTCATACCTGTCTGGTTTATGATTGAGCACGTGCATGTTCTGGTCAGTCTTCTCCCTGAACAGAGAGCTGTGTCAGAAAGCAAATGCTGTCCCCAGAAATAATATTTACCTCAAAGGCACTTGACCTGCTTTGTGATGTTTTTGGAAACAAAATGCAGGAATAAGCGTTATATTGTAAACGAAGTGAGGAAAATAGGGTTGCTCTTTTCCTAAAATAAGAACAGAACTTTAATACTGCTGAAATATTTGGTTTGCTGGGGGAGGTTAACTTTCCAGGAAGTTGGATGTTGTCTTGACTTGTTTATTTTGGATATTTCCATTAATTGATTGTAATCTAATTATCCACGTACAAAGCCAGGCCTCTGAAACAGCCAGTAACTACAGTTGGAAAGGTTTGTTGTTATTCTTCCATTGAAGGAGGAGAATTGAGTGGTATTTATGTTTTCAGTAGTGTATAAAGCTGGAAGTGGAGTCAGAGCCAGTGAAGTGTGTGATGTTTTGTGTCTGGGAACTATCTTTCAGTAACTGTTCTCATGACTCAGTTTATAGGTGCATGTTATACTTTTGAACAAATATCAGCAGGGCAAGGCTGATTTGTGTAGAAAATTTTGCAAGGGCACATTTTGTTACCCTTCCTGTTTCATATTCTAACAAAATAGTCCATTCTAGATTACTGGTAAGCCATTTTCAGCTTGGGAAGGTGACTACTCTAAAACATTAATTCTGGGGAATGCACCTCTTTCTCACATAGTGGCTCATTTTCTTTTGTATCTAAAGGGTGATCAGTGCAGAAGAGGGAGGTTGGGGGAGGAGTGGATGTTGCTGAATGGAGTGGAACGAGTTACTCATTCTTCAGAATAGCCAGAAGGTAAACTCGAGTGCACTTGAAAAACCACGCTGGTAAAATACCCCATGTGTAGCTCAGGCTGTTAAACACAATGTTTACTATTGACTTTTTTATTGGGTTAGAGAAAGAATCGACCCCTGAGAATGCACTGGGGAAAAATGTGCCGTGGAGGATGCTGAAAAGTGGCAGTGTAGGCTGAAGTGCTTTGCACCCTGCACAGCCACCTAAATGTGTGTGGTGTGTCTGTTCTACATAGAGAATATACACACATATGGATATGTTCAACAGACACATATAAATATTCTGTATATGAATATGCATGTATTCTTATATAGGCATATATGTATGTATGCACACACGTGTATATGCAGACATACATATGTGATAATACACGTGTGTATAATAAGGACAAGTACAGGCATCCTCAAACTGGGAATGAAGCAAGTATCATGGAAGGCAGGAAAATGTGTAGGAAGCTTTTTATTTTTTGTAGGGGAGGAAAAGGGAGTGAAGGGGTTGATGGTATGATTCACTACTATACCTGGCAGGACCAAAGTTTGGGTCAGACTGGGAGTGAGATTCTGTTGAGATATATATATATTTATATTGCAGAGGGAGAAGAGGTAGGAAAAAACTATTAAAAAATCTCTAACACAGAGGAAGGAGAAATGTGCTTGAGAAATGTGGAACAAGTCTGAGACCACAGACTAATAATGGAAAACTTGCTGGTTAAAGCGTTAGTTATGATGTGATTAAAAAAAGACTTGTTCAGGTATTTATGAAAAGATGAAAATAAGGTAAAACAGGTTGTGGTGGGAAGGCCAGGGTAATGTAACCTTTGCAGCCTTGAGGAATGAAAAGCAGGATGTAAACACAGAAACTAAACCCACCTTATCTTGGTACAGAAAGTACAGTTTGCGTCTCCCCTGGCCTTGGATAAAGAGGCAAACTCTGGGATGCCTAACAGAAGTTGTTCTAGCCACTGAGAGTGAAAACAAATCTATGTCATTAAATGACATGAATAATTTTCATCACAAATGAACATCTTGTGGATTCATGGAGCTGTAAATCCACTGTTGAAAAGGTGTTGTGTGGCAAGTCCAGAGTAAAAGAGGAGGAAGCTGAATAAGATTTTAATTTGTCAGAGTTGCCAGTTGCTGACTGAGACTATTTCAAGTGAATCCTGCCACATTAGTATGAAAATAGTGACTACATCAACTAATGTTGCCTACTAGAATAGCAGAAAACACATAGGAAATAAGTTGGTTGTTGCAGTTCCCTGGAAGTTGTTATCTGCTGTTGTGACTACCTAATGCACAAAAGTGTAATGTGTTGTGCCAGGGTAGTACAATAGAAGCATTGTGATAATGTGATAATTTCCCTTCCTGGAAAAATATAATTTAGATCACTGAAATCAGTGGGACTGAGGGACACAGCTAAAATATATCGCTCCCCTGAATAGTGTTAATTGGACCTTAAATACATTCCTAGGTATTGTGGTTGGAACTGTAGCACATCTGCCCATCATATTTGGGACTCTGAGGTATTCAGCAACCAAAGTTCTTTTATGTGTTGTGGATGACCAACATATTACAAATTACTGAAACTGTGCGTGGAGATAGTACATTTTGAAAATCACAGCTCTGTGCCTGGAATGGAATTACTTGTGTTATATATTGCATAACCTATTGGCACGCTGAATTAATGTCTCTGGAGACCTACAAAAGGAATACTTATTTGGAGAATTAGAAGTCAAAACTAAAGGACTAAGCCTGCTGTAGAGATCAGACTGCTGCACTGAGAAAATCAAAGTCCATGTGTGTGATTTAAACCATGTTTGACATGCCAGGCTTTGGTTTCACCAGGAGACTCACTATGCTATTTGGCTATGTTTTTAAAACCCACAAGTGTAAATTAGAACGAGCTAATTTTATAATTATTCCCAACAGACACACAAGTAATTTAGTCTCAAACATGTTTATTTTATAAAGACACAATCATTCAAAAAAGAAGTGCTGAGAAACCACAAGTGGTTTGAGCAATAGAGGCTTAGAGCTTTGGCAAACACGCACATGTTTAAAATGTGGTAGCATTTGTTTAAAAGCCATTGAGTGTTCTGTCTCTTTCTTTGCAGCTTTATGACTGTCCTTAAAGAGTAATACCAAGGAACTGGGGGGTGGAAGAGTTGTTTTGTTTATGGTCGTATTAGTCATTAATTTAGTTTAAATTCCAGGAAAAACCTCAGTTGTTCAGCCTTGAGGAATGAAGAACAAAATCATGCTTGTTTCATATGCCTCTGGAGGAGGGTCTGATCCTGAGACTGAATCGAGAAGGGGATTTAATTTTTTTTTTTTTTTAATCCTAAAACTTGATGGATTGTTCATTCTGAAGAGACAGAGATATACCCCTTCAGTAGCTTAAAGAAGTGCCTGCTCACAGGGTATAAATATGCCACAGGGAAAGGACACCATATACAAATATGTTAAAATCCAGATTGTAATAGTAGCCTGTATGAAGTCCTTAAAAAAGGGGCTATAGATAGTGAAGTTCTCAGCAGTTAATGAGCAAGCCCACTTATGTCACAACTCTCACCAGGTCTCTGGTATTTTTTTTTTTGGTGCAACTCAGAAGGAAAAAAATATTTGACCATGAGAGAAGGGCCCCACAGTCTTTGGGCCTCACACAATGCATGATATGATGTCACAATTTTTTTGTAAAATAGTCTGAATAATAACAATACAATTTAGGGGTGGCAAACTGCTCTCAGAAACACTGGACTTCTGAGAGCAGTAAGCTTTATTGCAGTAAGCTTACGAAGACTAGTTAGTCTTTTGCTTCTTTTACTGGATAGATTAAACAAACAACTTCAGAATGGCTGAAATGTGCTGTCAATGGTGAGTTGTAGCCTGCTTTGCTTCTTTAAGGTGTTGTTTAAATAAATCTGTGTTTGCCTCTTTCTAAGCATTACTTTGTGTTCTGGTTTTGACACAAATATCAACTTTGAGGGGGGAAAAGGGAGATACATTATATACAATGCAGATTTAAAGCTTCTTCGAAACTTTTTAAAAGATTTTTTTATATAGCTAGGTAGCAAACACACTTTTTGCATTACCTATCCTAAATTGTTAGGATCACAAAACTCATCCTTCATCAGGCAATGTATCATGTTTTATGTTCAGGTTGTCTTGCTTCTGCAAGAAGTTGTTTAGCTGCATCTGAAGCATAATGCTGCTGGAATTAATATACAAATCTCTATTTCTGGATTTTCCAAAAGTCTTCAAAATTCAAGAAACAATTTTTCAAGAAAGGTAATAGAACTTAGGTCTCTAACTTCATATAAGCTTTTGAAATTTCAAGCCCTGTGCAAAGTAGGATGGTATGGTTAGGAAGTCAAAGTGATGTGAATTACAAAAACATTGTAGTAAATGGTTCTTTTAGATGACAGACCTTTCTGGCAATTACCATAAAATTTCTAGTATAAAGTAAATGTGGGCATTTTGTGAAGAAATAAGAAGCTAGAATATGTATTTTAGTCTTTCAGTCTGGAGAAGTCACAGAGATTTAAGGAGTTGTTAGGCTTTATGGAATATCTTAAAATGCAGTTAGAATTTTTCGTTGAATTCTAGATAACTTTTTTAACATCATATACTTGTTGAATTTGTTAAATATACCATACTCATAGCTTCAGTGAAAAATTAGACTTTTAACTTGAGTGAAAAAATATTGCCCTGATGGGAAGTGATATTAGTGGCTTGTGGAAAGGAATTGTTATGAGTATTTATATCAGGTATCTGCATGAACTCACTTGGCGCATATGTTCTGCAGTGTTTTAATACGGGTCAACAAGTTCCAGCACAGTCTAAAACTATAGTTCCAAGCCTTTCTCTGCGGCCAGTGGACAAGGCATTGCTGTCACTGCTTTCTGCTCTAATAGGTGTGCCTTCATATTTACATTTCCCATCAGAAAATGTATGTTTTCAATTGTTGAGTGCAGGTTTCAAGATTTGCCTCCAAAGCTGGAGAACTCTGTGCAGCAAGGGGCTACGTGTGGTAGGTCCTCATTTACGTCCACCCAAGGCCAGCAGAAAAGGCACTGACTGATGGCAGTGGGTGGTTGAGTACCGCTGCTTGCACTCTCCCCTAGTATGTCACTGTATGGTTTTTCTGTTAGTTTATGTAGTTGTGTGCTGGAAATGTGTTTTTGTAGTTTCAGTCATTAAAAAGTTCTGCCTTTCAGTTTTTACAGCAGTATGTATGACACACTGCTCCTCTGTCGAGTTTTTAGTGTAGATGCACTGTTTTGACACTTCCATCTAAAAAACATTTTTTTAATACTCAGACATCAAAATCCTCAAATGCCTTCATCTTCAAATTGATATTTGATTTTAAATAGTTATTAGAGTACTTCTATGTTTGCTTACTCTGATTTTTAATGCTGAAATTTTTATTTGCATATTTATTTTTCTGTACATTGTTTGCAGCGTGTGTTTTCCTATTTAATTTTGATTTCCTTTTTTTATGCCTCTAAGACATTGCAATTTTTGAGGTTGGATGTTGGGCTTCTCTTTTGGGAATATCGGTTTAGAGAATGGGAATGAATGTTCAATATGGTCTTTGTATCCCTTTGTTATGAAAAGCAGATGTAATGGGTGATTCCTACTTTTTTTACTTTAATGGCTTTCAGCTGCATTTAGCTGGTCATGTTTGTTATAAATATCATTCACCAGAAGAAAAAAGCTAAGCAATTAATACTGCAAAACTGCAACAACAGAAAGTGTCACTTTTTTTCTCAAAGTTGAAAGAAACCGATTTCAGTCTCAAGGTTTCTGCAGTAATGTTATTTTTTATTTTAAAGTATACACATCTAAAACACCAACAAACACATGAAACCTTTGAATACTGTTATTCCACATACATCTCTGGCATTTATACACACGTGAGGAATTGCACTGATACCAGTGCTACAAAAGAAAAGAAAGGACCTTAGCAATGTGGTGCTATGCAGAAAGAGCCTTGGGGCAGCAAGTAGACATTCCTTTTTTTGTTTCATATAGATATAAATTGTGAGAATTCCACTTTCCTTTTTTGCATGTCTTTTTTTGCATCCTTCTGTGCTTTTAAAACCTTTTCACAGATGTAAATATTATCAGTGAGGCTTTGCATATAAAGACCACCCCAAGAACCTCTTTTATGAGGGTCACAGTATTGACTTGAAAAAAAGAAATTTTTTGATGCCTGAAAGCAAAATAAGTAAATAAAAACACCAGGTAGACCTTTGACATTTTCTAGGTCTGGGTATATAAATATATATATGCATACACACTGTGGGAATTTTTGAAAGAATGCAAAGAAACCTAAACAAAAAGCGGTGGCAGATATGGAGATTTACAAATTTTTTTGTATAA
Organism: Platysteira castanea; assembly: GCA_013397175.1. NCBI lineage: Eukaryota > Metazoa > Chordata > Aves > Passeriformes > Platysteira > Platysteira castanea. Next base: position 667,815 of record VYXC01008352.1, read on the forward strand.
CTCCATGAATTATGAAATTCCATTTTCGTTTTAAATGCTTACATTCTGCAGATAAAGTTAAAAAAAATCCTCTGACATCCAGAAAATTTAATTTAGAGGTGCTTTTTTTCCTAGTTGCATTTAATTACATTTATAGCTATCACATTAATGTAAAGTTCAGCAGTGCAAACCAAATTCATAGTGAAGGGCTGCCATCTGAATGTACACTCAAAGAACTTTATACCCAGTTTTCCTCCATTAGCGTACGTGTAGTTAAAAGCTACAATTAAAATGTCATCTGAGATAGGTGAGCAATGAATTTGTTTGAGACTGATCTGAGTCCAACAGATTTAAAAAAAGAAAAGAAAAAAGGATCCTCCAATACTTCAAACATGATGCCTGCTCCTCTTTGGCTGCCAAAATTACCCTTGAAGACCTCATTTAAAATGATAGAGATTTACAGCACTTATGTGCGTAGCCAACAAAGGGAAATGAAAATGTAATTGCAAGCAGTCATCAAAAGCTCAGTCTTTCAGTTAGTTTCAGTTAAAAAACCCCAGTTTATTATGAAGTGACATGGTAAAGTTGGCAGGATTTTGTCAAGTCTAAGCTGGAGCTGAATCAGCTACAGGTAGGAGATAAAAGGCCCAATCCATACCCCACTGAAGTGAACTGAAAACTCCCAGCAGATCCAAGACTTCAAAATTTGCCAAAAGATTTTGATTGTCTGTGATAAGTTTTCTTTTTTTTTTTTTTCCCTTTCAGTGGTTATTAGAAACATTATTCATTTACATATGTTTAAATAAGAAAAAATATGTTATGGAAGTCACTGTGTTCATCCCAGACATTGGTGCCTGGGTCTTGGGAATTTTGGAGAGTCCTGCTTGTGAGGCTGTGCTCATCAATACTTGTCACTACATCTGCGCCCTGCAGCCCAGCCAAGCCCCGTGGATTTGGATCAGGTCAGATGTGAGAACTTGCTCATGTATTTGTCAGCCTGGCAGAGCACACAATGATGTATTTATAGCTGCCTTGTACCAGCTGCAGGAAGAAGGATGATACCTGATCTGGCATAAAATCTACCAAGATAAAATTACTTTTAAAAAAATTTTAAAAATTTATTATATCAGCAGAATGGTTTGATACCTGTTCAGCGTTTGCTTTTTTTTTTTTTTTTTTTGTCATAAGCTTTCACTGCTTTTTTAGGTACTGAGTATCAGAAGCTGCAGTTACTGTCTCACTGAACCACATATTACAATTATTAATACTGCATATTAAATATTTAATAATGCTAAATATTTGATCCATACTGAAGTAAATTGGCTGTTTTCTGAAAGCTAGTAGTTGTCAGGGTATAATTTGTGGAGATTTTTTTCCCCCCTCTTACTGAGGGAGAATTTTCCATGACAATGTTTTCTCCTCTCCCTTCCCCCAATCTGCCCTCCCACACAAAACTTGCAGTCTTCCTTGCCATGACATAAACATTTTTTGTAAACAGGATTCACACTATTAAGGTGGAATAATATAACAGGAATTTATTCAGGCATGATACTTTGCTTTATCAGCATAACTGGTGCCATGGTGAACCTGACTCGGAAATATGAGCAAGGGGAATGACAGAAATGCCATAAAACCTGCTATTAGACAGGGAGTCATGGCCTTATTGGAGTAAATGCTTCTGGAATTGCACCATCAGAGCAGATGATGGTGCACTAGTATTTCACATGGGGAAATCTTATCAACAAAGGGTTAAAAGTTGTGTCCTTCTAGGTATTTGTTAATATTTGCTAAGTTTGATCAACACGTGGGCTTTTGGTAGACATTAAGTTGTTAAAAGTTTGTTAAAGAGGAATGCAGGATAATAGAAATATACAGTTCAGTTCCAAGAAATGGGATGATCACCTGGGAGATATGTTGGGAATGGTAATTTAGGGGGGAAAAAAGAGAAAATTGTGAGAAGAGGCTGTTATAGTCACAAGTGCATGTGCATACATGCTGCTTTTCCATGTATAATCACATTACAGTCCAGGATAAAGTGAATCGAAAAGCCTATGCAGATTTCTGTAAGTGATCCCTGCAACACAAGATGTGGGATGTGAAGAGCTCTGGTGAATGCCAGTCAGGTTTTTCTGAATTAAAGAAGAAATGACATTTTCACTTCTCGATTTTATAACAGCATATCTACTCTGTTTATGTCAATAAAGACACTGAAAATTATCTGTCAGGAGTTGACATTTGCATGCAGCTGCATAAGTGTCAGGAATTTCAGGATACCATCTTGTTTTGCCTCTCAGCTTGCAGCTCTGGCTCAGGTAACACATTGCTTCTATGTACAACTTTGGCAGCACCCAACAGCCACTGGTGACAATTTTCATCAAATAAGCACAGGGCAAGTGGGAAGATTTAAAACAATTTTTAGAGCATATTTGTGTTGGTGGGACCATTTCAATCATGTGGTAATTGCCCGAGAAGGGTTGTGCACAACTGCTTCCTTACAGTTTTACAAACTGCTGTCCATGAGCAGGAGTCGGGTTACTGGAGAGGTTCTTGCAGGGTCTGTTGACAGTACAGCCACAAGTAGGCAATATCAGTGCTCAGGCAGGAGAATTTGATGAATGAGATAAACCCCATATAAACTAACAGGCATATCCCTCGGCTGTATGAAAGAAGATGATGGTGTCAAGGTCACGTTAAAGCCCTGAATTGTTTAGGAAAGCTTATGTCTTCCAGCTGGGAAACATCACACAGACAGTTCAGAATACACCAAAGTTTTGGCTTTACAAAAACACCGAAAGTCAACTTAGGTAATTTTATCTGCTGTGTTCCCTTGGGCCAGGGCTCTGGAAGGGAGAGTAAGATGTGTCATTAGTCATCGTTTCCTCTTGTGAGCTATTAATTTATTATGCTCTTTTATGTCTGCATGTATTTTTGTAAATAGTGCTTAGATTTAAGTTAAGTGTATGCATTTGTAAAAACAGATGGAATGGACTTTCTTTTTCCTCTGAGTAGGGCTGGTACCATTTGTACTCATGTTAAACATCCACACTTCTCTGCTATCTGTGAAAGGTTTGATAAGCTTAGAAGCAAGACTAATGGTTGGTGTGAAGAGCAAGTTGCAGAAACTCTGATTCAAGTTTTTCTCACTTTTATTAGCAAAGGAGCAGCTCGTGTGCTGGATAACTTCAGAAACTTGTCGGAACTTCATATACCCACCTCTGTACTTGCAAAAGGCTTTTGGGGCTGCTTAAATGCTTCTCTGTCCCAGGGCTGTGTGTACACAGTCATGAAAGGGTCGTGAGAGAGCTTTGTAAGAGCTCCTGAAGGATCTTTCAAGGTAAAGTGTAAATTTAGCATTGTTGTTTTATTAAATAATCTTTCAGCTGTTCCAGCTTTTGATCCTGTTACAGCGGTGCTTTGTGTTGAGGTAAATAGGAACCTTGGAAACACGGTGTGATGCTGCACAACCAGGTTCTCCAAAATCCATGAATGAAACTGTGCCCTCACTGGAGGGAATGGAGCTGGGATGCACACACAGGCACTGCTTGGGCAGAAGGTGAACTCAGCTCTTGCAAATGACATCAAGCACAAGCTATACAACTGTAAAGGTCTCAGGCAAGTTTGACTTGTCTTTAGACAAATCGAATACGTTCTGTGGCTGATATAGTTTGACGATGGGTATTTTCTGACTTCATTATGCCATAGGCAGTTGCTGTACTATTTTTAGAGTACTGGATTTAGTAAAAAATGAATTAAGAAGAAAAAGAACTGTGAGGATATCTCACTGTGGGTTTTGGTATTCAGGAGCTCCAGGCAAGCAAGGCAATGATATAAAATTGGGATGCATGTTTAGTTTAGTGTTTTGGCAAGGTAAAAGGCAGGTTAACAAGGAAAAGATAGGATTATATAAACTTCTGGTATAATTTCTCTTTTAGTTTCTCATTAGGTTTTGCCATTGGGTATAGTTAGCTGTGGCATGACTTTAAGCTTTATGTTAAAAGCGGGTGTTGTAATTTGTATTCAGGCTTTGGAGTGAACAGACTTCTGGCAGAGGGAGACTTCTCTGGAGAGGATGGATCCTGAAAGGAGGGACCTCAGGAGAAATCAGACCTGCCGAAAGCCTGGCCTGTTACTACAACATGACCTTTTCCATGCTGTGTCTTTGTTCCTGACCATAACCCTTGAGATGCAGCTTTTGTTGGAGCTTACTTTATGCCCTTTAAATGTCATTTTGTCCATCTTTTGCTTGTGAGAAATGTAGAGGGGAGGTTTTGCAGCTTAGCAGTGTCCCACTTATTCCTCTGGCAGTTCCTTAGGCAGGACAAGAGTTGCTGAGAAAGAAATGAAGCTTTGAGAATGTGTCCCTGGAGATGAAAGGAAGGTGGAAACACAGGCAGGGGTGCTTTGGCACTGCTGGAAATTCTCATATGGGTTACCTGAGTCAAACTATGTACTGGTGTAACAGCTTGGGTGCCCTTCTATGAAAGATGAGATAATTCTGAGTTAACAGAGGTTTTTCACCCTTTTGTAGCTAAAAGAAAAGCTCATTTCAGGCCTAGTTATAACATTGCTGCTAAGCATGATGAAGCTTCTTTATCCAGGACTCTGCTTTCTTCTGAGTGGGTTTTTGGGTAAATGTTGCCAGCAAGCTTGTTCCACGGTGCAGGGATGAGAGGAATGCGGTGTGTGTACGATGGAGATAACTGTTTCCCCACCCATACTCCCTGTGGCATGCCTGCTTCCATGGTGTCTCTCCCAGCTGCCTCTTTGTCATTGTAGCTGGCTGAATGTTGGAAATGTGAGGGTTTTCCATTCGCATTGTCCATGAACAGATGGCCCAGTTGCCAGTGGTTGCTCTTGCTGCTGTTCTGCTCTTCTCAGGTGCCTCTCAAAGAGCATTGCTGGCTGAGACCCCCAGCCCTATGTGCTGCTGTGAGGGTAGTGCTCCAAAGCTGGAGAAACCTGAGAAGGAGACGGAGCTTTCCTGCAAGTAACAGATGGTTACTGTTTTAAATACAGGCAAGGGGAAAAAAAAAAAAAAGAATTCCTATCTACCACACAGTGCTGGGAGAGAAGGGAGGGTTTTCCTGAGGGGGGAAGGTGTGTGTCTGTGTTGTCTGAAGGGAAAAGAGGTGAAAAGAGATGAAAAAGAGAAAAATGGATTGGAGCTTTTTCATATCCTACTTAATCACAGTCATATGTCAGGCTGTTTGAGAAGAGGAGGGAGAGGATGGCTTGTTGAAAAGTGTAGCGTGCTGGAATTCTGTGAGTGAGTTGTGTGGTGAGTCCTGTGGCTTACTGCTGCCCTGATGAATAGAGCCTTTCCAGAGCTGCCAAGCCTGAAGCAAATGTGGTCAGGGATTTATTATGAAATGTACCAAACCTTGGCATGGGGCTAATTGCATAGAACAAGAAGCGTGCTGGAAACTCAGACCTGAAAGGTGACAAATGCAGAAAGTATTCTATATCTGACGCTGCTGAAAGAGGTTTTGTGCAAGGGAATGTCTGTATGTCTGTGCTTTTTGCTAATGAGCTCCCAAACATAGCTGTATGTTTTTGTGTTATTGGTTTGGTTAACATAGATGTAGGTTTCTTGTTTTGGTTATTTCTTTCACAGCCAACAAAGAAAGAATAATTGCTCTATGGCTGTAATAGCTGAAGTTCTCAAAGCAAGTGCCTGGGTGCTGTCTACTAAGTATCTAAAGGACACATTGAAAGAATAGTGTAGAAAGGTATGAGCTTGGATATTAGCAAAATACTGAAGCTGAGAGTTTGAAACTTGCTTATCAAAGTTTCAAGAGACAGCAAAAAATAAACTGTAGGCCTTGAAGGGAATGCTCTGTTCAGTATCCTCAGTGGTCGAGTAACAAATTTTTTTGCAGTAAGACTGGAGTCTCCTCAAGTTTGAAAGTTTCTTAGATCTGCTGAATCTGTGTCCTTTTATGTGTAATGTTCATTATCATATTATACAGCATAGACCTGCACCACAGTGACATTTAATCCAATAAAAAGCTTCTTGCTTCCTTTCAGTGCTTCTTCCTGTTCTTTGTGTATATCCATAGCTGCACTTTGAAATCTTGTATTGGTCTTTAACATCAGACATAGTTAACCTTTTCCTGTGGCCATGCCAAGACAGAGACTTCTGTCTTTGAAAGCCATCAAACTGCCAAAATGAGCAGGAAAACTGGGGGAAAAAACCCACAAGCAATCAAGGAAACCACAAACTAAAAAAACCCATGGGATGGATTCAGATCTTGACTGACTTGATGTTAACTGATATGGAAGCTAATCAGTAGTGAAACATGTAAGAAATAGAAACAAATGCTACAAGTTTTATCCTAATATTCTCTTTTATCAAATTGTAAAATTTCTTTAAAAAAATTTTTTTTGGTGTTTTTAAGAACAGCTTTTAGGTTGATGTTTTAGCCAGAAAACAAACATAAACCCATTCTGTCACTTTTCTTCATAGGACATCTGCTTCTCAGCAATTTAAAAACTTCCTCATCTAATTATAGGGTCTGAAAAAACATACTATCTCACTTAATTTTCTCCCTAGATGTGCAAGATTTGCTGTATGGTGAGGTATTAGGGAGAGACAGACATGCAAAATACAAGATCCCTTGTATAGCTTCTTGAAGGCCTGTGCAGCCTTAATCTCTTTTTCCTGTTATGTTGATGGTCAGGAAAGGAGAGATTTGCAAATGAAGCAAAAAAAATCACAAGCAAACAGAAAGTAAGTACTCTGCACACATTCACTCTTGTTCCAACCAAAGCTTTTATATGGAGTACTCAGTGTAAGGAACTTGGTTCAGTGATTGTGCTAGCCCATAGTAACTTACTGTGCAAATAGTAACTCAGGCTTGATAGGGTGTGCAGAATAAAATGTTATAAAACTGTCCCAGTGTAGAGATTTTTTTGAGCATGGGAGAGTTGTAAGACCTACCAAAGTATTGTTTAAAACACGCAGTAGGTATCCTGTAACTTTGTTAGATTTATTCCCCTCAAGAACTAGTCTTGCTGGCTTTAGCAGCTTCACAGAAACGCCATTTTCACTCAACTGTTCTTGAACCATTTCCTGAATGTGTGAAGCCCAAATAAGACTTGTTTTCTTTGGCATAGAACTTATGCATGTTATATTTTACCTTCATTTTCCATGATAAATATCCAAGATTTTTATAGACAGCTAGAAATAGTTTTAATATCAAGATGCTGGTGTAAGTTTTGTAAATAAGCTACCAGTTAGATTTGAACACATAAGAAGTTGTATTTGAAAGACTTTGAGTAAAACAAAAGGAAGGGAAAGGACCACAGAGTTAAAGAATCTCTAGATATTTCTAGAGGGCTTCATCTTCCAGAGTAGAAGCTGTTGATGGCTACTACCATATTTCTATCTGTGCAAATTATAGTAGCTTTTGTACCCATTGCAACTTCTGTCCATTAATAGCCTGCTCATCCTACTGTTGAAGCTGAGCAGGAAATTGTGCTGGATTCCAGCAGAGCTGAGGTATGCTCTAAGTGAGGGATGGTCATGAAGGAAGAAAAACAAATGCAACCATAAATCATCTTCATTTGCATAGGCACGATGGTTGCACATCAGACCCTAAGTTCTTCTGATCTCTAAAGTGTTCCTTCTTGCTGTCTTTCTAGAAGCTGTTCAGAACAGACATGAGGGGATGCTAAGTCTCCCAGTCCCTCACCTGCTTTCCCTAGAACAACAGTGGAAATGGGATATCCAGTGGAATATGAATCGATTTTGAAATAAATTTTTAATTCAATAGTAGCCAAGTTCACTCCTCTCTTTCCCTTGCCTTAGCATGAGACTTACACTTAAGAAGGACTCATAAAAGCTGAGGTTTTTACTCTGAGGACATTCTCTAATTTTGGAGGCTTCTGCTGAGGAAATGATTTTCCTCCTCAGTTCTTGAACCTAATAAGCACTAAAAAAGGAAGCATATACAAGTAATGTTGTGATCCAAGCCAAAAATAATACTGAGCAAGCGTGTTGTCATAGACAAGCTATATCAGAAGAGTAGTTAATAAGTTTATAACTCACAGACAGCATAAAATGTGTGAGATTCTTTTTACATTTCATCCAACAACCTTCCAACAATGTCATGTGACAAATTAATGCCTATCAGGAACATGTGAAGGTGAACATAAAGACTGTAGGAAAGGTAAAATAGATGTGTGAAGTAGATGGCTCTTGGGTTTGTGCACGAGGCAAAATTAGGGGATGTTTTATGTCCTAGCACTAGATCTGTCCCCTCGATAAGGCTGGAACTGTTACATCCCTTTCTGGGATGATACTGTTGCTGCAAGTTCATGGACAATATCAAGTATATATGTGACAGGTTGCACCAAAACCAGATATGCTGGCCCAAAACTTTTACCAAGGACAGGTTAGAAGAAAAGTGTAGAGACTTAAGCAGCTTTGTGTGCAAGAATTCTGGATGTTTGCAAGTATAGCTATTATTGCTTCATAGCCTAATAATCTTAAACATTAATTTCAGATGAAAAGTTAATGGCTTTTAAATTAAGCAACACAAGATTGCTCCTTGGCACCGTATTAATGGACTAGAAGCATAAAAATAAACCTACTGTGAAGTTAAAAGCTCTGGAAAGGTGATTTCTGTTACAAATACCTCCTAAAACCATGTTTTAATGTAGGAGCAAATTGCCAATGTCATCTGTGTGAACATATAATATATTCAGTAATAGACTTATACGTGGGACTGTGGCTAGAGCAGGCCCGTAGGCTGGGCTTGGATAGTGGTTAGGAATTGCTTATATCTGTAGCATCAACCTGTAAAATGTGATGCTCATGAGAAATTTTCTACTTGTGCAGCTGGGTCCCAGGCTTCCAGCGAGTTTGACATGAGCTGCTCAAGGACAAGAGGCAGCCAGCTTTCTAAGTGCTGCTGGGGAAAGTTTAATAAAAATAGGCTTGTGGATTTCATCTTATTCAACTGTGGGAATGGGAAAAAAAGTTTTAAAAAACAAATGAACAAACCAAAAACCACAATGCAAAACCCCACATGATTGCTGTTCCAGGATATGAACGAAGTGCATTTGTTTTCTGAAGTTTGGGTTAGAAAATCAGGTGTTTGTTTCCATGAGTTTAAATTTCTTTCAAGTGCATTCTCCTAATGATTTCTGCCACTTTACTAATGCAAAAAATAGACAAAAGTGAGCTACAAAAGTCAAGGCACATGGAACATGGTGTTTTCCTTTGCTTCTCCCAGACATGGAGCTGCTGTGCAGTAGTCACCTGAGGGGTCAAGGGCCACATGCAGTGGCCTTAAGACACATGGTGAAATTCCCTTGGGCTTCAGTGAGGCACACAAACAGTGCTTAAAACATCAGAATCATGCGCCTCATTATTCAGCATGTTGTCATGCGTACTCAGAAATTTAAAGTACATTGTTGTAAAGTGGTACTTGAAACAGCTTCCTTGCTTTGTGGGGTGCATGCTGAGCAACGAGCAGAAGCCACAGCAGATCTCCTCAGCTGGCTGAAGTCTTTTTGTGTTGATTAAATCTGCACTTCTAGCTCTCCTGGCTGAGCAAGTAGAGTTGTGGCAGGGCACGTGAAAACAGGGATTGCTTTGCTTTTTCGTATTGTTGATCGTTTGTGCTTATGCACTGCCTAGAGCAGCTGTCCAAGGACCTCCTTGCTGCACTGTTTGGGGTTCTTTGCAATACAGAGTGAAACCATGGGCCCTGCCCTCAAGAGGTCCTAGAAATCACACTCCTTTGCTCTCTCTGTAGGGCTGTGAGTGCTGTGTAAGAATGCAAGTAACCGCAGACTGCCAGGTTGTACTTCTCTCTGCTTTGTGAGGAAAAGCTGGGTGAAGTTCAGTGACCTATGTTGGAATCAGTCAGATAAATACTGGCTAATTCACTACAAACATAGTAACTTCAGCTAAAAATGGGAATTGTTGGCTGGTTTTGCCTAGATGCCAAATGATGATGCTGTAGCAAGAACTGCCATGCCAGTAGAGTTGAATTTAGATGCAATTAACCATTTCTGCCTCCTGTCTCCAGCTAGGACAAATAGCTAGGGCTTGAAGCATGTGGCAATGGCAGCTTACAGCCAGATGTTGAACCACTGCTGTTGAGGAGAATGGCAGGTTGTTACCATTGGGGCTGGCTGGAGAGGGGCTCACGGGGGTGGGAAGGAGGCCAGGGGTTAGAAATAACCTGCTGGTGGGGATCATTAGAGCCTTTATATAAACATGACTGGAATGAAAACAAGGTGGGTTTTTTTTTTTTTTTTTCCTTTGGAGACCTGTATGGCATCCAAGCACAACATTGCAGGCTGAGCTGCACGCTGCCTTTCAGAAAGGCACCACAGTGCAGGAGACTGGGGCCATGAGTCTGCTTCAGTGCTGGCTTTGTGCACGGTGGCCACTCTCTACATCAGTTGTATTTTTGCAGTGTGGCTATAAAGGGTGGGGAAAAAAAAATAGAAAAAGGATAGTGATCATGAAGGGGGGGAAATACCTGGTATGATAGCTGTGAACTACAGTGACAATATTTATTTTTAATTGACATGATAGGGCCTTAGGTGTACTGGAAAGTAATAATAAATATACTTAAGGTCTTCTGTGCTTTTCGATTTCTAAGAAAAAAACCTCTTAAAATAGTCATCCTCTCTTCTTAATCTGAAAAGAAATTTAAATCAATATTATTAGCCTGCTTTTGTTTTAACAAGAGTCATATTTACTCATTTCCATGTTGAGCAGGAGCTTGCATGCCTATGTCTTTGTTAGAAAACCATATAGCAGCATGTCATTTTAAGAAATTTAAAGTTCTTTGACTTATGCAGTTCTTACATGAAGTACAAATGCAGTTAGAGACTTTTTTATGAGGATGTTAATTTCATCTTTGTGGCCCAGAACCTTCATAAACGTGTGCCACATGTAGAAGGCTTGTTGCAGAAGTGCTGTGTGGTGCCAGCACACACTTGTTTCTAGGAAACCCTGTCCAGAAAGCAGAAGCTCCTGCACTTCACTGTACAAGATATCAATTCCCAGCACAGTGCAGGGTCAGACTGCACAGTCCTTATACCACTTGTTGTGCCGTGCTGTTAAAGGCCATGGCAATCCTGGCCAGAGATTCTCTCTCTCTCTCTCTCTCTCTCACCTATTCTGTTTTGACTTGGGTGAGGCTGCTGGTGGCCCCAGGACACAGCTTTGTAAGATGTTCATGTCCATGCATCTTGCACTGATCCTGCTGTTGTTTCAGATGGATATGACTCCTTGTACAAGTGCTCCACTGACCTGGGAAGACTCAGCACAAGTTAATGGTCTACATACAAGGATCGACTTATAGATCAGCCCTCATTTCATTGTCTTCATCTTAACGGGGTTTTTTCTCTTTTTTGGTTTGGTTTTTGTGTGGGTTTTTGTTTGTTTGTGGAGTTTTTTTTGAGGGGGTGAAGGTAGGTAGAAGAAAAAGCAGAGGTTTCAGCAGCCTGAGAATCTAAGTCCTTTTACAGATAGTGGGGCAGGGGATGGATGCCACGCCTTGCTTTGCCTCACTGAAAGAGGAACTCCAAAGAGGTTTAAACACGCCGGGCTTTGGCCGGTTCCCTCATCAGCATTACAACCTGAGGGGCACATGGCACATTACACCTGCTGCTCAGCCAAGTGAATTATAATGACCAATGTCAATTAGAAACAGACCTTATTCCCTCTAGTGTTTAAATACTAAATGGAGAGTATCACACAGAACTGTGATGTACTAAGCATGTACAGAAATTACTTGGTAAATGAGATGTGATGTACAGCCTGTATTTCAAAATATATGGGTTCACAAAATGCCACTGGTGACACTGTTATACACTTGAACAACTTTATTGAGAATTAAGAAACATTGATCAGTTGAAAAAGGTGAAAAGCCCTATTCTTGGTTACTGTCTTTTTTAAGCCGTTATTAACATATTGTTTTTGCTCATGTTTGAGGGAAACAAAATTTCAGCTGCTGTAACCACATCAGGTCAGTAGCCAGTTTCTCAGGACCGCTGCTATTGGCATGTGCTTTTGAAAACTTATTAAGAAAAAGAGCCTGATGCAATTATTAAATTTAATGAACAAAATCTTCCTGGGCTTTTGTGAAAACAGTAGATTGTTGAGAACTATATGAAATCTGTGAGAGATGTGAGAAACAGGTCATATGGCCTAAAATCAGAGCCACTCTTCCAGAATTAGTTTGCTTTTCCTCCAGAGATTAACACTTAGCAATTCTGGGCTAGATTTCAACAAGAGTGAACTCTAACCTGTGCATTTTCCCTTCGCTTGTTTTTCTTAACCTGAAAACAGCTTTAAGAGTGTTTGCAATAAAATGCCAGGAAAAATAAAGCGAAATTAAATAATCCATTTCCAAGCTTTGGGAACTACTCTTTTCAGTTTATAAAGAAAGCTAAAAATACCTCCTACACTCAACAGGCTTTTGAAGGCTTGCTCAAGCTGAGCTTGTTCTCTATCAGATGTGCCCAGGTATTTTCTGCTTCAGGTGCCTGCCCCTGTAGACCTGCCCTTGCCTTTCCCAATGAGTTTGTGTATGTGTAGTACTTGTGGAACTTGTTCCTGGGTTAGCAAATATGCTTTTGTTTGCTCTATAGAACAGGAGAGCTCCAGGTTTCTGCTCTCCTCTCCTTCCATCTCCGTCCAGGAAGAAGACTTGGTCCCAGTGCAAGTGTGATTCATATTTACCACCCAAAAGGTTATTTTTTTTCTTCTCAGATATGGGGCATAAAACTTACAGCACAAAGACTGTTATAGTAATAGGTACATGAGCAGAAAGTAAGGAAAGCCTCAGGAAATGCACCTCGAAATGCTGCATTGTCAAAATTTGGACATACTTGGACTCCATTGAGCTGAAGGCTAATGGTATGGCAACTGGGTGTGGTTTTGTAATGAGATATGTATGTGCATTTTAATATGAATATTGTTGGTTTATGCTTTTAAAACGACACAAACCACTCCTAGGCCTGAGGTCATGATTGGCTGGACCAGAAGCCATCCCCAGGTCCAGAGACATCCAGGCTTGGATACTGGATACATCCAGGCAGTCAGGGGCTTTACATGTATTTCAGCGAACTTTTGCTACAGCTTTGATGCAGCTTTTGGTTATTTTTTGGTAAAAGTAGCAACAAAGTGATTTAAAAGCTGTCAGTTGTTCTTGGTTCTCCATCCTTCTGTCTCTTGGCTGTTGTTGAGGCAGTGCATCTAATTTGTATCTGATATCAGGTGTTTTGAGATGCTGCATGTGCTGAGAAAAGGCACGTATCTTAACACGCTGCTGCTGCCCAAGGGCTGGGAAATACAGCAAACATACACATGCAGGTTTTCAAATGGCTCATTTTCGTTGTTACTTGCGGAAAGATTCCCGTGGCTCTAAAGATTTACAGCTTCCTGTTCATTTGTGTTGTCTTCTCTTGTCAATGCCAAGCCTAATTTTTTTTTTTTTTTTTTAAGGTGTTGATTTGTTCTTTAATCAGCCTAAAGTGTATGTTTGTTTTTCTACAATGCAGAATCTTGTAGTGCCTTAGAACTTGAAAATGAAATTGGGTAGAAGATCATATAAGCTACCTTGAGGTTAATTTTTCTGCTTTTTATTACTCTCTCTGCGAGGACTGATTTTAGCATCTTGGACATACTGGATAGATAAGCAAGGACAAAAATCTCTTTAGATCTTTCCACTTATTTATGTAGCTTTCTTTCCGTTAAATAGCAAAATATAAAATTGATACTTTATTTTTGTATCATTTCAAGATCAGTAAGCTCCCAGAAGTAAAATGTATATAAAGGAAACTGCTACAAAACAAACCAATGTCCATATCCACACTTTCTGAATACCCTTATCTCAGTTTTTTGTCTCTTGGGCTCAAAACTGGAATTCAGCTCCTAGCTTGGACTTGTCTGTCTCTTAGGTAACTTTTGACTGAAATCCCAGAACTGCAGAAGTTACTGTCTGATTCAGCAGGTTTCTGAGTATGTGAATACCAGATTAGCATTGTAAGATAGCAGTGCAATAATTAAAGTAAGTTATACTGCTCATTTTGATTTTACACTTGAAAAGGTAAAAATTTTGACAAAAATTTGCATTTGAAGCATGCTTTCCCCCCCTGTGGCATTAACTATTGAAGCAGCCGGGTATACAGGTATTCGTCATGAAGCTGAAGATTCTTAAGGAACTGGAAGAATGAAAAATATAATCTGCTAAATTTTTCAGGGAATTGTGGAATTGAAAGCTTTTGAAGTTTTAATTTATCTGAATTGATTTTCTTGGATTTAGAGTTAATTTTTAAATCTGGAGGAAATCTAAATCAACCCAAGGAAAGTTAACAATACTTGTCTGAAATGTGCCCTAATCTCATCTGGTTTAATTGGAAAGCACTTTTGTGGCTCATTTGCCTTTAAGTCAGTATAACATACATGTGTGTTAGCTGAATTTAGTAGCATTTTTTCCTTTGAGCAATAAGAATGAGTCAAAAGAAATGTTTCATAAACATGAGCAACTGAAAAGTTGGATTGGAAATATCCATGTCTTCAATTACAAGAATCTGTTTCCTTTTTGGTTTTTTTTTCTGTCTTAGAATACATAATTCTTTTAAACCTTCATTCTTAGTATGAATCATACTGCAATCCATAGAGAATCCTGTTTGCTTCTTGATAATAACTTGTAGAAGCATGAAAAATATCTTCAGACCATCAGGAGAACAGGGTTCCATGCCCAGCAGCAGTTTAGATAATGAGGATGCCACTCCTGGATACTGGCCCACAGCCACTTTTTGGTGGCAAAGGTTAGTTTCTACCTCATTTCCTCCAGTTGTGAGTGCTCATTCTTACTACTGAGCTCCTCCGGTAATGGAGGCAGCTCTGCTGGTGGCATGGAGCCAAGGGTTGGGTGATGGGCAGGAGGTGGGATGGGGCAGGGTGCTCCTCAGCTCCATTTTCTCACTTCAAACCCATGAAGTGTCTGAAATGTTGCCGATATGGGTTGCTCACAGACGTATCTGAAAGTCTTTTAGTGCACTTTTAGTTTAAAAGAGAGGAATTCTTTTAAATTGAAAAATGCAGCATTTTGCAAGTGAGGTAAGGTTCTGTCTGAAGTTTGCCACCACCAGAGAATGGGAACTCAAAATCTCCCAGGCGTCACGCTCTCATTTCCCAGGGTTTTGAGTCAGCGACATGCGCTGTAGCAGATACATGACTTCAGACACTTCAGGCACTTTGCTTTCTGCCTTGGTGTGTTGCCTGATCAGATGGATACAAACAGGGCATGAGACTTCTCATCCGGAAATGTCTGTGAGGAAGGTGTGTAGGGACAATATTTGCAAGTGGTTTAGTTGACACGACTGGCACTGTGCCAGCTTTCCTTACCTGGGTCTTGGGTGGGAGGGAGCTGTTTTTAACTTAGGACAATTAGGATACGGTTCTAGCATTTTTACCAACTGTGTCTGCTCTTCCCCACTCCCAAATTTTGATTAAAAAAAGGAATTTATATTAGAATTTAACCTCTGACTGACTTCTTCTCTTTAAAAACTATTTTATTGGTTATGTACAGGCAAAAATTTACTTGGAATCTTCTTCTTTTTTAAACAATTATTTCACTGGGAAGTGTGGTGCTTCTAGGAGTGCTTCATGTGAGGTGATAGATGCTCAATGCAGTGGTTCTGAGACCTCTCTGTTCCAAAGAGGATTTTTTGTTTTCAAGGAGGAGCAGTTTTTTAACAGATGTTGTAATAAGAGCAAGACTTCTTCAGCATTGCGGACTGTCTTGTTTGAGAAGGGTACTCGTTTAATGAAGGAATAATTTCATGGATAGCTGCATCAATGGGCAGATGTTATACAATTCTAAAAGATAATCTGTACATGCTTAGCACACCACAATTAATGTTGCAGGACTTGAGACTATTACTGTCTCCCTAGAGGTAGTATTAATTAAGAGGCTAAACCCAAGAATAAAGTCATACATTATTTCCACTTGGAGAACTTGTTAGAATAAATTGACTTTTTTGTTAGAATTTGTCTTTTATTTATATATCTTGGTAAGCATATTAAGTCAAAAGTGGCTTGTGAACAGCAAAGCATCTAAATCTTTTTTCCTTTTTTTTTGTGTGAGCAATGGTTGTCTTTGGAGAACGTACTAAACACTTGGACTGCAATAAAATTAAATGCAAGAGGACAGTTATTAGCAAGGTCAACTAGTGCTGATATTTCTCTTACTACAAGAACTGTTTTGCCACTTCTGTGTTACTTCTTCCCCATGTTTTCATTTCCCTGGACCTCACTGGTATTCATTCAGAATATTTGCTTAAGGGAAGACAATTTTAGCAGCATGGCTTTCACCTGCCCTTGTCTTACAGCCCAATTTTGGCCTTTGGAACCTCAATCACATGGATTGTGTTCCATAAAATTGGATAATTTCTGCTACCTTCTGAAGGATTCAATAGATAAATAAATTCAAAGGCATTAGTAGACTACAGTTCTGCCAAATGTTGAGCACCTTTTGTGAGGAGCTCTGTGCCTTCAAATCTCTTGACATCTAAAACAATTAAATTGGTTAAGTCTTTGCTGAGCAGCATGCCAGAAGAATATATTTATAATATATGTAGAAAGTGTATAGAGATTTCACTACTTGCAGATAAGCAGAAAACCTGGCTTCTTTTTTTTTTCCATAGCACTTTCCAATTGTAGCTAACTTTAAAAATAAGAAAAAATAAATCTTGACTTTTTCTTTTTTTTCTCAAAAAGGAAGAATGAATGGTATTTTAGTCAGATTTTTCTGGATCATTTAGTCTTTACAGAATAAAAATGCAAAAAATTTAGTAGTAACAGGAAGACTTGTCCATAGAAACAGACTTTGCAGACGTCTTGGTGTTCACTTGTGGTGGCTGTAATCTTTTCATTGTTTCCAGATTTCCATCATATTTTGTTTTCCTGTAGAAACATCTGTCCCCATATTTCATAAGCATGGCAGCTTTTGCACTGGGAACCATTTATTTTGATGCAAACATCATAACCTAAGCATTTAAAATGATGAATTTTGTTAAAACAGTATTTAGGAAACAGTTCCTCATAGCAGGAGGTCGTGTTTAATAATAAGAATTAAAAACTGGGAGGCTTCTTTTCTGCTCCAGTTTTTTTCCCAAACATATTTAATCCACAAGATTAGAAGGTGAAAATGAATTCTTTGTACATTTCTGAAACTTGAGAGCACTGTCAAGGAGTGAAACTATCCAGAGTTTTGGCAGTACCATAAATTCAGTAACGTGCTTTTTTGTAAAGCATTTGTACAGTACCCTCTTCATCTTTAGTGTTTCCTCCCAAGAAATTTCAGATTTGGATGTGTATTGTTTCTTATGATTTACGCCAAAGAACAAAAACACTATTTGAAGTTTTGGACCAGGGAAATCCTGTAGTGCAGCTAAGCTGAAAATCAGTTCCCTTGTGTGCTCATCTGATGGAGGAACACTGAGAGTGGACAAGGTGGCCTTTGCAAGGCTCAATTTGTGTGAGCTGCGGTGACAGTGAGTGAGCAAACCTCAGCTGGACACGGCGCACTGAGACAAACAGTGAATGAGTTTCTAGGTTGGAGCCTCTTTTTATGAGATGACACAGGACAAGCACAGCTGCCTTTCAGGTGTGTAATCCTTGGGCCATCCTAGAGCTAATTGAGATGTTACTTGGAGGAATGTAACCATAAATCAGAACTTTTGCTTGAGATCTTCAGTGCCAGTTTCATGTATATTCTGAATTTATCATCAATGCACACTGTGATTTTTTTTCCTCTGGTTTTCCTTAGGTTGCTTCTTTTCCAGCATGACACTGTCTTGCTGCTAGTGATGCCTTAGGTTTTAACTTTTATATTTTTTCAAATCCTGTATTGCCTAGTGTGTAACTCTGAAGTTTCTTGTAGCTTGTTAGGTGCTCTCTTAGGCCAAACAGACACAACAAAGCTTCTCTGAGCTTGCTGTTCAAGGACACTCAGACTGTCCTAGGCCCAAAGGTGTAACCTAGGGCCGCAAGAGAGGTGGAGAAATTGAAGAAATTACATCATTAGCTAAAGTTTTAATTGGTGAATTTATGCTGTTATGCAAATGGACCAAACCTATAAAAGTGTGAAGAACTCATGACTTGTTGTCCATCTTGGAGTCCTTTTTTGGAAGCAGCCTCTGGCTCCCCAGGGTGGTACCTTTGAGAGCCTTTCAAATAAATACCTACCTTTATTCCTTTACTTTTGGCTAGTGTCTGTTTCTAGGTAGCTGGACAAGGCATCACTAGTCCTGGCCAAAATACTGCTATTATATGACACTTTATGCAGACTGTTGACCAAGTTCATACAGAAAACTTTGAGTATGTTTATAAAGAAGTATATTGCCTGGGTTCTGTGTGAACCTGTAAGATTGCAAAGTAGCCTGTGTAAAAAAAAAAAAAAAAAGGAGGTTATTACTGGATTCAGGAAATGAAAAGAAATTATCCATCTGCTAAAAAGGCTAGTGTATGTATAAAGATGGTATTTTCACAAAAGCACTAATCCTGCTCTTCAGTGAATCAGGTCAGATGCTGATAGTAATTACAAGCTCCCTATATGTAGTGAACTGTCATATCCAGAGGTAAAAGCAGACCATGAAGAAATGGCTATATACTGCTTGCTCAGTAAAGGTTATGACATGAAGGATTGAAGTGACGTGGTTGTAGGCCACCCAAGTTATTGAAAATCAAAACCATTTTTCAAGATACCTGCACAGGCAACGTTTTCCTCCAGCACTGGGATGCCAGGTGATACCAGCTCATCTGAGTTTATTTGCTTTTCAGAAATAATTTTCTCATTCTTCATGCATTTATTCCTTATAGACTCTCTTCATTACTGGCTGTATCAGAGTAGTAGATTATGTCTGCCTCACACCAGCTGGAAGGGATTTGGCATTTTACTTTGTGCAGGGCAAAGGTCCCGCATTTAAGTGCTGCTTCATTGACACTGCAGCTTTTCTGTATTCTTTGGCAGTAGATATTTGTTTCAGTGGTTAGTGATGAGGTTACTCTTTTCCTAGAAGATTAAATTTTTCTGGAGTTTCTGAGCATTTCCAGCACTCGATGCAGGCAGTGCTGTTGAACAAACAGAAGCACAGCAAGATTTGTTTTATTGAGACACTTGCCCGGCAAGCTGTTTATCCTGTATGTGATCCAACAGGCATTGTACAAACTTTGACAAGCCCTGTGTGGTTTTGATAGAAGGGAAAGCAGTGAAGCGCCCTAGCAATTCGGCTCTGACCTTCCGACTTAATCTGGTTGAACAATTTCTTCCTACAGCTAAACTTCTCGAGCCATGCAATATTTTATTTCTGATCTTTTTCTATCCAGTACTGACCTTTCTACCAGTTTACACTGCCACCTGTCTTCCTGTCTGGTTTTGAGGTCTTCCCTTGCTGTGTTTTCTTTCTTATCAATGCTGCTCCTTTCCAAGCTGTATTTCCAGTCTGTAAAGGACTGGAAATGTAAAGGAATTGACTAAACTCTCATTTCAGTGCTTGCTCATTTGCAAAGGTAATCCACTTTGCCTGAGACTTGCTTGCTTTTGCTGAGCATATGATTAAATTTGACTTGGATATCTTCCCTGAGATCAATCGCTCATTTTAGCTGTTGTTTTTTCCCTAAGTGTCTTGCGGATTTTCGTTATTGCTGACTTTTTTTTCCCCTTCCCCTGGCTTCATATCACTCATGTGCTACCAAAGAAAGCTCGACATTCAAGCAGGATAATGTTATCAGTTTCATGTTGTACTGTACTGGGTACATCTACTTCATTCTCCTTCTATCTGCAACAGCAAGCCAAGCAGTTGGTAAATGTTTGAGACATTGCTGTAAGTGAAAGAGAAGAATGGTGTGCATTTTTCTCATTTATTAGTATAAGTAAAACCTTTTCACTGTTAAGGCAACATTAGCTTTCTTTTGTAAAGACTAAAAATACAGCTGTTGCCTAAAGTTCTTACCTTTTAACTTCAAGACCATTGGGGTTTTTTCTTCTTCTTTTTTTTTTTTTTCCATTTGTGTCATTTGTACAGTCAAACCAAGTAAGACAGAGGAGTTTGTTAAAAAAGTTGTTTGATCCTCCTGCATGTCACAGACTATCACACTTCTTGCACTTACCCTGTATTAAGACAATAAATTGTATGTGATTATTACAGTTTTGTACTTTGCCATTATAGGTATTCTGGAAAGGTTTTTGATACTTTATCACTTGATATCAAGAGTTGAAGAATTCAACATTCCTGGCCTTGGTAATTTAGACCACTGAGTAATCATCCTTTCTGGAACATTTGTCCATAGCTGAGGGGTTTTTTATACCTTCATCAGCTGAAATAAGATTGGTGTTTTCTTCCAATGAAGGCACTTGGGAAACTGCAATAAAATCTGTTTCTAGAACTTCTCTAAGTTAAATAAATTAGACTTTTAGTTGCTTACTATAAATTTTTGTTTTGTTCTCTCTTTAAGGCATCATTTAAAGGTGGAACACAAAATTTTAAGTTGATTTTGATGCTGTGCAGAGGTTTGCTTGATACAGATGTTACTGGTAGAGCCTGGAGCTACATTGGTGATGAGTCTCAAATCAACCAGTCTTTTGAATAGGTGCTTATTAGATCTTTTTAGCATCAACTTTTTTGATCAGAATTTTGGATACTACAAAGTGAGATGGCACAGAAATATTGATGTCTTCAATTCATAAACCCTTATTTAATTTGACAGATTTGCTATGCTCTTCAGAGGATGAAACCAACTTTGTTTCCCTAGATCTATTTCATATAAATCCATGATCTCTGGCATTAATGTAAGAACCGTTCATTGTTTCTGTATCAGTTGAATCCCCTGAAAATATTTCCTGGATCAGTGCTATGCCAAGTGCTGTCAGTGCCTGGTTATTTCCAGTGAGAAGTGACCAAGTGGTACCTCATTTTCCTGGGGTAGCATGTATTCTCTTGATTTTCTGGTGCAGTGTACAAGACTATCCCTGTGTGAGGAGAATGGCCACTTCTGTCTTTATGTAACCCGTGAGTTAGAAACCTAATGTCTTAATGTTGTTGTTAGATCATGTCCATCTTGTAATGTTGATAACCACTGTACCCAGTACCCTTGAAAAAGACTCTAGCATTACCAAGCATGTTCTTTTTCTTATCTTTAGCTTCACTATTTTTAGACTTGCTGTAACACGTCTAAGCCCCAGACAGAAGTCAAGAGAATCAAGAGTGTTTGGTGTCCCTGCCCTGGATGTCTAACACTTGTCCCTGTGTTTCCTGCACAGGAATGAAATCAGGCCCCTACACCCTGGCCCGTGTGTCCTCCTGGTCATCTGCATCTTGACCAGTTGGGGGAGGGAAGAAGCCGTAACCGTAACATGAAACACCCTTCCTCCCTTCCACAGCCAACTAAACTTCTCTCCAGTTTGCACACTCCCTTTCCCCAAACATTCTAGCTTTCCACACCTGTAGCAGTCCTACAGAAGCTGGTGTAGTTAGTGAAGTTGATTCTCTCATTTTATTCTGTTCACTTTTAAAATCCTCTTTCATGTGAGCTTCTGACAGTCCTAGCAGCTGACCCACGCCTTCTGCCAGTAAACCGTGTTGCCACAGGACCTTTTCTCTGCAAGGCTTCAGCTGTGTCTCTCTTTTGCCAGGTGCCAGAAGATCAGATTCCTGATTTGCAAGCACCTGGTAACACAGAGTAATTTAGAAGGGGCAGCAGTGGCTGTCAAGGAGTATCTTAGGAAGCAGAAATTTTTACCAGGTCATGTGGGAACAAAGTTCATATGGGTACAGGTTTTGCAATTGCAGAAAATGGCAATAGTCTGTTTCAAGAAAAATAAAGGTTTTGCATATTTGAACACTTCTCAGCGTGTTTTCCTTTTGACAGCATGACAGTTTGTCAGTCCCCTTTTCTTCAGTGCTAAAATTCTAGGCATAGAAATTTTGCCTTCTGATGTAGCTTAAGGAAATCTTTGAAGTAAAGTACATTAACATATCAACTTTGGAACTCTTTGGTTGTTCTTGGGTTGGGATAATAAATGTTTGTTCAGGTGCCCTGTCTTAGGAAGTGACTGTTTTCTGTCTTGTCACAATACATTAACTATTGTGCTGTACTTTCATTAAAACATTTCTTCACACATTTTTCAAACCTGGGCTTATTTCTAATTTCTGTTCCTCCAAATTATAAATTTTGAATGTTCTTTTGATCTTGCCTGCTTCAAGTCAGAATGAAAGTGTTCCTTGCATGTATATGAATGTCTCCCTCCCTTGGGGGATTCCTCCCTGCTTGGCAGAGAACATGGAACTGGATCAGTCATCTGTCACTTAACAGTGTTAAAGATTCCATGGCCTTTATCTCTCACCAATCCTGATAAAATGCTTGTTCCGGTTGCATGGCAAGTATCCATCTTTGATAGCTGGTGTCTAACGAGTCATGTTTTGTAGGGCTGGCCATAGGGCTTGTACCTGGCAATGAATCTGAAGCACACTAAATATTGTGAATTTACTTTTTGTTGGTGAACTGTGCACATGTTTGGTGTATATGCAATAGATTTGATATGTAGATTTTTTTATTATTATTATTAATTACATGTACATAAGCCATCTGTGTAGCGATTATACATGAAGTAAGGTGCAAGAGCTGTTCTCCAGGAAAAATGCATATTTTATGTTGGAAGGAAAAAAAGGGTTTTGAAAAATGAGAACACACTTAAAGTAGTGGAATATATGATAACCTTGAATTTTGTAAGCAGAAAGGGTATGAACAGAATGATACTGTATGCCAGCAGAAGTTTTAAAAGTACATTTTCATAGAGAATTTTCTAGGGAGAGATGATATTTCCTCCATATTGTATGTGTGGTTTTATATAGGATTTACTTTTGGGTTTTAGTAAGATTAAATAGCACTGGGAAAAATCAGAGTAAGAATGGTCCACAGTAGGAAGTCTGTAGGATGTGTGCACAGGCCAGAGGGATTCAGCATTTGCTTTTTTTGGTTCTTCTGCATTTAAGTGCTTATTTGCAATATAATGCAATATTGCATTAATGTAGAGGTTTGGAGTGAATTATAAAATGAGTAGATAACAGCTGCTTTGGCTGTAAAGCTGCACTCTCACTTTTTTGGCAGTAGGTAAAAGGGCTGATTAGGAGAATGTATTTCCTGTATTTTCAAATATAAACCAGATAGTCAGTCATGAAAAAGTCATTCATTGTTTTCCAAAGACTTGGGAGTTTTTTGCCAGTGTGAAATTGTAGTTTGGGTGGAAAACTGGGAAATGTGTTAGTCCTTATGCACAAAACAAGCATCAAGAAATGGTGACTGTATTATTTTTTTCCCCCCTCCTTCACTCCCGCCCTGGATTCTGATAGTTTTTGGCTTTAAACAGATGAAATCCCCTAATGACCACATTAGTGCTTTCAGTCCTTCAAAGCAGGAGTGAAAGTGCAATTACTGTACATGAATACCAAAAATACTTCAGTTCAAGCAGTGTTTGTTACGGTCCAGATTTCACATAATTTTTAGAAATGAAGATATAATGTACAGCTGTGGGTGGTCCATATTCTGATTGTTGATGCTTGCAATTTTTAAGGTCTTCCTTTTGAATACTGAAATTGTTGTTCCTATATAAATGTGAAAGACCAAGGGTTTTCCAGATCCAGTGTGTAAGGACTTATTTCTGGTGTTGTTGTTCTCTTGACCCACTTAAAACCACTGCTGTTGTTTCCTCTGGTGGCTGTGGTGACTTTGAGTAGTTTGGAGAAGAACTTTGGTAAACAGATAAAATATACCTTCTGGGGATAGTCCCATTCTGCCAGTTATGTTGTGCTGATGAGTTTTATAAGGGAGTTTTGGATGATGTGGTAGGTAAAGTGTCACAAGCAGAGGCCTACATATCCATGGAATCTCTGTTTTTTAATGGGGCTCCTTGAAGCAGAAGTGCCTTGATGTTCCCTGTGATCCTGTAGCCTCTTTCCAGGCTGGTATCCCGATTATCAGTGTAGCTGGCCAGCACATCTCTGTATGGCAGAGCAGCTGCACCCCACGTCACTGGGGTCCAGGAGCACAGGAGAAAAGCGAGAGTCAGCAGCACTCGGTAACCACAGGCAGAGCTGCTGGATTCATCCCCATTCATACCTCTGTAATGCTCTTCAGAATGGGGGGCCTGCCTTCCCCTCTCTTTCGGAATGGCAAATACTTGGCACTGTGGCTGACATTGGCAGAAATCTGCAAAGATTTTGCTTAAAGAGAAGGATCATTACATTTGTACATAATGGAAGAAAGAAGAGGTAGAAAGAGACCGTCAGTGTTATGCACCCCCTCGAGACAGCCTCAGACTGCCTTCCAGCTAGAGGGAGTTGAAATTGATAGTGCTTTATCTAAGAATAACTCATCCCAGGGACATTAAATGGTACTGTCCAGCAGCAGGCATGTGTCCCTGTTAGATTCATGTTGCACACGTAGCACAGGCAGCTTGCTCAGCAGGCCTGTCTTCCTGCTAGGCCTTTAGCTGGCTAACCATCTCACCTTGCCTCTGATGGTTTAACACAGCAGAGCAAGAGGGAAAAAAAGTGTTCTGCCACCATCGTATCAATATTTCCTCTATGAGCTGTGACTGATGATGCAAACTTTGTTACAGAAAACAGCATCCCAAAACCTGGTAGTGAGGTCTGGCTCTACCGGAGCCTGTGCACTCGGGCCCTGGTGTCTTATGGGAGCTGAAATCTTTATTCTGGTATATACGGCCCCTTGAAACTTTCCAACACAAGCCTGCTGTTTCCATTAAAGGATTTTATGGGGCTCCCTGCACATCATATCTTGCACAGCTCACCATATTGGCCCTTAAAAGTGGCTTTGAATACAATGCCAAGGCCCCCCAGTAGCAGCTTTACAGGCTGCTGGCGAGCTGGGAAGCTGCTGTTGGCTGTCCCCGTGCTAGCGGAGCTCCCTTGCTGGCTTTTCCAGCTAAAAAGATGAAGCATCTGTTCTGTCTAGTTTAATTAGACATGACTTCCTTCCTGAATAAAGCAGGGAGCTCTGCAAAGTGCTACAAGTTCTTGTTTCAGAAGTGCCTCTTTCAAAGGAAAAATGGGTTCTTATCTAATGCTAATGTCTAAACCCCCTCTGTACCTTCTCAGTGCCCGTGTAGAAGACTTCCATGTCTTCCAAGCTTCATCATCAAGGTAGTTTCTATTTCTTCCAAGAACCCTGGCATAAAATTATTTTTTCTTGCTTTCAGTTTTGCAAAGTAGCTAAAAAGCCATGAATCTAAATACTTTGTGGGGAAATCTGACACTCATTGTCTGTACATCTGCTTCTAAATGAGTGCTGCTGAAGGGATCCTCTAAACTCATTAGTGCTCCTGGATCATTAGATCCGGAATAACGTGCTCAGAACCTTTTTGCCATTATTTTAAAGATCCAGGTAGTTAGTGAGGCACGTAGCAGGTGATGGCAGCTCAGAGGCAGGGTGCTCGCAGGCAGCAGCCTTAATTCCACTGTGCCTGCCTGCAGGGACACTCCGTATCCCGAGTTTTGTCCCAGGCACTTGCAGGATGCTGTTGAAGTGCAAAGTGACCTCTTAATTTTGTTAGGACAAATCCAGTTTCTTTTAAGATGGATATAAGGGCAAGGGTGTCCTGCTCAAATATTGCCACTTAGAAGAAACCTTTTAAGAGGCACATATTGACACATAACGCAGCTTGGCCTGTTTTTCTGTGTAAATTATTTCAGTGCAGGGGGAAAGCAAGTGTATAAAACATCACCATCTTATTGCATAGTAATTTTAAAAGTGATGAAAGGATATACCAACAACTGATGAATTGCACTTAAAGCAGAGCATAGCTTGGGGTTTTCTACCACTGATGGGGACTGAATAATACGTATTTTTGTTCAGGAGGCTAAATGTTGAAATAGGGAAATAAAACTGAATGACATACAAATACAAATTCCTCTTTTCTGCTCAAGAAACACGGAGCTGAAATTCATCTCCTCAGCAAACCCCATTTAAAGTTTAGACCACTGAAGAAACAAACACTAGATAAGTTTTCAGTGTAACAACAACATCATATGGCTTTTTTTAAAGGAGGAAAGACACCTTAGAGATTCTATGCAAGTAAGAAACTTATGAGAGAAACTTCTAAATGTGAAGTGTGGTGCTCTGTTTAACTTAAGTCTGAAGATGAAAAGCTTCAAGGAAACAGGAGAAGTCAAGTAGAAACAATTCTAGATCTAAACACGTTTCATCACTAAAGAATATTTGAAAATTAATAGTAGAGTTTTGAAGACTCTGCCAAGGTAAATTCTTTTCAGTGTAATTAGTAAAGAAGGAAGGAAGTGTTCAGTTGTTTGATGCTCACAATCTGCCAGTGTTGTATTTCTATTTTATAAGAATTTTCTACTTCACATTGCTGTGTTTAATACTTGGAGGGAGGAAAATACAGAACATAAAAGCACTGAATGGGAAGGGGTGAACTTAAGAATAGGGCTGCAATGCATGTGGATCCTTTAAAATGGAAAGAAGTGGGAAAAGCCAGGCAGGACTCAGTGGTTTGATTTAGGCGCAGTGGTGTGTTTTGAGTAGTTTGCCCATCGCAGACTGGTCCATAATGGTCTCTGCTTTTGGTTACTACTTATTCTCCAGACCAGAAGAGCATGTCATAGCGTGCTTCCAGATGTGACTTCCCAGGCTCAAAACACTTCAGTGAGTCATAAAGCAGGGTGTCAGTAGCCACATTTTTCAAGATTGTTGCGTTCAGGCAAGAGCCTGGAGAGGAGGGTGTAAAAGGCTGCTCCATGGTTGGATTGCAAAACTGTTAGCTCCAGGTTCTTGTGAAGTCTGTGTATGGATATGGCTGGAGCCTAAAATCTTGCAGCTCTGTCATGTCTACGGGTTTTCCAACTTCTTTTTTACACAAAGACTATAGGGAACACCAGTCAACACGTGGCTTGTGTTATTTTTGAATTATTATTGTTAGAGCTTTGTATGTTGGCTAATGTTTTATTGCTGTGGTGTATCACAGAAATAAAATGTGGCCTTATTTTGACAGGGAAATGTATGTTACAATTTCCTTGTGATATATTGCACTGCCTTGTCAGTTTGATATTTTACATTAATGTGAAAGAGCAGAGCAGAGTGGAATAAGGGAGCAGAAGAGATGTTCATCTGCCGTGAATTTTCCCTCTCCTTGAAAGGCTCTCATGTCCTCTACCAATTAGTCGCCTTTCCTGTACTGCACGATGTGCTGCCCACTCAGAGTTTAGCTGGCAGTTCACACGCAGTTTGTTCCCCTGCAAAATCCCTGCAAGCAGAGCAGCTCCGCCAGTCTCCCCAGGCTGCCCTGTGGGTCTCTTGGTTGCCAGGCTTGAGAAACTGGAGTGTGTTCTTCTGGATTTAGCCAGAATCTAAAGATTCAGGCATTTTCAAGTAAGTGTGATCCTGCCTATTTACAGATTAAGAAGTTTATTTGAAACAGTTTATATAGATTGCTTCAGATTGTTCGGGGGTTTTTTGGTCATGATTTTTGATGTGTAAGCACTCAAATTTTATGTTCACTGCCAGGTTTGCTGAGGTTTAATGATGCAGGTAATTTATGGGCTTTACTAGAGATGGAGATTTATGGAAGCAAAAATTTATGCAATTAGATACATTAGTGTATTTCTATTTAACTTTTAGAGTAATTAACTTTGGAAGTTATTTGAACAGTTGGTAAAAGTTTTAGGATGATATGGCTGTATTATGATTTTCCAGTTAGTTTCACTGCATTGTTTTGTTTGCTTGGCTGTTTACTTATTGGTCTGATTTTATTCAGTAGGAAGAGCAATGATTATAGACATTAATTTCCTATAAGAAGTTCATGTTACTCTGTTAAAAACAAAACCTACCTCCTCAAAGATAGTCTTGTAAAAATGACTCTTTGAATAGGAAGCTTGAACAGCTGATCTTGATAGGTCATAGAGAGCAAATGTATTACTTAAGGGACAAGGTGCCAACCTTTTACTTCTACGTCAAAGCAATGTCTCGTAGAATAATCCCCAAGACATGAGCGAGACTGCTCATGTCGTAGCATTAGACCAGAAGCACTCTCGATTGCCACTCTGAGGCTGAGGTTTTAGACGGTATTTGGAGTTGTATTTCAGGGGACAGGTGGAAGCAATGATGACAATTAGAATCCCTTTGATGCCGCATTTAGCAAGTGCTCTTTTACTAAAGTGGGCAGATCAAACAACAGGAAGCAGTTTCCTCACTTGTAATACGAAGCTTGGCTTTGCAGCCAGTGCTCTGTCCAAAAATCTGCCTCTTTTGCAGGGAGCAACTAAACTGTTGCTTTCCCTGCTGCCCTATTTCCCCTGGTTTCCCTGCTGGAAAATTTAATGAAGGAAATGCAGATGGAACCAAGTCAGTTCCTTGTCACCTAAGGTATATCTCTACTACACAGCTGGAGAGCCTGAAAGCCTCCTGCTCCTCCTAGGAAGCTTATACCCTGGCTGTGCTCAGAGCAAGCAAAGTGACTTCCCAAATTAGGGAATTCTGGCTATGAATTGGAGGCTATTGCATTTTTGTCTCCATGAGTGATTTGCTCCGAAACCCTGATGGTTGCCACTATGAATGTAACCAGATGGCACCGAGTGGCCCCGAACTGCAGAATTTTGCCAAGCACATCTGTCAGAGACAGCAGAAGTGTAACTGAAGTTCACGCTGATCCTTGGGTGGTGGCTTTCACTGTCTCAGCTGACGTTTAATAAAGATCATTTAGTTTGGTGGCTAATAAACATCACAAAAACTGTTTGCTTGTAGTCAGCCTTATCTAAGACACTGAAAAGTAAGGACATCCTGCTGGTCCAACTGGTTGACTATTGTCTAGTTAAGACCTACACACCTGCAGTTGTCAAATACAGAAAATCTATGCTGTAGACCTGATTCCTTCAGTTATGTGTCCTTTAAAACAGGGATCCACATGGGAGGTGTCTCCTACTTCCTCTGACTTGTCGTTTGCTGTCTTTTGCCACACTCTGTGCTGTAAATCTACGTTACGAAAAGAGAGATGAGACAGAATACTGATTCTGTAAACTGAATGGAAGGATTGGTTCCATATGTAATGCTTTATTTCTTTTGTGTTTCTTGTGACTAAGAAAAGGATGATAGAGGACACAGGAAGTGTACCTAAGTTGAGAATATGTGGATGGGCTGATGTTTGCAGTGATTTGGAGTTGTGAACATAAGCTGATATGTGCCATCCAAGCTTGAGTTTAGCAGTTCTGTCTTTTATTCATGCTTTTTGTATTGCAACTATGTTTAGCATATCATGTTTTGGTTGAGGTGTGGCTTTGGAGTTCTGTAATGTGACTTGTTACGAATTCAGAACAAGGGTTGGGTTTTGGAGTTTTGGGGTTTTTTTCTGACATAGGCAACTGGTAATTAGTCTGAAATTTTCAGGGATCCCCTGCTGTTATTTCTCAGTCATGAACACCTTGTTAAAGTTTATTCAAAGTCAGAGCTCCATGCTGAGTTGCTGGAATACTGAATTGACCTTTCCACTGGGACTTGCTTGATTTGAGTGAAGAGAGCACAGCTCCCTCCCAGTGTACCCAGTATACCAGTGACTTGTGGCTACAAGCATGAGGGAATAGTGCAGGGGCTACCAGCAAGCAGCGGCTTGGCACATCACACTATTCATGCATTTTCTAGTGGCTGCTTTTTAAAATCCTTCTGTCATTCAGGAGGATGTACACAGGCATCTCACAAATAGTAACATGTATTAACCCATGAAAGTGATTATGAGGCAGTGCATATTCATGTGACTGCTATAAAGCTTTTAATGCAGGGGGGTTGGACTAAATGACCTTTAAAAATGCCCTTCTTACATAAACTGTTCTATGATTCTAGAGTGTTAGTTGCACATATTTTAAATATTTGAATAGTAGAAAATATATTATCTTCATTTTAATAGTTCATTAGCTATTAAAATTCTCTGGTATTTTGTATAGTATATTTTATATACTAAGGGTGTATTTGTTCTATTTTCCATAGACACGTGGGTAAATATGCTGCATGAGTGTTTCTCTGGAAAGAGCAAACATAAAGAAATTCCTCTTTCATTTATGTAGATGAAGCAGTGTTTTCACATTAGTGGCTGGAAGGGAAAAGGCTAAAAATAATTTTTTGCCTGTAAATTATATTTCAGTTAGCACAAGCACTATTGCGTGTGATCCCTTAATTTATGAGTGTGGCAAACTCAAAGGTGAGATGACCCAGATCTGATTGCAATCTTGTATCAGTGTAAAGCAGATGGACAGCGGCAGCTCCCCAGGCAGCCACAGTGCTCCTGTTGGTGGAAGTCAGCCTGAGATCAGAATCTGAAACATTTACATATTCTAGATAAGAAGGTGAAACCTTATATTTCGTGTCACTAGTTTTGAAGGAACTGTAAAAGAAACCACATCCTAGCTGGGTTTCTATTTGTTCTGTTTTCTCCTGTCTCTTTTTCTTGAGCTGTGAAGTACAAGGAAAACTAAGCTAAGACATTTTTGTACAATAAAAGGCTATCTGGTACCTAGGAACAGGAAGGGGAACCTACTCTGCACAGCTCATCTGTTGCTAGTGGGATGTACAGCTGGATCTCTGCAATAACTTACTGCAGGGTACCTCAGCTACAGTCTGAGCAAGAAAAACTTCTCAGTTGAGCTGGCAACAGTGGTTTTTATGGTGGAGAGTTCTCCTGTGTGTTTGGGATAGACAATAAGTAAACTAATGTGATGAAATGTTGTCCTTTTTGCCCCTTTCAGGATCCTGGTTTATTGCAGTGGAGCACTGGCATAAACTTGCACCACATGGGCATTTTTTCAGATGTTGCTGAATAAAAATAGCTTCAAATTACCAAGAAGTTTCTGCTGGGATATGAACATGAATTTCATAAATCTTTTTATTTACAGTTAAATAAGCAAAACAAAGAGAAAAGCTGCCAAGGTCTTTGTTAAAACAAACAACAAACAAAATCACTCAAAAAAGTCTGTTGTGAATGTTAGGCTGTTTAAAAAAAAAAAGCCTTTGCTTGGCTCTGGTGGGTATCCTCAACCTGAAGTCCAGAAGTAATAGATTTTCTTTCCAAAAAGAAGGTGCCTTCTGAATGTGGATGAAGAATTGGACAAATCAATTAGCCAGAATAAATTAAAAAATGTCGCTTGGAGGCATAATGCAAGGCTTCAGTCCAACAGTACTTTAAAGTTATGCAAACTTTAAAAAGCAAGATAAGCTGATACAAAAGTACTGCAGCTGATTGAGTCAGACACCAGATTATAATTCTTGTATGGTTGCAAGCAAATAACTGAAACTCTAGGCTTCTATTTCCTATACATGAACACAATGAGATAGTGTTTCTTACTTTCAGGAGAGAAGTGAACATTGTTTCTCAGAAATGTTTTGTGTGTCACTTATTCCTATTTTATGGGGGTTTTTGGGCGTTGGGTGGGGGGTTAAGCTATGTCATTTATAAGCATCTTTGTGGAATTGTTTTCCACGCCATAGAAACAAAGGTCTTCGCTTGAGTCTCATATTGGAAATCTTGCATTGCACATTTGAGCAACTTTATCTGTCATTTAGTTTAATGGAAACTTTACATGGAAAATTTTAGTTATTTTATGGAGGATACTGAAGAATTTTTTTTGTGTGTGTGTCATACAGGTTATTTCTACATTTAACTTCTGGCACTTCATTGCTCTGGATCTTATTAATGTTGTGTTACATGAATTTTTCAAATATCCATATAAACTATATATTTTTTCATTGCAAATGGTTAGGGTTTGGTTTTGTATGGATGGACTGTATGAAATCTTCCAAATGTGGGAACGAATATATGTTTGTAAAATATTACTGAACAAACTATTGTAATCTCCCTGTCTTCTTCCTACAAACACCCTCCAGTTTTACCAGAGGTAACAAAAACATTGTGCTTAAAGGAATTTGAGCTAGTTGAGACCACCTCCCATTTCTAGGTTTGTGTTTGATTTTGGTCATGTTGAATTAGAAGCAGAAACTCGCTCAATGAAGGAATGCAGTGCAAGAACCTGGGTCCAGATGTTAGGCTTTCCTCCCGTACCAACCTAGGCCTCCGAGACAGAGATCCCCTCTCCGAAAGCGAGACTCAGACAGAGTGCAAACCCCTCATTTCCTGAAATCTCATTGTTTAGGCCAACAAACAGGCAGGTCAACGTGCAGGTTGCAGAACTGAAACTGAACACCACCTCAGTTTCCCTGGATCAATGAAGTGTAATTTGAGGCTTGTGGTTGCCTGTCCAGCTTGCAGAACCAGCACAGAGAACAAAGGCTCAAGACCGGGCCCTTCAGATATTCAAGCAGTGAAATAGTGTTGCTGCTGTTCTCTTCTGCTGGCTTTTGGCTCAGGGGTGTGCTCTTTAGGTAGACCAGGCATAACTTTTTTGTGATGGTTATGCCAGCAAGTTCTCCTAGAACACAGGCAGCTTATGCTGGCCTTAGGTAGGTTAGTTGAAGAGCAAAAACAAAACAATAACAAAACAAAACCCCAAACGAGGAAAGAAGAAATTATTTGAGTTCTGCAAATGTTCGCTTAGACTGTTTCTTACAACAAAGCTTCTTGGCCTGACTCTGTCAAGTGAGCAAAGAGCCCTCAGTGAACAATAAATTAAAAATTTGGCCCAAGCCTGGCACTTGATGCAGACTAAAGAACAGTAGATGTAACTGGCTGTGATACCTAGTGGTATTTTCAGCAACTTGTATGAAAGGTTAGAGGCCATAGCTTCTGCCCTCAGTGAGAGATGGCACGTACAAATGTGGGCTGTCTTGGCTGGAATGTTTTTTCAGTGCGGCTGCTGCTTTTTGGACAGAGAGCCTTTTTTGGTCAGTAGAAACTCAAGCTCATAGTGTTTTGTTTAGCTGCAGTTCAGGGTGTTAATTTATAATTAGGCTTCCCTGAGTGTTCACTGGGATGTAATGAGATCCCTACTTTTAGGGAGTATGGGGGGTTTTTTGCATGTTTTTACTGAAGAGCTCATTAGAAATTGATGGGAGTTGAGTGCATCTCAGCCCAGTCATGCACCTCTTCCTAAAGCACCTAATTCAATTGATTGGGGTGTTTAGTGACAAGAAATACAGTGTCAGCAGGACCTTAACTATTTAATCTATCTAACCACAGAATGAGTGTTATGAGTAATGCATGGAGGTAGATAAAAACTCTTACATCTCCATGTCTGAGCAGGAACACTGAAAAAGGAAAAACGTACTCTTTATTAGTATGAATATGCAATATTGTACAATTGCTGCTTGGTATGTGCCACATAAAATATGTGCCACACCGTGAAAATAGTTAGCATTTCATCTGTCAGTTTGCTCAAGTGTGACTGAATTCTGAAACTTATGTTAAATGTACAATATCATATGTAATTGATTTATTTTTCTGCTCTCTTGCAGATTATACCATCTTAAACTGTGAGACAAGAATACTTTTGAAAATTAAGAGTTCTACAGGTAAGAACTGAGTTAAGTAATTTTCTTTCTATGAACACCACTGTTATTAATAACCACCATCATAAGGTAAACACAAAAGTGTTTATTCTTTATGAACTACACTTTGACAAGCTGAAGAAAAATCACTTGAGATGCTCACAGTGATACAAGCAGGATATTTGAGAAAGACAGGTGTCTTTCTGAAGTTTGAATGATGTTAGTATTTTGAATGCTTAGTACCTAGGACGTCTGCCAAGAAGGAATTTGTAAGGAATTTTCTTCTGAAAGAAAAAGGGGAACCAGTTGAAAAGGTGGCTGGAGGTAATGGGCACACTGACACCAGGTGATGGCTGCAAGACTGGTGCAGGCTGCTTGTCATTGTCTGTCTCGTATTTTCAGATAAGCACTGGGAGACCTAAACTCGTGTTCAGGAAATGTCCCTAGTCCCCTTGGGGCTATTGCTAAATAATAGTGTGCCCAGCAAGTTAAGTTGTCATTCTTTGACTGATGTGTCCCCTGGGGTAAACAAGAAGTAGATCTGCAGAGCAAAAAATCAACAGCTCTTTGTTTAAACAATCTGTTAAAATTCCTGCCTTGTGCTTAAGAAAAAAAGGATTTGAGTCTTCTCAGGAGGATTGTTGATGAAATAATTACTCTGTTCATAATGGGAAAACTCCCACTTTGCTGGAGATGGTGTTGTAAAGCCTTATAGTCAGAGCTAATATAAAACCAAAATGTGAGCAATTTTACCTTATCACATAATGGGGGAGGGAGTTGTGCATTTTTTTGCTTCTAATCCAGATAGATACAATGCAGGTAAGCAGTTCACTTGACCCCAAGTAAAGGAGAGAGAAATATTTGATAGAGGCTTACAAAACGTATGAGGATGTCCTTTAAGTTATGAACAGTGAATCCACCTTTCCAGGCCACTGAAAACTTTGTGAGTTGTTTAATCTACAGAGCCCTTGCCATCCTTTCAGTTTTGCCCTTTTGTATACATCTATTTCATCTTAGAGCTTATAAACACAATGCAGGAAGTTGTTGAAACTGGAGAATTAAACATTTTTCCATACGTGCTTCCTGACTGAACCATATTCTCTTACCTTGCCTCAGTATCATAAAGAGCCTGAAGTTGAGAAATTGTGTTGAAGTTCCTTTGGGTTTACATTCTTGGAACTTTTCCTAGAGCAATTTCACTACTTAATTTGCATTTGGTGTTAGAAAATTTATAAGACTCTGGTGCTTTGTTACTTATACCTAGATTTTGAAAGGAAAAAGAATGAGTGCCTGTTAAGTTTAAAATAAAGTTGTAGCCTTTTCTTATAAAAATGGATGTGCTAACATTGAAATGCCAGTAAGTTGCATGGAGGTATTAAAAAAATAAAAGGCTATGTTATCTTCCAAACATTATAAACTAAACAAATTAATTAAGCATAATCTATTCCATGTTAATCTTTATTTGTATAGGAACATGGTTTATAAGAATTCTTAGGACCGTTAAAATGCTATTAATTTTCTGTGTTCTGTCCCAAAGCTTTGTCCTCCCATTCTTGTAGAAAATGAATCTTTTTATTATTAGCTACTCAAGCATGTTTTAAGCTGAATTTAGAAATATTTCCTTTAACAAAGAACTTCTTTTAAATGTTTTTTTGAAACATTGTAAGGTTAGTAATCTATTTACCATATTTAACTACATGATAGCAAATGCTGTTCCTGCCTCTGCAGCATCCTAGTAAATTATTTACCTGCCTGAATCTGAAATGAGTAGAAAGATAGTAATAGAACCAATGAAACTGTGTGGATGTACACATCACTTTTGGTTGTAGATCTGCATAAATGTAAATGGTTTTATTGCTTCACACTAAAGACCTTTTGAAGGGTTTTGGATTACTCTGTGCTTAAAATGCCTCCTTGGAGGAAGGGAATACCTTGGACATCTTATATGATGTTCCTAGTCAGTTCAGTCATTTTGGGGGAAAAAAAAATTGCTTTAGTAAATTAAACACTGAAAAACCCTCATGAGTGCGTCCATGCTTTCTCCATGTAATTCCTTTACTATTCCTTGTTTTTAGAATTATACTTGTGTAAGACAAAACATTTGAGCTAGCATGTGCTGCACTATAGGCATCTGGCTGTAAAATGCTATAGAAGATTGTCCACTCTTTTAGAAGTAATTTTTTTAAACTTGGCCAATTCAAGTCAAGCTTTGAAGTATTAGTGACTACATAAATTGTGAATGCCCTTCCTTATGTGATGGTTGAAGTAGCTCCACTGGGCTGTACTGGTTGTTTCTGTCTCTGCTTTACCAGTATAAGAAATTGTAGTAATTCAAAGGCTGTATAGAGATATTTAATCTGTACACCTGCACTACCATTTATTACTCAAAAAAAAAATCAGTAATTAATGATGGGGGAAAAACAGTAATAATTTTGGTGCTTCATGCATTGCATACCTGAAAAACCCATTTGAGCTTTGTTTTGCTTTGAGAATGACTTTAAATTAGTTATTGTTATTCCATGGATATTTCTTCTATGGAAAGAAGAAATAATAATAAAAAGCCATAACATCAAACCTAATGACTTCATCTGAAGTAATTTTTTGTTAAGGTTTCCCATGGAACCAATGCACCTGAGAAAAGGATATGGCAATATGCAGAAAATTGTTGCTCTATACCCAGGGCTTGAAACCACTCAGACTATTGAGCTGACTCTTACTTGTAGAGTCTGTAGTGAGTTGTCTTAGGGAGCACAACCACCTGAAACCGATTTCTTTTGGGAAGCAGGGGCCAGGGAGAAAGAAGACAGAGGTAGCTCTCAAGTGGTTTACTTATGTAAGCTGGTGTCATGAGAAAAGCAGTGATAGTCCAAGGGAAATAGCAGGAGAGTGAGGGTGGGATGGGCAGAGGAGAGAAGAGCAGTGCCTTCACTGGCAACTTACTGTCCTCTGATTTCAGCTGTCTCGTAAAACTGCCCTTTGCAACTTGGGGAGGAATTCTCCAGCCTGATGAGCATGGCAGAATAAACGGGTGGGTGTCTTACTAGAGAGAGGCCCCATGAAATACCTCCATCCCACTAGATCCCAAGGAAAATACGCCCCAAGCCTTCCTCCAGCTCAGATCTCTCTTAAGACTTCTGTTCTTCCTCCTTCTGAATCCTTTTGGCAGATTCAATTTACGTCATGCTCTAGGGATTTGATTAATTTCTTATTATTGGCTGAGCCTTGCAAACCCCTGCACTCAGGGCTGGCAAGCGTGCTGTTAAATCTTAGTATAGATGAGTTCTTCTCCTGCACATTCAACCTATGGCATCTTTACTGTCTGGGACTATCTACCCAAACTGTGTTTGTTTGATGAATAAGTGGCACCAGAATGTGAAATCTATCCTGTTAGCAGAGTGGATAAATTTACTCAGTATAGAACTTTTAAGCAGTTTCTACCGTATGCCTTAGGACCATAATTTAAATTAAATTTGCTCAAAATGGAAATCTAGATTCAAGCTGACATCATAACATATGACCTCCACTAGCAATGAAAATCGAAAACATGAGACAAGGACATTAATCAGTGAATAGTTTATAAGCTGCCCTGAATGTTCATCTGAAATGTTAACACTATTTTATTATATCCAATAACAGCTTAAAGTAAAAATTTATGAACACTGTGAGGTGCCTAAGATAAGGCATTCAAAGTCATTTTATCGTACCCTGGCTCAAATCTTTTTGAGCCTTTAGTGAAGTGCACAGAGCCAGTTGCGTGCCTAACCTATTGCTTTTAGTGCATGCATAACCTCCCCCTTCTACTGGGGCTGGAAATGTGAGCAGGATAGTGGGGATCAGGTTTGGCAGCTAGATATGTGTGAACTCAAATTTGTTCATACATACCCATTTGCAGGAGGAGGTGTTTAATGCCCTCAGTGTGGAAGTGTCTGTGATGTTTGGGTCATTGTTTTCTGGGGTTTTTAATTCTGCTTAGCAGTTTGAATTTTGGATTGGATTGGAGTTCTGACAGTAAGTTTTAAGCTTTTTTTTAGAGATAGTTGTAGTAGAAATGTTGAATGTAGCTGAATATGGAGTACACTGAGAGCAGTATAGTTTAACGCAAAACTGACCAGGGCTGTCGTCAAACAGATCTTTTCAGGTGACTTGATGGAACCACCATTTTAAACCAATTTGTGGTTTCATTAATTTTTTGAGTCTTGATATATTTTGGCTTTGGTTTTTTGTACCCGGTATTTTATAATTAGCAGGTACAAAATCTATTTGATGGTTTAAAAAGCAAAAAATTTAAGAATGTCTTTTTAACTTGATCTCAGATTTATAAAGCTTCGTCTGTAATATATTCCCTTGACATGTGAACTTATCAGAGTAACCCAGAATATTCAAAATTTGATGTCATATCTAGTTGACTTAGTGGAGTCTGGAAAAACACAAGGTAAGTTGGATCATTAGTTTCCAAACTATCCACTGCTGCTCTTTTGCTGGGAGAGCTTCTTTGTTCCTACGTAGCTTGAGCCAGTGATTTAAAAATAGATTTAAACGCTTTTATAGGTGAAAGTGAGCTTAATTGACAGTGAGCTGGTTGTAGCTTTTGTATTTTGCTTTATTGGGTAGTTCCAGTAGTAAACTGAATTTATGGAAGTAAATCTATGAAATTACCTTAACTGCCTGATCTCAATAATATTTTTAAGGAACTCCACTATTTGCCTGTTTTTATTTTAATGTAAGGTACATAGTGCAGCTTGTATATGCATATTGTTTGAAGGCTTTGAATGGCCTGCCTGTCTGATGCATTTTAATGGATTCCAGCCTTTTTCCATGACATCATTATTGTAACAGACTTCCTAGAAAATATGAACAGCTGCTGTGTATTTTTTTCCTGTGTTTGATATTAAAACTGTAGCAGCTATTCTGTTCTTTACAAATGACAGCAATAGGCTTGTCTGATGTAAAACAAAATGAAAAAAAGTCGAAGTAAGGAGCTGTGATACTGTTAACAGGCCAGTAATGTAACAGGTCCCCTTGTATGAATCATTTCATAATGCAATAAGGGATTACTTATGCTGCTGTCATACTGGTCAAAGGTTGGTCCCATTTCCTTCCCCCCTCCTCCTGGACTAAACTGTGCATCATTAAAGATGATGAAAACAGTATTGTGCACAGCTTCCTGGCCCAGATGGCAATTTGCATGAAGAATTTTATTGTATTTTTTTTCCCGTAATATTCTTATGCAGACTGTACATAGAGGTTTTAAAGTTCTTTCCAGTTCAAGTCAAGCAGACTTCTTCCTTGTTTCTCTGTGCATCTTGGCATTCAGGGATGGCTTAGAGGCCACTTAACATGGAGTCTGGAGTATTAAATAGAGCTAGGAATTCATCAGTCTTGTTGTTAAACATAATTTTCTGTCTTGCTCCATCTGTAAATACTGTAAATAGTTTCAAGGTGTCAAAGAGGGGTGTGGGCCTTTAGATCATTATATTGAGTGCCATCTGGAACACCTCGGTTGGAGTTTTAGTATCTTTTAGACAACTTGTGCAAACCAACCATGATGTCTGGTATGTTTCATGCAGCATTTGACACAACAAAAACGGCAGGTATAAAGGAAACCTATCTTTTCCATGGCTCTGAATAGAGACACACAACACTGTGGCTGACTTAGAGACCAGACAAGTCTTAGAGTGCAATATGGCCACGAGACAACTTATCATCCATTAATGCTGTTATCTCAGTCCTGTGTCTCTTGGAGTGCCTTCTTCCTCCATTTGACAATAAGTCACCTGTGTATTTTCTCCTGTGTGTGGGGGAAAAAAGGCAGCAACTAAGTACCTTTCTTCTTTGTGAAGCAGGGAGATGATCTGTGCACCAGGTGTGTGGCTGTGAGCTGATTGAAAAGTGCTCACAGAAAATCAATACTAACCTTGCAATGAGAAGTTAGATGAGGATGGGCTACATTGCTCCTGTCTGTGGAGTTCATCAAATGGTGCCTGTTCTGTGGAGCATGTAGAGAAATAATTTCATGAACAAAATAACGAATGCCTTTTGGCAATTATCAGTTACAAGCCCTTCTTCAGCTGCTAAGGGCTTCACGAGAGGCTGCTTGATCTGTTCTCCATTGATGTCCTAAAGTAGTCTTGAAAGCACATCATACATAAATAATATTAATTCTAATATTACAATATAATAATAATATTATTAAAAAGTTATTATTAGCCCAGATGTGATAGAACACATGAGAATTACCTTCTGTTTCATAACCACAGGAGGTCTAAACCAACACTGAGTGTTTAATGTGTGATACCTACAAAAAAAATCTAAGGTCATTCCTGCGAGTATTTCATGCACCATGGTACTGAGTAACTGATGGTTGATATCTGTGGCTTCTGGGCTGTACCACACCCC
Source organism: Platysteira castanea (assembly GCA_013397175.1). Classification (NCBI taxonomy): domain Eukaryota; kingdom Metazoa; phylum Chordata; class Aves; order Passeriformes; genus Platysteira; species Platysteira castanea. Next base: position 707,686 of record VYXC01008352.1, read on the forward strand.
GGATGGGAAGGCAGCTTCAAACCACACAAGCCCTTTTTTAAGGTCAGCTCTCATCAGGGTGGCATGGTTAGCAAAAATGCAGTCTTATTCCAAAGTTAGATGATTTCTGAAGCTCATTTTTTTGGTTATCTCCTTCTTGTTTGCATTGAAAAGAGTGTAAAAGTCCAATATTCAGTGGAACAAAATGTGTGCCTCATTTTCACTTACTTTTTGCAGGTAATTTTAAAGCAAATTGAAGAAACAGCATGTTATGTATAAAGTATTTTGAGACTGTAGTTCTTGTCATATCACTTCTGCTTTGAGGAAAAAGTCTTTCTCATTACCCGAAAATTCCCCAGTATGGGGAAAACTGTAGGGACTTTCTTGTACTGATTTTAGCTTGCTGTTTTTCTTTATTAAAACATGCAGAAATTAATTTCTTCCTTCCCCTTCTTTCAACCCCCATATCATTTTCAAAATGATAGTCCTTGGTGTTGCATTTCTGGTCAGTCTGACTTATTTCAGGTGTACAATCAGGCTGTGGATTGTTTTATTAGTTCATTTCTGTAAATAAACTTCTTTAGAAAATTGTTTTTCCACTTCCTACCCCAAAAGAAGGTTCAAGAGAGTAACTGATATTTGCATGAATATATATTAATAGGTCTTAAACATATGTCAGAGATAAGTATTTGCCAGATCAGCTTATAAAAATGCTGCTTACAAAATAAATCTATTTTGTAGCAGTTAGTTTTACTTAAAAAATGCAAAACATCAACCATCCTGTAGAGATTTAACACTTTGTGGTGAAAAACAATTTTGCAGTCATTGATACATATGAACTACAATATATGAAATATCAAGGAATTTTATAATAATTACCACATTCATTCTAATTTGTGTGGCAAAGTAAAACTGTGGAGAAATTCCACTGAAATTAATGTGGTTAATCTATAGTTACACCACTGAGTCAAATAGTGATATAGATCATTCATTTGTAATTTGAATGCAAACAAATCTGTAAAATAAATTTCTACCATTCTTCAGACATATCATGGAAAATATTTACATTTTATTTCATAGATATCTGAAATAAAACTCGGAATATGTCTTAGTAATAGCATATGTCCAAAAAATGTAATTAACTGAAAAATTACTTAACTATGGCTTTCTTATTGACACCCTTCTAACAGTACATCTGCTCACCTGTGAGAGAGCAGAGAGAGCAGCGAAGGTTATTTAAATATTGCCTGTTTTGTAATAAATACCAGTGCATTTTAAATTGAGGGCGAGAACTGATTTTTCTCATTTGCAGTACAAATGCTCTTCAATTAGATTTGTGCTAAACTCAGCGGCAGACTGTGGAAAGAAAATTATGCCTTAATAAGCTGAACATGATCTTTCAGGTATTTTCACATCTCCTAGCAGCAGTGCCTGCCTGTGCAGCAGGGCAGTCAGTTGCTTCATCTGTTCCACCAGAAGTACTCAGAACATCAAAGTGCGTAAGACACAAAGACCTTCCTTGAGGCCCGCAGTGCCTGAAAGCCACTACAGATTTCTGCGTTTTTCTTTCTGCTATGTAAATGTGTATCCTCGTAATAAACCCTTTAGGGTGTAGTTCACATGTGAAAGTGTCACTTCTCAAGATGATTGATAATAACAGGACTTGGGATGATTTTTGGGGTGGGGATATTTTTTGGCCTTCATCACCATCAGCTTTACACTGGCCCACGCTGGCAATGAGTATAATCTATAATAAGCTATTGCCTTTAAAAATGGCAGCCTTTTCTCTGTGAAATCAGTTGATGCCTGTTAGACCAAATGCAGAAGTCTGTACTGCAAACCATCAGTACTAAAGTAGTTGTAATAGTATTGCTGTTACAGCCATGATATTCGAAGACTGGTGAGGGGGCAGAGTTTGTGCAGAGAGATGTCTTTTATTAGATGAACCAATGTAGTTGGAAAAAACAGACACTTCAGACAAATAAATCCTCCTTCAGGACAATGCAGGAAAGGCTTTCTGTGCCCAGAAGCTTGTCTGTTTTTTCCAACTGTACCAGTTGGTCTAACAAAAGATACTGCCTCTCCCTGTAAACTCTGCCCAACCGAAACATGAGCACTTCTGTCAGCAGTTTAACAGAAGAGCCCGCAGCAGCATGGGCACAATGCTTTGCTGGATTTCATATGTCATATTTCTACTCCTGCTTTACCTGCCCTGTGCTTCTCAGAAAGGGGGCAGAAAGGGAGAATATGTTCAGTTACAAAGATGGCTTCTTAGACACTGACTGGCAAAGCTTATCAGAGCAGTTGGTTTATTCCTTTTCTTATCTTCAGCTTAAATTTTTGGTGGAAAGGAAATTCTGCCCTCTGTGGAGTCTGTTTCTTTCTCCCCACTCGAGAGATGTGGGTTCTGTAGCTCCTGTTGATGCGTATCTTCCCAGTGTGGTCATCCTGTGTGTTGGTACAGTTACAGAAGGGAAAAGTGTTCCCTAGCCATTGCTCTGCTTTTCTGATGAGTCTGATTTTGTAATGTGCTTAGATCTGTAGTGATAATACTCACCCAGTATCTGGTCCTAAGTGTCTTGTTTAGATTTCAAAAGGGCTTTAGGGCTCTCCTTGCAGACAATAAAAGACAGAAATATTCGGTGGCTTGATGGGAAACGTGTCTAAAGGAATCTGCTGTAATGTAAAAACAAAAGAAGCAGTGTTTCCAGCTAGAGCACCAAACATCTTGGAGTCCACTGTGGAAATTGTATGGTGTTGTGTAGTTTTATTAGCACAGATTGAAGGAAAACAGCTTATTGAATGACTTTTGGGGACTAGATCTTGTACCCATGGACTATCGAATAGTGGCCAAAGAAAACCCCTCTCTGCTATGGGATAGGAACAGGGAATCTGTAAGGAGTACTCAGCTTTCTTGTACAATATACAAGGGCAGATGCTGCTTTCAGACTCACTGAGGGTCCTACATGTACTGAGGGGAATTGGGTTGCAATGCCAGGAGGCTGTGTGGGTGCCCTTGGGCATGCAGATTATCAGGCTCAAGGTACTCCCAAGTCCTTCCACAGGGACACTGTGAAAACAGTGGAGCTGTTGCCTTTCCACTCCTCCGCTCCCAAGATGCCTCGTATAAAACCTGTTTACTTGGGCTGGTTTTTAGCTGACATTCTCTTAGTTGTGTTTTGCTCAGCATCTCCTCGGTGTGGTAGGCAGTAACATGTGCAGAGCAGTCTCTTGTCTCTGCACCGAACCATGTGTGATAACTCCAGTCCCTTTACCCTTCTCAGAAGGATTTATCTCTTCTCAAGCAATAAATATTATTAAAGCACTAAAGTTCAGTAGCAAGACCATCAATTTGCTTAATTGTCTTGGGTGTCTTCGCTGTTTTTATCGTGCTGCACCAATGCCAGCTGTTGCTGAAGGCTGTAGCTGCAGGGTGAGCCTCGGGCTGTCCTGGCGTTCCAAGACAGTTTGACTTTTACGCCCCTGCAGCAAGAGAACAAATAGTTCTCTCTGCACATTGCAGAATGAGGTGTGAGTGAGCTGTCGTGTCGTCTCAAGGAACTGGACCAGAGAGCGAGACTGAAGCCAAGACTTGAAAAATGTAGCCTGTGCCTAAGCACCAGAGTGAAAAATAGTTGGGCTGGCATTCTTCCTGTTGTGTTCGGAGGCAGTGACTGATGAGGACTTGGATTCGAACATGAAAAAAAAGGGATGCCTCTGTGTTAAATCTACATGTAGACAAAAAATGAGCAAGGAAAGAAAGGTTTAAGGGAGAAAAAGTGAGAAGTGTGTTTTTCCAGGTGCTGCCTTCATGCCATGTGTTGTGTCCCTTACTCTTCTGCCTCCAAAAGAAAGGCATATGCCTTGTTTGGTCTCAGTATGAGCTGGTCCACTTCCTCTTGTAGACCACTAAGTAACTTTAAAGCCTTTAGCCTCAACACCTTTCACCTCCGTCCCTCCAAAAGACTGATTTTCTGAGTCCTTCTCAAGTTACACATGCTGAATTTCTCTCTTCCCACCAGCAAGTACTAGGATTTTTCTGGCTGTGCCACCACGGGACTACAATGAGTGTCAGAGTGGGATTATCCTTGATATCAGCATCCTAGTAGGATGTGACAAACTGGCCTGAAAAGAGCCTAAACCCTAGTGTTCTGTAGCAAAGAGGAGGAAGACATCCTGCTTTGAATTCAGCAGTTTTCATTGCTGTTCCATCCTTGCAGGCAGCTGTTTCTTGATGCTCTTGATGCATCTTGTGTGGTTCTTATGAACAGCCATGAGCTGCTGCAGCTTGGCACACATCTCTGCAGCTGAAGAGGTATCCAAAAAACTGTTTACTTGCTTGCAAACATGAGAAGCTAGCTATGATGTTTACTTCCATTTGTGTTTGGGAGATCATTTTGCAGCCAAAAGAAAGCTGAAAATCTGGAGACACTTTGGCATTTGGCTAGCTGAGTGGGTGGATATGTTGCTTTCAAGCCTTGATTAAAGCACAATGTGTTGATGCACAAGGGTGGAGAAGCAAAACAATGTAATTATGGCGTGTAGGAGCTGAAATACTGATAATCTGGTGACATGCCAAAATATAAGGTGAAAGTCTGATATAAGGAGATGGATGGCACCTTTGGCCAAGAAAAGTCAAGGAGAGAAACAGAAGACATGACCTGAATCCGCAGACCAGAGACACTAATACAGGCAGTAGCTATGTGTAAGGTCTGTGTATGTGGGACAAATCAGAGTCATCCAAATCTCTCTTTAAAAAGCAATGAAACACACAGCTACCACCACGAACGCTTAATGTGCAAGGTCTGCTGTAAATTACACTGCAGTGTAATGTGTACAGGGACTCTGAATGCTGGAGCTGGTGCCTCCCTGAACCGTGTGTGCATGTGTGGCAGCAATTCAAAGATATAATTTCTAATATATGTAACTTTTAGTGTAGTCTTGTTGACTTTTGACAAATCTAGGCTAATAATAATAAATAATAGTTAATATTTTTGGTGATGTCATAACTTGGAAGCCAACCTGTTGAATCTGAATGCCTTTGTGATGATAAAATACCAGCATAAAAAATTAAGGGACCGGTGAGTTTGACATGGAATCTGCTTGGTTTGCAACTACACACAAGTTTTCATGGAGCTACTTTGAAGGTTGTGAAGACTGAAATAAAATCCACTGGATTTGTTCTCTTTGATAAATGAAAGGTAAATACAGCTTACATTATTTTAACTTTTTCCAAGAAGACTCTTGCAAAATTTATCTCTGGTCCTTATCCGTATCCCCTTGACAAATGTTTCATTTCTAGGTTTTAGCAGTTAGCTTCATTTCTCTACTTTAGCAAAATTCCTTTCTTTTTTCTTGTCCACATAAGTTAGTAGATGGGACTTGCCTCTAGTTGCTGTAAAATGTGAATTTTTGCACATGTACATTAATCCTATTTTTTAGTATTTGCCTCTTGCTAACTCTTCAACGATTTTTTTTCTCCAGATAACTTTTAAAATGTTTCCTCTTCTTGTGGGTTCTTCATCATGTCACTTTGTACTATAGACACAGGAGCCTCACTCTTCCACAGCCATGCACACCTTGTGCTTTAAAATATTTACCCATTCTTTATGCATGCTTCCCTGCTCTTGGCTGGGAATTAAATGGTTTTAATCTCTCTTCTCCCATGTTAATTCTGGCTAAGTTGATTGGTGTTACTCTTTTCCCTTAGTAAATCCATTAATTCCAAGTTCTTCATTTGCCTCTGAAGAATCTTAGAGCCTCTTCTGGGCAGTTTGCTTCTCTTCCATCATAGGTGACTAAATCTTTCCCCTCTTTTTCTGGTGATAATCCAGGAGCTGCCTCCTCTCTGTTCTTCTCTCATCTCTTTGTTTATTTTAGAGAAGGTAGAAGTGCTTTTGTCTAATATCAGTTCAGTTAGGCACATGTTATCTAATCAGTGATATTTTCTGGAGATTCGAAACCTTCTGGTTCCAGTTGTGTTAAGTATCTGACATTTTTCCTTTGGGCTCCATATCTTTCTCTCATTGGAAGAGAAACCCCAAACACCTTTCTATCACAAGATATTATGACTAAAATTATTTTTCCTGTCTCAGCTTCTGGTTACAGAAAAATATAGTTGTAAGTTTAAGAAATGCTATCATATTTTAAAAACACATGACTCCTTACATACTGCATTTTTTCAAAATATTTTTCCAGACAAAATAGCTGAACTATATGTCATTACCAGTATGTTTTCATTCAGGATTTTGCTTACTTGTAGCTAATCTTTGAGCTGCTTTATTTTTGGTTTAATGATGAAAGAATTTTTCCTCAAGAAAAATAGTTTATAGTCAGCAAATAAAATAACAATTTATCATGGTGACCCAGAATTTAAAAAGCCAGCCAGATGCTGTCTTTTTCAAGCTCTATTCTTGTGTTTTGCAGTAGGTAAAATACCAGCTGAGTGTCAGGCTTGGTTAACTGTCTTAATGCTTTTAAAATACTCATAACCGCTAGGCAAAGTGTTCATTCTTAGAACAAAGGGTAAAAAAGGCAAAATATTACATACTCTTGAAAGATTTTATTTTTATTCCTCCATTTTTTTTTCTGTTAAAAGATGCCACCTCTCTTGCTCCCAGCTGAATATTTTTGTGCTGACACCCTCTTGTCCACTTGAACCAAAGTTGCAAACTGCACATCTGGCTGAGCCATGTGTGTTTGTTGCAGGAGAGATGAGACACCCAGGTTTTTGTCAGAGGTTCTGTGAAGCTGATATATGGGACAACAGATGAGGCAATGAAGTGTTTTATGGGCCCTCACTTTCGCATGCCCAATTTCTTTTGACTCCTACAGCTTGAATATTTCTCAAATTCTATGTGAGATGCTAATACAATATTCCTCTGAGACTGCTTTCCCACCAGGATTTTGTGACCACTATGAACATCTGTAGCTCCATCCATTAGTAATGTTCAATTGCAATTGACCAGTTCCAGCCCAGCTCCTGTGATGTTTGGAAGTACAAAGTTTCTGTACAAAAGCAAGAAATTGTGTGAAAAAGAGATACAGAGGGTCAAAGTAGCATGCCCCTTGAATTTTTGATATGTGTGTATATGTATATATAAGGATATATATAAATGCTATATCAAAATTTTGAATTCTCTTTGTAATTACTAGTTGTGGCTTTTTAAGCTGCAAGAAAGCTACACAAACATACTTTCCTATGCTGCTGGCTTCCCAGATAGCTGGACAAAATTTGCTTGCTTGTGTTAATAAGCAAATACATACAGGTAATCAGCTTTTAATCAGTTACATAATTACAGGGAGAGAGAGATGTTTGATGGCTTCATTTTTTAACCCCATGGGTCATAATTGGCTTTCTTGCCACATTTTGTTCGCCCTTGCTGTGTAGTCATAAAATCAGTTTCCAGCTACATGAAATGGGACTCGTAATAGTTTTCCGTCTTTTTTTGGCATTCTTTTCAGTTACTAACCAGTCAGTAAAGGTTTGGAAGTGATAAAGGCATAATGCAGGGAAATCGTAAACAAAAATTTGTTTTTAAAGGAAATAGCCAATGACTTCTCAAACTTGGAAGTGTCACTTTTAATAATTTAACAGAACACATGGATTTGTGCTCATTACATTTTATCCCTTTGCAAAAACATGTTGAGAAGAGTGATAGAGAATGAATCCAAGACTGTGAATAACTGTGGAAATATCCATACCTGACTGAATAACTTATGATTTGTGGTCAACCAAAAAATTGTGGTACACAGTGAAAATTTTTCCAGTCATTTCCTGTTTCTTCTTTCTGTCTGTTTGTCTAATCCATCATTTAGATCAGATGCATTTTTAATGTCTTCGTATAGCTTATTTTGGAAGATTCCTTTGTTGTCAATCCACCTGCCTTTTTCCATAGCTTTTTTCTTTTTTAAAAAAAACCCACAAAGCTTAACATTAAAAGATTGTTTGGATTGCTGAACTAAATGATTCTGTTAATGTTTGACTAATGAGAGGAATTTTCACTGGTATGAGGTAACTCTCAAATTAATAAAATGCATATAATCAGCACTGAAGAATAAGCGACATTCACAGAACAGTAACACAGAGAATAGAAGAGGCTGAGGAAGCAATATAAATGTGAGCCATCAATGAGCCCTGGTGGCAAGGAGAGCCAACAGCTTCCTGGGCTGCACTGGGCAGTGTGCTGCCAGCAGGTTGCGGAGGGGATCCTGCACTTCTGTTCAGCACTGCTGAGCAACATCTGGAGTTCCTGGGCCAGTGTTGGGCTCCCTAGTACAGGAGAGACATGAACATAGTGGAGCCAGTCCAGGGAAGGCACCATGAAGGTGTTAAGGGGACTGGAGCATCTGTCCTAGGAGGAGGATTGATAGCTGGGACTGTTCAGCCTGGAGAAGAGGAGGCTCAAGAGGACCTCACTGATGTGTACAAAAAGGTGGGTGAAAGGAGGATATAAATATCTGAAAGGCAGTTGCAAGGAGGATGTAGTCAGGCTCTTTTCAGTGGTGCACGGTGATAGGAGGAGAGACAAACTGAAATACCAGAAATTCTGTTTAAATGTAAGGGCGAGGGGGGAGGTTTTTACCGTGAGAGTGCTCAAACTCTGGCAGAAGTTGTCCAGAGAGGGTGTGGAGTCTTCATCCCTGGAAATATTCAAGATCCAACCAAAGCCCTCAGAAACCTGTTCTAGGTGGCCCTGCTCTGAGTTGGATGGCTGCATTAGATTCTCTCCAAGGTGCCTTAAAAGCTCAGCTATTGTGTGGTTATATGAAATAACAAATACAATTTGGAGTTTTGTCTTAAAGATAGCTATCTTATTTCTCATCAGATGTGACCAAACAATTTATTGGGCTGATCTGAAAATACTATAAGTAATTTTCCTATTTCCAGATTAAAGAAATATATTACCATTTTCAGACTTGAACCACTACGATGCAAAGCATGGAAACCTAGTTTAAAAAAGTAAGAGCAGCCTTTCATTAACTAGCACACTGATTCCTAGATAATGTGAATACTTAAGAGTAATTAAGATGGCACTAAAATTGTTTTTGTTGTTGCCAGTGCAGCTTTTGGAATGTTTCATCAGTTACTTTCTCAGGTGGTGTAACTTTTTGAATTACTTTGCATTTATATAAATGGAAGTCATCTTTTGATTAAAAGTCATTCTTCTCGTGGGAGGGTCTGAGAATGTAAAACAAGGAGCAGTAGTGTAATATGAAGTTGATTTGAAGCCTGTTTCAAAATTGTGGTGGTACTTAATCTCTAATTTTCATGTGGTCTCTGTAAGTGGATCAATAACTAACTGTAGAGTGGGTCAAACAGTCTCAGGTGAGACTGCACATCTCAGCCCTCAATCAGATTTCATGTCAAGGATAGACCCAGTGTGCCCTGTGTTCCTCCTGCATTTGGAATCTTGGATTTTCAGAGGAAGGAAGTTTCCCAGCATAGAAGGATCAAAACTTGCCATGAAGTCTTGGTGCTGTTGACATGATTTATCACGAGGTTATAGAAAAAGTTGCTGTTAGATTAGTATAAACTCTATCTGGTTCTATAGCTGTCATCAACAGCAGAGTCAGTGTGGGATTTTTTTCTGGATAACATAACCAAGGATAACATCTGTCCCAGTAGCAATAAATCTTAAATCAGGGGACTCTGACACATTAGAATATCTTGCAATGATGTTTACATTACTACATTCATTGTATGAAGAAAAGGAAGGTACATGAGTTAAATGTAGCTGGGGAAATGAGAACATCCCATCACGATGATCAACGCATCAAAGCTTCCACAATACTTGAGGCATTCCAGACTGCAGTTACTACCTCTACTAGAAAATTAATTCTACTAGGACTGCAAGAAAGGAATCAATTGCAATTGTCTAAGAAACACTTAGGCAGTTAGTTTGCCTTTCCCATGCATTTGGAGTAATTCTCATTCTTTTGTGTTATATTTCTCCTCCAATGAACTAATCTTCTGACTGTCACACATATGCCTGCAATATGTATTATAGAAGGAATTTGACTCTAATCCAAATATTTAGTCTGATTCAAAAAAGCCCAATTCACTGCATATCATTACCTCTGTTTTCCTTCTGTTATGAGTAGTGTAGCTGTCCAGCAGCTTGTATCCAGCTGTGAGGGCAGGCATGCAGCTGTTCAGCAGCGTCCAACATCAGAAATAAAATGAGGCACCTATGAGAGATGTGTTTGGAGATAAGTGGCATAATTTACTCTCCCAGTAAATGAAAACAAAGCATCAGCACCTTTGAGTCAGTGAGCTGCCCAATGGTGAAGCTCAAAAATAGCTGCGTACGTTGAATAATGCAAGCTGAAATGGATGCGGCTCCTTGACTTGTTTGCTCTTTGTTATAGCTGTGTGTTTTTTTAACCAAAGTGATAAAGTGAAGACATGATGGACTGCAGAACCTGAGTAAACTCATTGTTGGTAAAGTTCAGTTCATTTGTGCTCACTTGTGCTACAGTGACACTGCCATACCATGCCATGAAGAAACAGGCACTATTAGACAGGTTTTCGCTTCATTATTCCTACAGGTGTTGTTTTACTGTGCTTGAGTACAAGCTCTGCAGACGATTTTTTTCAGAAGCGTTTTAGAAACTTTTGGATATCCTGTTTCGGGATTTTTTAATACTGAAAGAGAAGAATACATATACATGATATAGTTGCTTTTGTTATCGGAATGAATCACTTAAGTATTAGCTCTGATATATCTCAGTCTTTCAAGTCAACTATCATTATCTTCTGAGTATGGTTGCTGCTTTTTTAAATTTAGCTCCACAGTCATATGTTTTGAGTATTTCCCTTTCTGTCTCTTCCTTCCCAGTTAATCTCTCTCTCCTGTACAATATGTTTCTCATCCACTTCTTAATTGTGTGGAATCCTTTTAAGCAATTTAAATTGTGATTGTTTTCCTTCTTGTAGCCATTAAGAGACAGTTATCTGGAACATAGTTTATTAAGTGTGGTCTTAAAAGCAGTGATTAATTAACAGTGATTTAGGGTGTAGCTGAAAATATTTATACAGACTGACTTAAGGCAAAAGAACTTAAAATGTGAATATTTTCTTGTTCTAAATGAGATTAGGCTTGTTTTAAGAATAAAAAAGGGAAAATGGGGGGTGCTCAGTTGTATGGCTTTTGTGCTGACAACTTGCTGGTGGTTTGCAGCAAAGTGGGCTCTTCACCTCGTTTGTTGTCTTGAGCTTCAGGGCAACATTTATTCCCTGTGAGAGCCAAGGCTGCTGTTTTTTGCACAAAGAAGATGGAAATTATTAGACTGTGTTGTTATAAAGCTACACAAGTGTAGTTATAGTTCACCTCAATGCCTTGTTTCTTGAAAACTTCATTTTAAAGGGATATGAGTAGCTTGCCCTACACAAAAATTTTATGGAAGCAGCAGAAATTTTGATGCAGCACTTGTTGATTGTGTTGCAATGAACAGAAAACTGAAACCACATTCTGCAAATTACCTGCTGTGTGATGTCTTTATATTTTTAATGGTCTTCTCTTGAAAAGTCCTCTGACAGTATTGCTTCAGTTGAAAAGAACAAATAGGCTATTTATTAAGTGTGCAGTCAGCAGCATTTCAGCTAATAATGAATAAGTGCTTACAATAATCTATCAACAGGAAAGGATTTTTTGTAGTCATGTATGATCTTCCTGTCTGCTCCCTGGAGTCTGAAATATTTATTACTTGGAAACAAAGACCCTTAGAGTCAAAGGTAAGCAATGGAATGCTGAAAGAGCAAGAGCACGCCTGTAAACTGGAATATGGTGGAGATTTAATAATGGACCTCTAGAAGGGCCCACTGTACATTCAGTGTGCTTCTCCCAACCCATCCCTTCTAAAATAAGAGGCAGTTCCCTCTGGCCACTCTCATAAACAGTGAGTTCATGCATCATCATATATTCTACAGGCATTCATTAATGTGCAAGGAGTGCAATGCTCTTGCATATTTGTTTTCACCAAATAAATAGCACTTGGTTCTGCAGTTCAAGCGTATTGTTAATTACTCTGAGTAGATTCAATGTTCTGTGAGGTTGGACCCTTAAGTGGTGTTTGGGTGAAAATTTTCTTAAACATGTGAAGCCCTTATGACAGCATGGCCTACCCATGTGGTAGAGCAGTAGCTGTTGAGAGAGTGACCTTTTTCATGCTGTAATTCCTCAGATGTGACAGACATCATGGATGGGTATATTTAAGATAATAATATAAATTAAAAATTAAATTGGTCTGTTTTCCATCAACTTCATGAGCATGTTGTGGTTTAGGAGTGGTATTCTCCAATTCAGTAATCCCACTAAAACCACGATGCCGCTCGCTCCCTCTCCTCCAGCTGAAAGCACAAAAGGCAAAGATCCTTGAGGTTGTGTAACAACAATTTACTGGAAACAGCAGTGAGATATGAAAACAAACAGTAACAGCAACAATGTTAATAACAAAAGGTGTGATACGGGGAAATGATTTACACTTAAAATAAAACAATAATGGACCATTTTTCCATTCACACTTTCTCCTGCCAGAAGGAATATTCTTCTCCCTGGAAGTGAGAGTCCCTTAATCCTGCCCTTGGCAACAAGGTGAGGTGGTATCAAATAGCATCCTGTCCTTAGCCATGCCCCTCTCCCAGCTACTGGAAATAATTAACCCTGTCTTGGCCAAAACTAGGTCAGAGCAAAAGCTAACAATTGTTACAGTGCAGGATTCACGAAGCTGCAGCCAACTTGAAAAATTCAAATTTTGTTTTACTTTGAGTTGCCTACAGATAAATTCTTTAAAGCTGAACAGAATTAACTTTGATGAGTGAGGATTATTAGAATGGCTGAATGTAGGGATGAATGAAATCTGATAGAGTTTCATTGCGGTTTTTGGCACTTGTGCAGGGTTTCAAAGAGGCATTCTCAAGGAGGAGAAAGAAAATTGATTGTTTTGTGGTTTTTTAAAGTTTTATTCCTTCTAACATTTGCAATACTGATTTTTTTGAGGTATGTTTGATTAAAACAACTTCCCAGTCATCACTGACAACACTGTAAGATTATCTGCCTTGCACACCTAAATAAAAGTGAAATCAGTGCTGCTGTTAAAAATGTAGCTTGTGCTTGTCAAACCTGAGTAGGAGGAGATGGCATGGTAGCTGAAGAGATCAGAGTGTATAATCAAGAGCAGACTAACCACTTAGGTGTTGGGGGAGAAGAAACTAGAAACCCAGAATCACAGGAACCTGAAGTTCAGATTTCACAAAACTTGATTTAGGTTTTCATTTTCCAGAAACAAAACAATGTGTGCAGCCGTGTGCGATTTACTGTCTGTAGTCTATTTTCCCCCAAATTTTTTGCTGGAGTCATAAAACTTTGTTACTTGAAGGAATGTGGAGAGTCCTGTGGTCTTCTTTATAAATGAAGGGACTTTTTGTGGTTTTAGTATTTCCTCTTCACTTTTGCAAGCCAGTTTTCTTCAGCGATAGTAATTCTGTTTGTTCTGTGTTTAATCAATATCTGAGGTGCTTGTTAAGGATGCTATAAACTTTGAAAGTAACTGGTGATATTTTAGTTATGAATAAACTCATATTTTTGAGCTTGGGAGGAAAATTTAAGGAAACATTTTTTTTAAGGAAGATTACACTTTCATTACAGTTCGTAATTCAGGTGGAATTGAAACTTTTAAACATATACTGCGCTGAATTTCTAGAAAGGCGTTTGCCTTTATGGAGTTCTATCTGTATTCTAACCAAATTTCTTACACTGATTTGTATTAGGTGCATAGATGATTCCACAGATGTGTGTATGTATGTGTCTAAACAGTTACGAGGGCAGTTGTCTGCTTTCTTTTGCAGGTTTAGGGGAAGATGTGCGAAAACCAAGGACCTGCTCCAGAGTGCCCTTCCATGGCAGCAACTCCTTTTCTTCTGTTAGCATACATTCCTAAAGGGATACACGGGGGAATGTGTCATCTAAATTTAGAGTGTTGAAAATTATCTCTGCTAATTAATGATTTCGCACATTTGCTTTCCCACTGAAGGTCTGCAACAACTCATGCTGCCCTTCTGCCTTTTCTCCCCCACTCTCAGCATTTTTCCAGGTGTTCGTTCATATGGACAGCTTTTAAACCTGTGTGAAACATTAGGAAACAGTGACATCTCTGAAAAATAGAAATGAAATCATTAACATGATCAGTTTGCCTTCACTGCTCAGTCATTTAGTCCTATAAATCCTGGCATTATGGACTAGATTTGTTCAGTGAAAAAGAAATGTCACTTGATTTATTTTCACTCTAAGTACTCACCATCCTGTGCATTATTGTGAAACTAGCTCTTTGTGATAACACATCTCCTAATTTTACCAGACAAAGATGATGTGATGCAGAGAAGTATCAAAGTTGCAAGGTATTAGTAACAGTTTTTTTAACTCTACAATAAATGTCACACTGATGCATAGACGATGTGGTTCAAGTTGTTTACTGACCTTTTATATGAAATAATTCAACAAGAAGGCGTTCCAAACAAGTCATCCATAGGTGTGTCTCCTTTGTGTTAGCTCTCTTTGGCTATACTGTGTCTTCTGTTGCTTATGGCATTTCTGAATAGGGAAGCACAGTGATATAGCTGAAAGATTACTTGATTTACTCTCTGATTAAAGAACTAAATTAGTTTTAGATTTAAAAAATGAATACTACATATTTTGACTAACTTTGTTTTTAAAGATTGGTGTCTGAAATGAGTGTCAGCTGAGTGAGGAAATGAGAAACATTATTATACTAAACAATGACTAGGGCATGGGACTGCAGTTCATCAGTTCTAAGAGATGAGGACGGAATTTTTGTTAGGTGTAAAGAGTTACCCTGCTATAAAGTGTGCTAAAAACTATTCCTTACGCTTGACCTCAGGCCATAAAAGCTCAGGTATGCACCAGCATCTTTTCCCACAGTTCACTTAAAAGGTTTTTGACAGACCTACAGACATCCTATCTTCTTTACTGAGAATCCTCCTCCTCTGACTTCAGCCTTTCGAGACTTTGCAAGTTGTTGTGACCCAAGTGTTGCCTTAACCCTGCTCTTCTTATTCACCAGTGAAGACCAACATCCAATCCATCACAGCATTTGCAAGCATGTAAGAATAACTCAATGTCTTTAAATTTTTTGGATTTCCTAAAAGCACACTGAAGCCATCTTCATTAGTGTCTGCATAGCTGACAGATTTTCCTGCTGTGCAGAGCAGGCTGTGATGAAGTCTGAAGACTCAAACTTAGAATGACCACAATTTCACATACATTGCATTTGAAAATGTGCCGGCCTAGATGACAGATGTTGCTATTCTTGTGTGGTTAATACAGGTTTGTCTAAGCTTTAGCTACATTATGAAAACCCTCAGAGGCGCTTATTTTCTTATTTTTCTTGGCTGGATGAAAGGCAACACTACAGAATGTTATAGAATTTGGTCTTACTGCTTCAGTCATCTGCTCAGCTCACTCAAAGTTTCATCTATTAAGAAGTGAAGACAAGAAAAATTTCTGAAGGATTTCTGTCTCGCCTTTCCAGTTAAAGGGGAGTGCAAGCCATCTTGTACAGGGTGTGACACACAATAGCTAATTCCAATATATACATCTTCCTTCTTTAAACTAGGGAATGTAAGTACTGCCTATACAGATAAAATGTACTTCTGTGATGTTTTTATAGGGCGCCTTAAACTTTTGGGTGAACTTCAGAAGGTAAGGAGAAAAAAAAAATTTCAGTCAGAAAGTAGAAATAGACTCAAAATAATTCAAATTATCTATCTTTTACTGATTAATTTACATACAATATGGGGATGTTGGATGCTGGCAGTATGTTTCTATTATGCAACAGGAACCTTCAGATGAGTATTGACCACTGAAAAATCGGGAGAAAATAATGGTTGTGGTGTACCATACTTATACTTTACACTTCCTACACTTCCAGACTAAATTCTGAAACAAACCTTTCTTAAATAACACTGAAGTCAAATGATTTAAGTTATTTGTGACTAATATATCCTATGTGAAAATGGTCAGTAGAGAGGTAGAAAAACAAATCTACTGTTAGTAGAACTTTGGACAGCTTTAAGTCTGCAAGCCCCATGGGTTTCTTGAGGTTTCCATCCACCTATGGGATGAACTCATAATCTCCATTTGGCTTTTAGCATCGACTTTTTTCGCTATGTGGCAGGAATAGCCAGGGAAGAAGTCTTAATTTAATTAAGGATAAAATTCACTCCTTCATTATATGGAATAAAACCACAGTGTGCATGAAGACACAGATGGAGCTTTTCATATAGTAATGACATTTTATAGAAGGTGTTTGAGTGTTTGTTGAGGCACAATGTGCTAAGGTAGTTTTCAAAAGATTTAAAAGTAATCTTGCAGACCTTTAAAGCTATTTTGTGGTTTCAGAACTTTTGGCTTGATTTACTGAATCATAACTGATGTAATGAAAGAAAACAGAATAAGATGCTTTTAAAAATACACAGAATATTTGGAATATTTTTCAGTATTTAAACTGGTTTATAGTTGCAGAAATCCAGGCTTCTGGGCACAATTTGGATTTTAGTGTCTGCTGCAATCTTTCAGTTTTATAGCATTACTGGAAATAATTTTTCGTTACTGCTGGATGCATTCCTTTCTTTCTGAATAACTTGAATCTTTCACACTACTGGTTTTCTTTTTTCAAGTCACTCATTCAGCAGGTTTTTCCTTTCTTTAAGCCAGACTGGATAATTATGAAACTTTGATATTATTTATCTTGCTAAAAGGTCATTTTAGAACTGTATTGGTCCATACTGTTCAATTACTGTTCCGTGTCCCATGGGGATTATCTTATATAGCTACAACAGCCTTGTAAAATTCATGATAATGTTGACATATTTCAAGATAGCCTGTTACCTCTGATTAATATTAGTATTAGTTCTAGATTTAGGGTTAGCCAGGTTGCATTTTAAGACTTTGAGTTTAAGTGCTGTAGTAACAACTGTCTCATTATCAAATTGCAGTTGCTGGCTATGCAAAATGCAAGCGAAAAAGCAGCAGTAATAATGCAGTAATAAATCCACGTTTTTCTTGAGCTATTCTTTTACAAACTGCGGGCTGTGATTGAGCTAAACCTTGCACATGTTTAATTTTGGATGTCATGGTTGGTGCCATTGACTTCAGTGATCAAAGTAGGAAAGGCACTACAAGTTTCCTAGTACGAAAGGACCTAAAAATGCACAGTTGGCATTTACTCCAAAGTTCTCCTGCTCCTAAAAATTTTGTAGGAGGATTTCAGAAACTTAGAAAACATTAGGCAGACCTAAATTAGTTTCTAATTCTTCTGTATCATGCACACTTCAGCTGTGAGATTTTAGTGCAAATTGCTATTTCTAACACTGGGAGGCTGCCTGTGAATTTTAAGAGGTTGTGCTGACATTTTGTTAAAAACTAGCCTTTTTGTCTTCAGTGTCTGACTAGCACTGCTCTTCCTCCTTTGCCCTCGTCCAGCAGTCATCATCTGAGTGCTGTCAGACTTTTCCAGCACATTAAGTTCTTGGTTTTTGTCAACACGCTGTCCTTGTATCATTTGATAACAAGTGATGCAGGTCTTCAGTGGTGCCACCTGTGGCTGTAACCCCTCTGTATGTACAATGCCAAATAAACACATGGTTATAAACCCAGGTTTTGCTAACAGCTGTCGTTGTGGTATCCTCCCCTCACTCTTGTTTACATGTCTTCTTTTGCTTCTTTTTGTGTGGCACAGTAGTGGTGACTTATGGTAAAGTGATGCTGTATATTTATTTACAGAAGTACAGGAATGCACATGTTTCATTAAAATTACGGGCTTCCTCTGAAAATTTTTAAAAAATCTAAGATAATTCCCTGTTTTACAGATGTAGGTGTCCAAGAATAAGTTTTTGACATTATACTACACATAAAGCTATGATAAATACTTCAATTTTTTGCTTACTTTAATGAAACCACTCTGGTTTCTGTTTTTTGCAGGGATTTATTTGTGGCAGCTTAAAAGTTTGATGGAATGATATTATGAAACTGTCATCGACATGATTGAGGATGAGAGCTATGTGTAGGAGCTTTATGACTGAGAAACTTGTAATGAGCAAATTAGTTACACTTTGCATCTGGCACTTCACCAAGGCGTAGCAATTACCCATGTCATCCAAATGTATTTTCATTTAAATACAAAAAGTTTTTGTGGCATCAGTGACAAGCTTCTAAATCAAGATTTTATAAACAGTGTCCATTTAAACAAAGTCACCTTCAGTAGTGGTGTATTACTAATGATCATCTTAGTTTTTCAAGCTGCACAGTAAAGATAAATAAATCCTATGAAAGAAGAGCCTTAACTATGTGCACAAGGTACTAAAAGCACTTCCAAGAGCTGTTGTTGATGAAAGCAGTGGAAGTAAAGCAGTAAGACTTAACGTATCTTTCAATACAGATGCAGGAGATGAAATTTCTGTTTCGTTCCAAAGTTACTGTTAAAACTTCTTCAACTTGACAGAGCTGCAAATAGATGGGTAAGAACTGGCCACCACCTCAGTGGCAACCTCAGAGGTGTGCAGGGATGCTGGCCACGGGATTATACCAGACTGTGCACACAAGACTAATCACACAAGCTTGATGGTCCTGTAAGCCTTGGAACAGACTGGGATTTACGTATAGGTATTGTCCAGACGAGGAGAATTTCATGGTCATAAGCTGCCTTTAAAGGATGTTAAGATAAACTCCTGTAGCTCTTAGTGTTAATGCAGTTATGATATGGGGCAAACCTCCCAGTTATGCCATCCAGTGTATTGATGAAAGGCAGGATATTTATCTGCATTTGTAGTGCCTGCCCACAGTGTACACTGAGGGCATGTAGCAAATACATATTTGTTTGTGCTGATCTTGCCATCTTCTTTTCAATTTCCCTTAGTTTTCTGTTCCAAGGTACCCATCTCTTAACAGACCAGTTTCTCATTGGGTTTACAGAGATGTAACTCAATTCTGGTTTTTGTTTTTTCTGATTTTTAAACGGTGAAGCTTTTATTTATTGCAGGGCAGGATTGTGGGTTCCTGCCACCAGTGATGTCTCATGCTTACTGTCATAACTGTGCATAATTATTCAACATGGATCGGGATACCTGACCACTGACAGAAATTTTGAGACACAGCATTAATATTTATTCTTCATCCCTCTGTGAATACCTATACAATCTTAATGCTCTTGTGTATAACAAGAGCATTAACACTTTATTCAATTTGAAGAACTTTCTTCATAGAAAACATTTTTGCAGGATTTTTTGACATCCATGTTTCCTGGGAATGAAATTCTATATTCATAGCTGGATGTGCACTGTAAAGGGAGCTGAAACAAAAGTGCTTCATCCTCTTTCTCCCCACCTCCCATTTTTCCACCTGTCTGCAAAAAGCTGACTTTTTTTTTTCTCTTTTTNTTTTTTTTTTTTTTTTTTTTTTTTCATATGAGCCTCATGGTTACCCTTCTGTGCCTGATCTGGGCCTGCGGGAAAGGCCCACAGCATCTGTAAAGCTGGCAGCAGGATGGTATTTCCAGGCAGGAGGGGTGGGGAGCATGTCCATGGCTTTGTCTGAGCAGCTGAGAACTTCATCTGAGCCATGGGGCGGTGTACATTAACACCGACCTGTGCCATCGGCAAGGAAAGCACTGAGCAAGTGCTGGGGCCGGTATTTATAGACAACTACATAGCAGTCCTGGAGAGAGAGACAGAGAGGGAGTGCGAGAAAAATCTTGGCTAAGTTGAGGGCAATTTTATTTCAGGTTTCTGTTATTTAAGCAACATTAAATAAAACCCCCGTGCCAAGTTTAATCTCCTCTTGGAATCGTAGCAGTCCTGCTTCGCCTTATGACCAGGTGGAAGCAACAGATTTAACACAAGACATTTGAGGGTAAGTAATTGATTTAGTATCACTTTTACCTCCAGTGTCCCAGCCAGCTCACTGCACTTCAAGGACGCTGCATCAAGAGCTTTGTGCTGTGACTGAGGCGTAGGGCTGCCTTTGTGTAAAGATGTTCTGCATGTGGGGAGTTCGTATACAGTTACAGAGGAATGTTGTGTAGTTTCTTCATTTAGCAACATGCTTGAAAAGGTCAGTCAGCATCAGAAAAGAAATACACACAGTCTACTTCCCCTGCTGAAAGTAGTGTGGGTCATTTAAAATACTCTCTCGTAGTAATGTCTAGGTTGTGGCTTAAAGCATCTGTTTCTTTGGTGCATAGCTGGTTGTACTTGCATGGCAAGACTGTTGCCCTATGTGCACTGCTTTTAACAGAAGAGAAGTTTGACTCAGGCTTCTGTCTTTTGTTGTATTAACAATCAGAGTCAATGCTCAGTCTTTCTCTGAGGAGCAGGACAGTAGTTAATGGATGTTCTTACATACTTCAGTTTAGAAAATGAATAATATTTTAAAAAGTGGGGAGTTGAGTAGGTTATTAGGAGAGAAAAATTCCCCTTCCTTCGTGAATTGGTCAAGGTGACATAGAACACACACCCCTGCAGGATATTCCCTGATAACAGAAGGGAAATGACTGTTTACAGCAAACTTCTAACCAAAGTGAAAAAGAGATTCTTCCTCGCCTACCTTCACACTGGCAGCTCCCTACAGCTTTTGAAAAATTAACCTTTTTCCATTACTCACAGTATCTTTTTCAACAGCCTCCTCAATACATACAGGCTGCTGAGTTCATTAGTCTTCTTTGTTTGCGTATTCTAGGGTGTAATTTTAAAAGCCAGGTTACCTAAAAAGGGGATAATTCTTCTAAAACTCTCTGCTGGCAGCAACATGTGAAATCTGTACAATTCAACATTGATGTTTACTATGGTTAGTTCGGAGAAGATTAATGTGTTGCTTAAAGAACACAGCGTTTCCCTGAATGAAATTTATCAGTTGACAGCCCTGGAATTACTTATTTAAGTTAAGAAAATATAGACTTTGGCACTGGTTGAAGATTTTTGGGGTTGAGTGGGAGGGTGGCTTGCAACTTCAGAGGGTGTTAGGCACATACTGAATATGTGTTGAAAACAAAAGTCTGTTGAAATAACTTTAGGCTTGAGGCTCAGACTAACAAATGAAAGGAAATGCAAGACAGAGCTCACGTTAGACCCTTAGCTGTACTTGTTAACACCAATGTTTTGCACGCATGGGGTACATAACATAAGCCACTATCCACCTATTTAAGATTTAGCATGTAAATGACAAGAAGAGTGGTGTTTTCCAAATAAGAAAAGCAGTCTATACGAGAACCTGTAGAAAACCATGCCTGTATTTAAGGATCACGATGATCATTATTTCCTATGTGTATCACTTCCTTCACATTTTGGTTAGACGCTGTTATCACTAGAACCAGTAAAAGACTACACTGGGAAATGCAACGGCGAGACAGAAATGTACATTAAATGGACAATTAACACTAATAACTAATAATAAAACTAATTTCTGGGAAATTCTCTCATTACAGAGCTATTCCGGTACATGGACATTGAAAAAAAATAAAAAAGATAAGGAATCAACTGCCTTATAACTAGTGAATTTCATAGAGGACAGCACTGTCACATCTCTTTGAGGTTTATAAATAAATGATAAATGCAAGATGAAACCTCCTATTTTTTTCCTCTTCCTTACCCAAATTTATCTGTGCTTCTGTTTGAAGGTTACATGGATGTTCTTTGTCTAGTACCTTGGCCAAAATGCAACTAATAAGGAATAAGAGAAAGTAAAGTTATTGCAAAATGACTTATCAGAGTGTATTTGGACACAGTAGATTATAAGGCATCAGTCCACATCCTCAGAGTTTCAGTGACTGTACATCCCTAGATGATCACAGCCTGGACAGGTTTTACTATTATTGTATTTTACTACTACTGTTACTTTTACTACTGTATGCATAGAATTGAGGCCCCATTGCTGAACCTGCATGGTCCTTACAGAGCATAAACTGCTCTTCAGTAGCTGAGGTACTCTGTGTGCACACCATTACCCTGGGCAAATGTGTCCTTCCTGTTGGCAACAGGTAAAAAAAGGTCTCTCATTTAAAACCAGAGACCATAAACTGCAAGTGTAAAAAAGTATTGCAGAGTAGCTAATGCAGCATGGTATCCATCTGACCTTACAATGAGATAGGTTGTTTGCTTTCCCATGCAGTTTAGTAAAATATCTTGCATTTTGTAAATTTTAGGGACATTCAAGGGAAGATGTGGAGAAAGTGCCAGGACTCTAGGTATTGCTGGCCTCGCTCCAGGGAAGGGAATAGCCTCTCAGCTGAATTCAACCTTTTCATGAGGATCTTGATATAACCATGTATGAGCTCCATAGGTATTTTTTGTTCTTTGTGATGGAGTTTTCTTGACCCTTCCTAAGTCCCACAGAGAGATGCTTTAATGGCATGTTAACCTACTGATCAGTGAACTCTGTGTTAATGGGTCACGCTGGAGGCAGAGATTTTCTCTCTGATTGCTGGGATTATCCACAGAAAGTCCAATTACCTGCTGGGACTGGGGTGAGAAAAGTCACACACTGCCTCTTTAGCATTGTGTCTGCGGGAGTTTGAACAGCAGTGGGTGTTGCAGGGGTTAATGTTGGGGATTTTTGACTGTTGTGGACATGCCTGGGAGGGCTGTCAGTGGTTGCCTGCTAGGATGGGAGGAACTCCCAGGGTGAGTGACACTGTAGTCATCTTCCAGAGGTTTTAAAAGACAGATGGCTAGGGAGGTCTCATGGGAAAGGACAGTAGGGTTAACACTTTTTATTATGTCCCTTCCTCCACGAGCAATTGGAGCAGGACCATAGACATAAACATACAGTAGTGGCCATGGCTGTGTTTCTTCGCAACCAGTTTGTGTTTGGGGTTGGATGTGGCTTATCTTTGGTTTTTTGAATGTCAAAAGCCAGCCTGCCCCTTTTTAAGTCGTTCTGGATCTTGAAACTCATTGTACAATTTCAGCTTCAGGAAATGCATTTCCAGGGATGGTATAAAGCGGGATGCTTTCTTTTATGTTGGGCTGTCTTGGTATTTATCTTGCTCTCATGTTCTATTTGAGGAGTCCCCATCAGAATGCAGTAATCAGGTTGACACAAAAGCTCTGTTTTCATAGAGGAAATGAGATTATGGAATAGTCAAAAAAAAAAAAAAGAGAGATGTGAAAAAAGTAAGACCTCTTCTCAAAAAAAGAAGATGTGTATAGGTACATGTAAAAGTAACCTCTTAGAAATACGTGCATGCTTTGGTTGAATGTAATACTTTGGAGTCCTTACACTGCACAAATGATTATGTAGTCCTTTGAGGGGTTTGGTGATTTATCAGGGCAGGGAGAGGGCTGAGCATGATTTCTGACATTATTCCTAAGGATTGTGTGCCCATATGGGAACTTAGCTTGTAACACATCAGTTTTGAAGAAAATGTATTTTGGAAAGCTGTCTTGGGTCTGGGAGTGTGTTTATAGTCTGGACCAAAACCACGAAGACCATTACATTAACCAACCAATACCTGATGCAGAGAGCACATATGGGGGTTGTGAAGGGTTCAAGTCTAATCTCATGAGTTTGTCTGATTCAGGTCAGGGATACGGGGTCTCATTTCCCACACTGTACCTGAGCACTTCAAGCCTCTCCAGCTGTGGCTATTTCTCTTTGTATGTGTGCTGAGATGCTTATTGAACTGAGGACTCAGACCTGGATCTCCCATATTGGAAGTGATTCTTCTAATTTCTGGGTTATTGACTCATTCTGTGTTTTGTGATCTGTCCCAAGAAATACTGATTTCTGCGTGAAAAGTCTATAACTCAGAGCAGGGTATTGAATATTCTATCTTTCCCTCTGTGATTTTTGAAGAAATACTTTTGAAATATCTTGGTTTCAAGAGATTGAAGAGTAAAACCTATGTTTGGGCTTGGGTTGTTTTTTTTTGTTTGTTTGTTTGTTGTTTAATATTCCTTTCCATTCAGACATCATTTGGGGCAAAGTCTTTCCTAATAACAAACATGGAAACATTTGTTTCCATCTTCAAGCTGGTATCCTCTGCACTGTGTTGGCCTTTTTTAAATACCTGTGTTCCCATGCAGAAATGTGAAAATCGGCTTAAATTTACTTTTTATGCCATTGTTGCCTCAGTTGTGATACTTTTCAGTGTCAGAAGAGTGGCATCTTCCATTTTTTCATTACCATAGCTTGCTCATGATGACTTTGGGAGCTCTTCAGGTTTTGTAATAAACTTGAGAGCAAATAAAAAATAGCAAAAAAGTGCTTGTGCAACCAAGGAAGCCATTTATGTTTTGGGAGTGAGTGCTCTTTCCCTCTTTAAGAGAGCTCATCTTTGGCTCCCATGTCTCACAGAAGTGATTTTGTGTTTTCTATTCCTTACCGCCTTTAAATTTATGAATGGCCATGTTATTTTCCTAACCTGAAAAACCTTCCTAATCAGAGCTTTTGAACCCTGCCTGCAGGTGCCCTGTACAGCGATGGCACACTGCCGTGAAAATCTAAAAACTGAGCTGGCATCGGAATTTATTTCTTGGATGGGTAATGAGTATTGTATTTCTCAGTTTGATTTGTATTTGCAAATCACTACCAAGTGCTTCTTAGTATTGAATTTCACCTATCACTGAGAAAAACTTGGTTAAAGTGGTTACATGGACAATGTTATGTATTGATACCATGAGAATATTTAACATCTGAGGGAAATGCTGCTTAGCCTGAGGGCAGGTGCACATTCAATAGCACGTACATTTGCAGAACACTGTATTTGTGAGCACCAAGTCCCTTGATCACTGACCTTTATCTTTTTCCCTGCATAGAGGAAGTCCACTCTTATTTGAGCAAGACTTAGTTGCTTAACCGGTGCTCATTTAGGCAAACCAAGAATGCAGAGAATTACGTGTGGTTGCTTGTTAATGCTGGTTTAGAAATGGCATTTGCAGTGTGAACGGTCCTTTCAAGTGTATTTTAGTCTGTGACATAATATGAGAGTACTTACAGCATAAGAAAACTCAAGTTTTCATGCCATTTAGAAATTTTATTTTTTTTGTGCACTGCTGCTGCTTCCAATTCCTTTGAAGGTTTTAATATTTGTGTAAAAAAAAATAATGCCGTTGCTAACACTTCTCTGTGATTTATAGTTAAAACTACTGAATACTGGTAGTCCCAGACACATCTTGAAATCTCATCTACATTGACATTCTCGTACTTTAGGAGTTACAAATGCATGGAACCTCCTTGAATATACAGAAAGAAGGATTTGGGAAAGGAGCTGGAGCTTTTAATGTGCTTTTTAGTTAAGATGCTGTCTTTCATGTCGAAAAATAGAGGCAGACTTTAACATGGATGATGTCAACAAAATAACAGTGCTTCAGACAGTGACCACGAAGAGGAAGGACCAGGCGACTACTGTGTTCTAAAGTGCAAATTGAAGGACTTTAGCCTGTTGTTCCTGTGTCAAACTGGCACTCAAGAATGCATTTCTTGCAGCAGAGAACAAAATACTGTGATTTTTCTTTATCCTTGTGGCTTACATTGCTACTTGGCCCACAGGCCATGTGTTTGAAATCTCTCAGTTAAGGTCAGAATACCCCTTACTCACACTTTGCACTATGTGCCAGGGCACTGAAGTGGGACCATGTTTCTATAAAAATTGAAATAAGCCAGTGAATTGTAGTTATTTACTGTATTTCATCCCACCTCAGAAAGCATAAGTATGAAGTGTGATTTTTAATTAACAAGCACATTGTCCCAGTGCTTTGACTTGGAAAATTACATATCAGTATCTAGAGAGTTTAGCAGACCATTCATTTCTCCCTCCAAGCAATAAATAATATCCTTCAACTTCCCAGGAATGTTTTTCTGTTTACTTTTAGCAGCATAGGTACATATGAAGTATTAATGATGAAGGCAAAATAAATGAAGAATGATAATTAAATGAAACTATGCCATTTGCAAAGCAAAACAAAAACCCCAACCCTTTCCAACACTGCATCTCCTTCATTTCATCACTACAATGTCTCATGATGACATCCACTAAGAGTTTTGCCTACTAACCTTGAAATGTATCTTTGTGTTTATTGTCAGGACCTTGCTGGCAAATTGAGCTTGACAATGAGATGGTGAAGGCAGGGGAAGCAGGGTGACCTGGGACACACAGTTCTGCTAAAACCTTTCAAGGTCCGTAGAGTGCCTTTTCCTTTCCAACGAATCAAATTACCAACTGGGCAGCTCGTTCACTTAGCTAATCATTAATGTGGGACCCGTGAATTATGGGGCTTGTAACCCTTTCTCTTGCTAATTAATTTTTTTGTGTGTGCTAAAATACTCTTTCTCCTGGTGCCGTGAGAGCCTTAACGGGGGCAAGTGCACTGAACCTGGTCTGGGTTGTCCCAAAGCTGAGTAGCCCCCCTTTTGCCCGGAGCCCTGCTGTTGCCTGGGCTTGGAGGAAACCAATTCTGCCGGCACCTGCCCGTGGCCAGCAATCCTGGGAGCAGTCCGTGGTGGGTGCAGTTGGTGGGCAGCCCGTTTCAGCATCATCATCTGCCCCAGGGTCCTGCTACCTGCAGAGGTGAGTGTGCAAGGTGAGGTTCTCGCCGTGCCCTTCACTTGGGATGATTTTCACTTAGAATAACTCCTTTCTCCTTGTGCTGAAAAGTGCAGGTCTTATAAGTCTGATGCATGTGTAGTGTTGTAGTTCTGGTTGCTTTAGTAGACCTGTGGCCTTCACCTGTCTTGTGCCAGTAAGAGTGAGGCCAGCTTAAGTTCCAGCTGAAGTCGGTCTCTCTTCCCTCTTCACACTGCTTGTCTCCTCCACACACTGCGCACGAGGTCATTGTGGGTTTGAGAGTAGCTTTTACATCACGTTTTCTCAGCATAACAGAATGAATTTGAAAAGGTTATTCTTGCATGTGTGGTATAAGAATTATGATTTATTTTATATCAGTTAGAAAAAAAGATGTTTCTTATTTTCTTATAATAGCACAGGCAGGTGCTGACTCCATTTCTGAAGCCACCGAGAGCAGCTGTGCATCTCTCACAAGGCAAAGAGTTTTTCTGCAGCCCTTTTCAACATTTTGAGGGAAGGAAATTTCATACCCACTGGATGTGACTGGAAAAGTACTCTATTTCAAATGCAGTCACTTCCCCAGTTTTTAACAACTCCAGCTGGGATGGTGTGCAATAGGGGATTTGTTTGTAACATGCATATATGGTCAGAAAATGACTCTGTACAAATGCTATCATCCTTCTCCAGCAATTCAAAATCTGTCTGTCTTCTAACATACTTCTGCTTTCCATAGTGCAAAAATAAATGGTGATGACTTCTTACTTTTATCTGCTCTGTAGTGATATGAGAAAATGAGCTGGATTTTACTCTGGTTTGTTGATTGTCAACAAAATTTTTATTCTAATGTGAGCCAGAGAGCATGCAGCATGACTTCAGGTGTGGTTTGTAAAGCAGGATGTTGGAAGAACAACTTTTTGTCCTTTTGTTTCATTTAAAATTGTAGATTAGGAAAACGTACTTTGTAAGACAAATAGTGATTTTTCATTGCATCCCTTCTGTCAAACCACTTCTCACTCTATACTTGCACTACCAAGCCTCATTTCTCTCATGGAGTATTTTTAATATTTCTGGAAGTTATCAACATCCTTACTTTTTCTACCCTCAGAGCCCTTTAGAATAAAGTAATATCTAACACTTAAATAGAAATTTGCATCCTGAGAAGATTTTGAGTCTCCATTAATGCGTCTTTCCTGAGGCAAACAGCAACGTGCCTGTTTTTAAGATGAAAGCTGAGACTATGCTAAATAACTTATTCTAAGCATGCAAGGAATTGGTACCATTTAATCTCAGAGTAAGTGACTTGAGCAGGTAATTAACTTTCAGCTCGGAGGATATGAATGATTGGAAATTAATTATAAAAAGGAAACATGAACTGTGGTGGTGTTACTCCACCTGCACTAAACCAGTACTTTATAAAGCATGCCAGGGAGGAGGGACTGACTCTTGGTCCTGAGGCTGGGCTACACATCTAGGAGATGCCTCAATAATATAACATTGGAATAAGCAGTATTTTCCATGAGCCATCTGCCTAGCTCTCCTACTCAAATGAAGTAAAAATTGCTATCTCTTTTCAGTGCAGGTTTTCCATGAAATGCAGGGCATGTTGTAAATGACAGAGGGGTTTGCTTTTGGCAGAGAGTCCACTGAAGTCAGCTGTAAAACTAAAAGCAAGACAGCAAATCAAGGGATGAGTGGTCATGATGCAGTTCAGTGTGAAGGAGCCACTGCACCCCTTGGTTGATTTCCATAAGCAGTAATTTAGTGGTTCAAAATGATGCATGTCTTTGGTT
Source organism: Platysteira castanea (assembly GCA_013397175.1). Taxonomy (NCBI): domain Eukaryota; kingdom Metazoa; phylum Chordata; class Aves; order Passeriformes; genus Platysteira; species Platysteira castanea. The sequence continues at coordinate 736,029 of VYXC01008352.1, forward strand.
TTTTTAATGGACTTTTTCTTACCCAAGGTAGTTAGAAAGATGAATGGTTAAAAATAAAAAGTAAAATGAGCTCTGTTTTCTTTTAAAATGGTGAATGAATTGAGAATGCAATTTAAATTAGGCTGGACAGCAAAACATAATGTGGACATAATTTTGAGAACCTTCTCTAAATAATCCTGATGAGGATGGGTATGCATAATGTGTTTCATTAATGGCAAAAAAGGGGAGATTTTAGGATTAGGTAAATTTATGCCATGTTTGGTGTTTATCTACGAAGTATTGTTGACCTGTATGCCCAGCTAGAGAATACTTTATGCATAGTCATACTCAAACTCTATTGAGAAACCCAACATCTAGGCATGAGAGCTGTGTTTTATGCCTTCTTCTAAGCTGAAGCACAGGCACAGTGAAAGAATACAAATACTGGAAATCTTCTGCAAACTGTAATGGGACTAATCAAGTTAGTTAATCTAAATAATAATGAATGTCCACATCAGTGAAAGTTCATGCTTATTAAAAATAAATAAGTACACTCAACTGTGTGCTTTCTGAAAATATTATCTGGTGTATTTGCTCACAGTTATATTTCTGTTTGTCAAGGGGAGGTTCTTCTCCATCGGAAAGGAGATATTATAGAAATCAGGTTGTTTGGGGGATTTCAGTGGCATGGGTCATGGAGGAGGGTATTCTTTCCTATTAGTATGACTGGTAAAATTTGAGGCCCTGGTGGCTAGCTTTAAAATACTGAGTTGCACAGGTCCTCAAAAGATTTATGAGAAATACTTATATTTCAGTTGTTGACAATATCATGCGTGCCTTATTTATTGGCCCTGTCACCTCCGTGCTTTTGAAAATATCACCTCTAATTGTTCTGAATAATTGCAGCAACACCTGCTGGCAAGCCCAGAGCTGATATACTGGAAGCTTTCCCGTTGTTGACGTCAGCCAACAAACCATTTGTGTCTTTAGCAGATGTTTTTCATTTCTTTTTCACATGGGATTTACTTAGATCTATTCTCTTCCTCCAGTAAAGGCCAGCCACCTCTTTCAGGCTGTTTACTATCACAAATTATACTGATTAGGTTACTGGCACCAAACTTACATGCTTAGCCACAATGTTGATGTATTTTGTGTTTTATGAATTCACTTCTTCTTCCCCCCTCTTGTTCTTTTTTGCAGAAGTTTCACATTTCATGTTTTTAGCCTTCTAATTAAAAAAAAAAGTCCTTTACATTGTCTGCCTTTAGACTGTAGGTCAATCTGATAGTGTTGGCTGTTTTTGGTCTTACTCTATAACCATCTTGAAACAGTGACTTTTGCTTCCACTGGCTTTTAATACCTAGAGCGCCTTGTTCTTTACTTGTTTACAGTCTGTATAATTTTACAGATTTCTGATTGCTTCCTCACTGGAACCCTTTCAGGGTTGTTTTTTAAAATTTAATTTTATACTATATGCTAAGTATAACCAAAGGCTTTTAGTTCTCATTGAAAAGCAAAACAAAACCAAAAAAAGATTAATAAAAAGTGAAATATACCCAGATGAATGGCATTACAATGGAAAATAGTAACCCCACCCCACTACCCCCCAACTAAACGCTGCTCATAATATATACTTTAAATCTTTTTTTTCTTGGGGTGATGTGTCATCTAAGTAGGAGCAAATAATATCAGTTTCTTTTGACAAGATAGAGCTGAGTGAGTTAAAAATTCCACTTTACGTGGGACTTTATAAGTTGAACTTTTTGGTTCACTGTTCCTTGCTCGGGTAGCTACACTGGTGTGTTGTTAACAAACTGATATTGTGTCAGTGTACAAAAAGGACATATACATTCAAAGTGTTCCTAAAGGTTTCAAGCTGGACTGTGATATATAGCAGCAATGTCTTCCCTCTCTCTTTCCCTCCTTTGCCAAAAAATTACTCCCTTCTTCTAAATAAAGTGCTAACAAGTGGACTTAGCTATCCCAGAACCCCCAAGGGGCCAAGCAAGCCATACTGCTTTATAAAGTGCAGCAAGTTAAAATGGTGTGCATTTTCTCAGTTGTTCTGCAGCAGAGGAAGAGTGCTAAAATCAGTGTGCTGTCCTTCAGTCATAGGTTTTGCTGGACACGTTTATGAAATGCAAATCTACAAAGTCCTGGACACGCGCTCTTAATTCCCTGTCACTGTATCTTCTGCTGCCAGCAGGGCTCACAAACTCTCTTGACATTCTTTCAAGGTATTAACCATACATACCCAGTGCCAGAAATGCTTCTTGCCTCTTTCACCTAGGCTAGTTTGTTACCATTTTGTGCCATACTGTGCATATTCTTTCTCTTAATGAAAAACCTCTTAAAGGTGTTTATTTTTCATCCAGGAGAGCTTTGTTCGTGAGTTATATGTGCTTTGTACAGGATGGGTTTTTTTGCATAGGATGTTAGTCTTCTGTCTTGGAATAAATAGAGAGGTGGATAAGTAAATTAAGGTATTTCAGTGGCCCAAATGATATCACTAAATCTTGAATATGTATGCTCTACCAGCTTTCATACTGGATAACAGGCTTCCTCCTATTCTGCTTATTATCCTTAATTGTCCTAAACAGGACAGTTTTGTCCTGTGACTTTTGAAGCAGTGTGGCTCTTTTTTTCTTGACTCAAATTGAAAGTAACATCTTTCCATTCCTGTTATGCTCAGGTCTCATCCTAATCAAGAGTCAAAATTCTCTGCGTATGATGCCCTATACTGATATATTCCTTAATATGGTATAGTTTCGGTATCTACACACTGTATCAGCTACAATTAAAGCTGTAAATTACACGCTTCTCCCTCATCGTTCATTCCTCAGTGGTAAGTTACCAAGATGTTTGCATTGATATAGTTAACAGTTTACAGCCATTCTTTCTTTTGGAAGGCTCCAGTTCTAATCATCTCCAGGCTCCAATTTGTGCCGTACATGGCCATCTATGTGGGTTTTTGTACCCATTCCAACCACCTGGGTCCCATTACTCCCATTTGGTTCCCATTGCACTGACTTCCTGTCTGTATTATGGAATTTATTTTAATTTTTGAACATTTAACATAAGCGGTCTTGTATGGTCTGTATGTGAAAAAAAATAAAATCACCACCCCATGTTCTAAAAGTATAACTTAACTTCTGCATATTCTTACTTACCCGTTGTAATATCAGTCTATAGGAAGACAGTATCAAAGTAGAAGAATGCCTCTTGACAGAGTTTTTCCATAGAGAAAAGAATGTTTTTAAAATACCAGTTTTTACAGTCCTCCATAACTATTTTTACAGAGTCACAGAAAAATGCTGAAAGAGATCTCCCAGGGTCATCTGGCTGTATCCCAAAGCAGGATCCTTATATACTTAAGCCACTCTAGAGAGACAGTTTTCTGGCCTTTTGTTGAGTGGATATTCTGTCAGTTTTACTGGTATCTCTAGACCACATGGTATGCAACAAGAATTTTTTGTTGTGTAGTGATGCCTGATACTGAGGCTGAATTTGCTATTCTCTTTCTCACTGGGAATTATTAGGAATTTGTGGGATGCTTTTTTCTTTTCCTTAAACTTCCAATTTCATTTTCAAAGCATACATATACGTTTATATATGTATATATACGTATACAAAATATATTAGAGCATCTTTCATAGCTTAAGTGTTTGCATCATACTGCCATTCAGAGATTAATGGCAGGTAGACAGGCACAGCATATTATTTGTGAGCAAGGACAATGCTGGTGCTATGCAAAAACGTGTAAAGAGCCTTAGACCTGTCTACATGAACGCATAAAGACAGAGGAGGACTTGGACAAGAGAGTAAAGTTCTTTTTCTTTCTATGAATTTGAATATTTTATTGCATTTTAGTCCTGCAGGTGACCAGAATCTACCTCCCGTGGCAAAGCAGGATGTAAATGGCATCTGTGGCCAAGTTCCTCACTTTTCCTTTACTTTCCTCCCCAGGCTAACGCGTTCTACGCCAGCCTCCCTGGTATTTTCTTTCCCTAAGTCTGATGCCAGAACCTACACATCAGATGCATGAAATACTCCGTGCACAGACCATCCAGTCCAAATCGGGGATTTTGTATTGCAGCTGTAGATGTCTTTTCCTGGTTCTTGGTCATTGAGACAGGAAAATAAGCTCATGAATGGGAAGTTACAGCACCTCAGCAGAAACAGGGCCAAACCTCTACTCCATGCCAGCTGCCCTGCCATTCCAAACAGCAATACCAAATGGCTCTATACCTGTCTCAGAAGATCATGGAGGGGATACATGGTGACTGAGTAACTCTAGTACTTTTTGCTGGGTAAGAAAGCAGCTGAGAGCAAAAAAGGTTCATTTCTACAGTCATGCTGTCTAGAGACAAGTTCTTAAGCTGTTGGCATGTATTTCTTTTCTATTATGTGCCTGTTGAGGTCAAGAAAGCAGAGAAAATATATAGGTCTTTCCATCCTTAAACTGAAATGGCTTATATGTAGAAAGCTATGCCATAAATTCTAGAGTTCTGTGAATTTTTAACTTGGTTGGAAGGTGAAAAGACAAAGGCACAGCTGAAAATGCTGGCTGATTAGTCTTGTGTATAAAATCTATTTAAGGGGCAATAGCAAACTTCTGTATAAAAATTAATTAGAACATAGCACAGTCAGTTGAGATCAAAGAGCGTACATTTATTGTGAAATATATGGTTGCTGGAGACAATTCATTTTTAATTTATTAGATTCCATAAATTGTTTTCTGATAGGTTAGGAACAGAGATCTATCAAGCTTATTCACATAATGCTGGCTCTGGCAACTAGCTAAGTGAATTATTGTCTTGAAGTATATGCTTACCCTTTAATGGTAGTAGACACAGCAATGAAACTACATGGAAGTAGTGCTAGTGTGTTTTCAGGATTACAAAAGCACTTCTAGCACAGTAGAACATGTTGATACTAGCAGAATAAAACCCCACGCTTCTCCTGTGAGGAGTGACAGAAAAAGTAAGCATTGGTTTCATCTTACTGATGTGATGTCTGCCATTTTTTCTGAGATGCATATTTGAAAAGGTGGCGTCTGAGATGGCTACATCCAAGGTGCTTTCAGGCTCTTGAAATGTGGATATGAGTTTATGGTGCAATTTCTCTGCACTATTATCTTCTCCACTGTCCTTCATTTTTTGCCAGGGACAGAACCAGTCTATCCCATTCAGAGCATGACCACCCTTTCACCTGTCTGGTTTAACTTGTGCCTTCAGTTTGTCCACATGGGTAGAATTTGGCCGTATCCTGTTTCTCCAGTAGCTGCCCTTGGTAAGAGAGACCCATAAGGCCTTGGTTATCTCTTGCTTTGTAGGGTTGTTTCATAAACTACTGGAAAAAAGTGTAAAAGTCAGGGGTTTTGCTCACCTTTTTCCCTATTTATTTCTGCTTTCATCCATAATATAACACATGCTGTGCTGAAATCAAGGAAGATGTAAAAATATTGGTGTATATAGAATTAAAAGTTCCGTGTCTGTCTGATCAGCTTACAGGCATAGAGACTGTAGGAGTATGGGAATGAGGAAAGGAAGGTGAGCATGTTCTATGTAGGTGAGCGTGAGAAGGTGTTCTCATGTTTGCAAACCCTTGACTTAACTGCACATTTTGCCTGCTGTTCTTTCAGTGTAACCAGACCTTTTGGTTTGACCTGTGCTCATTTTATCCCAGTGCAGGTTTGGATTCCTAACAAATAATTATTCTCTGTGGTTGTGGAAACCAGTCTTATTTTTATGTATTACATGAAAAAGCAAACTTCAAGGGTATTTTTCTTTTTCCTTTTTCTGCATCCTGTTGTTTTCAAGTACAACTCTTTATGAATTTCAGAGGCGGTCTGATAAAGCAGAACAAGATATTTTTGATTCAGAAGAATCCTAAAACATCTGCACTGTAAAGAGACCTGATGGCAGAAGGATGGAGAGTGCTTATATATTCTTAGAATTGTATTTGAGTATCCAGCACAGGACATATGCCAAATTCTTCAGGAAAGCAACAGGATATTTTTGTTTTAATATTGTTTTGATATATTGGGTTTTCTTTATGTTGTCAAAATATCTGCTGGCAATTTAAATATATTATGCTTGCTCCCCTCTCTTTAATTTACAGAAGGACTGAGATTCTCAAAAATAAATTGTCTTTTGGGTAAGTCCAGGTGTGCACATCTAAATCCTGTGGAAGGTTGAACAGCATCATACCATTATTTTCTGAAAAAATAAGCTATTGCAAATCAGCAGGCATGAAGCCAAGTTATAATAGAATAATTTATTATAATTTGATGTAGATGGTGGATAGAATGGATAGATTGTAATTGAAGCTAAGTAAATAATTCCAGTAAATAATTTATTCAATGAATTTATCCTGTTTTCCTACTCAGAGATTGTTTTTACTCCCCCCTCTCCTTTCCCTTCTTACATTTTATAGTGCCTGGGGGTTTTTTTGTCTAACCGGAGGGGTGAGGGCTCTCTTTGTTTCACTATGTGCTGGGCTGTGCTGGCCACTGTGGCAGGGTGGCTGTTTCACACCTCTGCATCCCCAGGTGTGTGTGGCTGGAGCCCCGTACTCAGGGGAAGTCTGGTGGGGCTCCGAGTGGGACTTGCCCATCATGGCAACAAGGCTTCCAGAGATGTGGGCATTCCTTCACGGCAAGAATTAGTTATGTCACGGGCTTTGAGCTTCACACAAGGATAGGAACGTTCTAGCAAAGACTGACTCAAGACAGATAGCAAGGGGCTTTCTAGAGGACCAGAATAATGTTTCACGTGGCTGTTGACATCTTCAGGTTTTGTGTGTGTGTGTGTGTGTGCGGTGCGGGGGAAGTTTGGGTTTGGTTTTCCAGGGCTTCCAGAAGAGAGTAAAAATGTTTGTGCCATAAAAATTCCTTCCAAGAAAATGTCTCCAGTCCAAGGAATTTGTTTAGAGAGCAGGAGCTGTGCTCCCAAAGCCTTATGGGGTTTTGTTTCTATTAGTGTATGTGCTAGCATCCTGCCAGTTGATCAGGGCTGGCCAACATGTTGTGTCCTTATCCTGTCTTGTTCTGCCCTTTCTTCTAAGTTTTTTTCCAGCTTTTAAAACAGTGGAGTTTTGAGTTTTTTTCTGGAGTTTTGAGCTTTTAAGCAAGCTTTGTCTCTCCTCAGCAACCCATTCCATCTTTATCAGGAATTTGGACGAAGATTACTAGATGCGTACTCATTTATTTTCTCCTGGTTCCCTCAAGGACCCAAGCTAAGTGCTCCACCTTTCATTCAACATTATATTCAGGTTTTTTTTAACATTTTGTCTCCTTATTGCTTTGAATAATGAAAGAATTTTGTATCACAAGGACTAATGTTCCTAATTGATATCTGAAGTAGTGCTGACTAAAACAAATTGAGCTATGGACATCTCAGACCTATTCTTACTCCAGATGGGTTGCAAACTTAAGTAGGTACCACTTCATCAGGACTATGATGATCAGCGATTGCTTAGTGCTCACATAAATGAAGCACAGACTGAGACAAAATTCAGAAAAAACTTGATGTTTGATTTCAGAGCCCTGAGCCACCAGACTGGGACATAGAAATTAAACCTTTAATGTAGCAGAACCTATGTGCAGTGGTGGGCATGTCTTACTGTGGTTTATGGATTTACCAAGTTCATCCTCACAGTTACTAGGTCTGAAGATTTTAGCATTATGATTCTGTTCTATGTGTTACCTCTTTGGCCGTCTTGTTTATGCTTATCATGTTTTAACACAAAAATCCCCTAGACCACAGAATCTGCTCTTCCATGACCTGTGTCACTTCCTCCCATAGCTCTAAGACACCACCCGTACCTGCAGGAAACGGTTTTAATCCTACACTGCATCCCCAGCGCAGGTTTGGAGTGGTATCGCACAAGATCGTCCACCTTCTCTGTGCTGCTGTGGGTCGGACTTTTTGTCACTGAGCAAAACATCAAGTAGCAGGTTTGATTTCTTAAGGAGGCTTGTATTTTTCTTTTGACAAAAGTGGAATTTTTTGGTTTTGTATAGATAATCCATATATTCTTCAAAGTGACACTATTCCTCTTAACTTCAAAACATTTGACTTTAATATTAATTTGTAAAAACAAATTATTTTAATGATAGAATTTATGAACAATAGTCTAATCTGTTCAGCAGTCTGGTGTATTTTTTAATAGATTTCTATATTAATATTGGAGCAAAGACAGTAATTTTTGGTGCTTTTACAGCTGTGAAAACATGTCTATTGCAAAAAGAGACTAAGCAGTACCAAAGGGTGCACTGTGCCAGCAATATTTAATACTTCATTGTAGGTCTGCTGTTTTAAACATCTGTCCCTCATTTAGTGTATTTTTAATACAGAATTTTTAGTGTGGGCAAAAATGTAACTTTTTATAGTAAAATGCTTTCTCTGCTACTGAGAAAAAAGCAACTTAGGATTCTATGAGAAAAAGTATTTTTAATGATTTATAGGATTTGGGTCATTGGCCTTCAACTTCCATGAAACAGTAAGTCATTTTTATTGAAATGAACACATTTCTAAGAACACGAATGTGGTTGATAAAGGAAGTTTCCGTGAAGTAAATATGGAAGCTGGGAAGGGAAAATTACTCTATAGCCCCTGTACTCCCTTTTTTATGCGTAAAAAGGAAATAATTGAGTTAGGCAGGCTGAGGCAGGTGAGTGCAACAGACTCCTGCAGTAAAAAGGCAGAAATAGGAAATGAGTTGTGTTTGAAAGATACTGAGGTTATGGCCACCTGACGTGATTGTCAGTGTTCTGCAGGCATCATAGAATGTTGAGGTTGGAAGAGACCTTGGGAAGTCATTTGATCCCAGTCCCGTGTCTTCAAATGGTGTGAGATGAGAATGTTGGAATGATGCTGGGGTCTTGCTATGAGTGAATAGCCCATCAGCTTGAGAAAGGACCTGGCACTGGTGAGTCTGCACCTCGAATCATGTGTCCAGTTTTAGGCCCCTCACAAGAAGAAGGACATGGAGGTGCTGGAGCGTGTCCAGAGAAGGGCAGCAGAGCTGGTGAAGGGTCTGGGGCACAAGCCTTATGTGGAGCAGATGAGGTAGCTGGGGGGGTTTTGCTCAGAGAAGAGGAGGCTCAGGGGAGACCTTATCACTCTCCACAACCACCTGGAAGGAGGCTATAGCTCTCTTCTCTCTGAGAAGGTCAGGCTCTTCTCCCAGGTAACAAGTGATAGGACAAGCTGTGCCAGGAGAGGTGTAGATTGGATAGATATGAAGAAAAAATTCTTCACTGAAAGGGTGGTCAAGCGCTGGAACAGGCTGCCCATGGAAGTGGTGGAAAATATACCCCTGAAATTGTTCAACAATGTATAGACATGTTGTGTAGGGACATAGTTTAGTTGTGGCCTTGACAGTGGCAAATACGTGGCAAGTGCCCATGTTTATCCCATTTAAATATTTATCAGAAATACATAAGTAGATTAATTCCTCCCTTTCACAGGTATGAGACCACCCAACTTATTTTTGAAAAGGACTTGAATTTTCATCTCTAACAGCACTAAAAGATCTATGGTTTGTTTGTCTGTTTGTTTGTCCTGCAGTAATGATGCTTGGACACCAATCAGCTTGTTCAGATGACATTTTCCTAGATCAGCCTGGTGGAATTAGTTGGTGGACAGGGATGTTTTATCCTGCAAGGTGGGAAAACAAACACTAGATTTGCTATTTTGATTTGTAAAAGGAATAGTTCAGAAAGGGACTCAAGGGTTTAATGGTGAGACTCAATGCCATCTTGGTTACCAGAAAAAGTTTTTAGGTCTTGTGTGGGAAGAGCACTTGAAGTTACATCCACAGATACATTTAATACAGCTTCCATTTGTTCTTGTCTTACCTCTCAGCATAATTATTGCTGAAGATTTACACTCTGTCTCTTATGTGAAGGGACTGTTTGAAAGAAGGAAAATCATTTGGCTCATATTAACATTGGCTCAGCTATACCTTCCTTTACCCACTTTGTACAGATATATTACTACCTCTGAAAAAGGACTGAGAAACAGGCTAAGCTGGGAACCTCCAGAAAACAGACAAATGCTATTCTTTGCCCAGGAAACACTTCTTGGTTGTGTATGGTCTTGTTGCACTGGCGAGGTTTTTTCAACAAAATATAACAGGACAGGAAAAAAAAAAAATCTTTCTGAATTTATATACAGACACTAAATATGTCAATATCTTTTTCTTATTTTTTTTCCCAAGAAAATGTGTCTTCCATTTGTACAAGTGCATGAAAGCAATGTGAACTATGGGAATTCAACATCTTTGGGGTTTGTCTTTTAAGCAGATCTATTCTTACAGTTTTCAGTGATTTGTTATGTGGATTAGAATGGTGCCCTTTTTTAGTGATGTCCCTGACTGCAGAACATGCAAGTTAAAAAATAAAAAACATGCAACAGTACACCTGATGTAGCTCATAATGGCACTAGAAAAGGAAGCTAGGACGTGTCCTTCTTAATTTTCTATAGAAGAAGGAAGTCCACAGGTGCAGTGTATTTTAGAAGACCCATTGTCAGCTAGATTGCCAAACACTGGAAATGATTTTTAAAAAAGCATAGTTAACATAATTTGGGAAGTGCTGATATTAACTGAAAATATAAACCACCTATTTTTTTGTAATATAACAGGCATACTTTTGTGGCTCTAGAGGCAGCAAGCATACACAGGTGATAATGCCTAAAAATTTGTCTAAGAAAAAAAATTCTGTTTTCTTTTGAATTGAATTTTTATGTACACTCACTAGGGTCCACTTAAAATAAAAAGTTGTAGAGAAAAGGATACATGCATGTGTCTGAGGATGAGCAGTATGGGCAGCTTCTTCTTCCTGAATTCTTCAGGAACAAATCCTGAGTCTGGAATTGTCAGGATGTGATCAAGAGCAAAATCCAAGTTCATAGAGGCTTGGGCAGGTTTGGGGAACTGCTGAGGGAGGAACTGTCACACAGTTCCTGTTATTGGTCTGGTCCCCTCTGCCAGGCCTCTGTCCTTGTAGGAATGCCAGGATTAGGCCTGCAGCTGTACAGACTTAGTCACTAATTAAGAGAACCTGATTTTACTGGAGTTACATCCAGGGCTAAAGTTCTGAGTGAAGCCAGTTGAGATATTCAGAGGTACTGACTCAGTTCTGGATGCCATTAAGATCACCAAAAACTTGCCAATGGTGCGACTTCCATGTCCTTTCTTAAGGATATCTAAAACAAATAAAACCTCTCTGAATTATCTTTTTGTGTGAAACTGAAAAATAAAAAAAGGTTTTCCCATCCCTTGCCACCGTACGCATGGATAACTGTGGTTCGCATAACTTTTAAAAACATTTTAGGAACAAAATAACCCTAAAATATCTAAGTATTAAAGGCTTCATTTATAACAGGCTCAGCAATGCTTTTCCATTTCACTGTATTGTGAGATAACCTCTATAAGGCAGCTCCAATGTAATGAAAAGTGCTGATTTCATAGGAGATTGCAAATGACAAGCTCTGCGTCAAATTTAGCTGCTCTTTGGGGATAAAAATGGAAGCAGAGAAAACTAAGAGCCCAGTATAAGTGAACAACTTTCTGAACTGGTGCATTTTATGTATATAATGTTAGTTTTCAAAGGTGAGGGCCAAAATAAATGTTTGGAGTTTGCTCTTGGTTCTGTGGTGCAGCAGAGATTGACGTGCGTTCACGGTTGCATCATGGACACTGGAAAAACCCCCCTCACCATTGGGAGGAATGTGCTTGGCACCAAGTCAACTGCACAGCGTGGAAGCATTCACCTAATTAGTGTTTTAACAGCTGCTTAAGGTTCGTTTCAATGGGAAGAAAATTATTGAGCACAATTTTATGTAATTAGTAGAGCATAAAACACGTGGTGCGTCTAATTAAATGTTTAAAACTATTGACATTACGTAGCTACTGTTGAGGTAAATGAAGTGGAAAATCGTTATGATTTTTTCGGTTGGTAAATTACTCCACAATATGCTCGAAGGCCCATTTGATAAGATGAACTCAATCCTAATGCAGAATGATGAGCACCGGGGCCTTTTCACACCCCACAGGTATGCGGAGGTCTCACCAATTTAGCTGAAGGAACTGGCTGGTATTTCAGGGCTTTCAAGTCTTGCCAGCATGTTCTCCACTCTTCAGAGCACACTGTGTTAAATGCAAGTATGTCCCGCTGCTTTGGTTCACAGCTCCTTTATCCAAAGGGTGACAAACTGTGCATTGTAGAGCTGAAGTCCTCGCTTTCTGATCCCAAAACAATAAAGCCATTGAGTAACGATCCAGCAGGCACTTAGAAAAGAAGAGGAGCTTGGCGTTGCAAGCAAATTTGCTTATAAAACTTGCTATACTTCACAGGTTGCATTGTTGAAGTATTTGGACTTTGTTTTGCAGTTCTCAAGATAGAGATGGAAGTGTAATTATGTATCATGCAGCTTTGGTTGTGTGATTGATTTAAATCCAAGTGCACTACAAGTGCTTCACTCTATGCTTGTAACAGCCTGTTCTCATAATTATTTACAGGAATATTGAACAGTGTTGACAGTAAAACCCAAACTTCTGAGATTCATTTTTTCCCCATTTGAGTCAATACAGTTTTTGCCTAACTAATACTTAGTGACATACTTTGTCAGGTAAACCACTTTTTTTTTTTTTCTATTTCAAATGCAATAGAGAAGAAATAGCACAGAAACGGGGAGTGAGGTTTAATTGCAGCTGTGGCACTCAAATCTTACAAAGATAACAGAAAAACACTGAATTTACATTGGGCTAACTGCAGGTTCATCCATCCTTTTTGTATTGAGTTACTTAGCTCTATAAGCTAAGTTTACCATTCTATATAATACTTATAGTAGCTGTCAATATAACTATAAAGTGAGCATATGCATAGTGTAAAGGTAAACATTCCGTAAAAGAAATTAGGGAAATATTTTGCCGGAAAAAAAAATTAAAAAGAGATCAGTTGCCTTTTTTGCTTCCGTGGTTTTGCATCTCATTGTTCATTTGTTTTCATGGCCTCCAGGAAACCATGAAGTAGGGTTAAGCTATGATTACAGGTTTGCATAAGAACATGCCAGCACTGCTTGCCCCAGAAGGCAGCAGATCACTCTTCTGAGGAGGTGAAGTTGAAGGTGTCATTCCTCAGTGTCTTTCCTCCAGTGACTGGAAAAAATCCTGAAGCCCCACATATGGGGTACTTACTGATTCTTCTTTATGACACAGCTGCAAGTCCACAGACTGAGGGCAGGTACAGTTTTGAACCTTCTAGAAGGAGGAGGAAGTTCTGCTAAAAGTGATATGGGATTTGCACCAGGAAAGGGCAAATGGCAGCAGTCCTTCTCTCTCCAGGGCTACCACCAGCCTGTTGTGCAAGTGCTGAGGCAGACTCCCCTTATGGACCCTGCAGTGCCTGTGGTAATGGCTCACGCTGCATGGATCCAAAATCAAAAGTTTCATTTCTGGAATACTCTGGTAGACTCCGGAATCCCCAGGAAAATAGATTGCAATTAGCTGCTGCTGCTGAGCCTTCTTACTTGCATTCTTTTACTCCTGGAGGTTTCCTACCCAAGAGCTTGAAAGAGAAGATTCTTATATGGGGCGGGAGAGAAGGAGTCAAGCACCTACAAGCAATACCTACTTCCTCGAAAATTAGAACTTTTAGCTGTCATCTGTCAGTAACTGGAATTCTACTCAGGGACTCACTGTCTTAAAACCTCTCTGGTACGATATGGGAAGCGATCTACATTTTCCTGATGTACCTCAAAACACAGTAAGAAGTCTGTCTTTTGTTTTGAGGAACATTTTCAAACTTAAATGACTTTATCTGCTATTTAAATTTAGTGGCATAATTTTTAAAAGTGTCCTGGGGACTTCGTGAAGAGCAGGAGTGGTCATACTTCACAAAACCATGGGAAAGAGGGATTTGGAAAAGTCTGTTGGGTCTTTTCAGTGTGGGGCTTTTGGAGGTCTGTAGCAGCATCAGGGCTGTATGTGAGGCTGTGGGACTTCATCTGTGAGCTGAAAGAGTTAATTTTCAAGTTCATCATGAGCTGTGTTTACTGATCCTTTCTTACTCCTTTGTGATAATTGGCACCTCAGATTCTCTGCTAATTAATTGGGCTGCAAGGGGCAGGTGGCGCCATTCTATTTTGATAATCCCTGTCAGCAATGTCTGTATAATCTCTTTGTTTAATTAAAATGAATTTGTAATAGGGGTGCATGAACTTGCAACAGTTTGGGGTTTTTTTTCCTTCTCTTCCTTTCTCTCTCTCTCCCTCCCTCTCTCTCCCCCTCTCTGCCTCCCTCCCTCCTGGCTTTGCTTTGCTTCACTTCAGTGGGCGTTCACTGCTGGGGGGCAGTTCTGCACTTGTCGAACCACCAGGGTCCGTGTGCTATTGTCACCCTCCAGTCTCTTTGGAAATGTCTTACCTCATTAACACTCCCCAAGACATAAGCCATTTATTTTGAAATGTTTTTTTTCCCTTTCCCTTTAAAACAAAGAACAAATCTGTAAAGAGATTTCAAAACTTCTCCCAACTTAAAGTAAAAAACAGTTCAGAAGATGCATTGAGGATTAAAATCATTTTAGTTCAAACCAAAATATTTAACCATTGAAAGACATTACTGTAATGTTTTATCAATTCATTGCTCATTTATCTCCATGGCCCTGACAAAAATTTCAAGCAAGCAAACAAAATCCAGTGCCAAAAGCATTGTTTATCTTAAGTCAGTTCAGGCAATATGAGCAAGGGTCAACTTTCTAATACTCACTGAGGACAGATTGCAGAATGAAGAGATGAAAGTTTAAATTTCTGCTAAGACATCATTTCAATGTGTGTTTTATTATGATTATTGGAAGCATTTCATGCCAACTGCAAACACAGAAGTGGATTGCAAGCCTTGTCCTTGAGGAGAGTGCATGGCTTTGAAGGTCCCCTCCTTCTCCAAGTGCCTCCCTGATGTTTTGTCTAGTTTCTCTTCACATTCCAGAGCAGAGGATCGAAAGTCACAGGAGCCGGAACAAAACATGGGATTTGTTTTACAAACACTCTAAAGGGATAAGAAGGTGAAGGATAGATGACGGAGGTTTCTCGTGCCGTGGAGGACATTTCACATCATGTGCTCATCTTGTCCAGTGGCCTGACAGCTCACTTCTGCTGGCTGCTGTTCAAGGGGAAAACCATATACTTCCTTTTTTTTTTCCTCCCTATGCCTGGAGGCATGCTGGAGCCTAGCAGAAATAAGAATCCCAATTTTGGCCAAAATTTAACTGCTAATAGGTTGCTGAAGGAGTCTGTCAAATTCTCATGGTAATCTGAATGCGCACAATTCCCTAGAATCTAAAAGGAAAACAAAAAAGATGTTATGTAGTAGTTTAATTATATTATCATCCCTTCTGTGTTCAAGATGAGGTCACTCAGGAACTGATAGTGGCACTCATGGCTCCTTTTTGTTTATTTGAAAAGGGTGGCACAAAAGATTCCTTCTTCGGTGGCATCTGTCTCAGCATTTCCTCAGATCCCCAAGACTCTCCTGTTGCAGATATTTTTTTCCTCTGCTACTATTGTTGTGTTTACTTGCATTGTCTGCTGAAACCACACATCCAGCTCATTTTCCTGTGGTGTGTTTACTAGTGCCATAGATAAGTGTGAGTATCCCTGTTGTATATCCACAGAACTTGGAAACTGAGCAATACCAGCAATGTAGGATGTGTTTCATCCTTTCCTACCCGTTCCTAGACCTTCCTTTCCTCTTACCGAAAAAGCTGCTGATGGTTCACTGTGAGCAATAAATGTCATACAACTCTCGAGTCATTTGTCTGGGATCCTCACACCCAGGAAATCATGCAGGAGATGAGATCCTGAAGAATGTTTTGGAAAGTTCCATTTGAAAGATTTTTTTTTAAATAGATGTCAGTGAATTAGCATTTTCAATGGAAGATGGAAGAATAAGCCGTCAAACTTGTCAGCATTCCCCTGCAGTGCTCTGAATGGATGGCCAGAGCTGCCAGCATTCGTAACCTCATCGTTAGCCTCCCAGTAATTGCTCTTTGTCAGCTTTCCCTAGTGTCCACACTCAAACGGTCACATGAAACTGTTTTAATGCAGTAAAGCAAGAAGAAGTTTCTAATTCTCATCAAATCAGGGAGAAGTTTGAAAACTCAAAGACTGGTGGGGGAAAAAAAAAAAAAAAGAAATTCTTCTGTCCAAACCATCAGAGTTTTTATGAGATTATCTAAAGCTATGGATACTATTAAAACAGAATGAAAACATAAAGTGAACACAGTCATAAGGTGTCTTGCTGCTGTTTGCCCCTTTAGCATATGGGTGCTCTGCACTGCCAACCTGGCAAGGGAGAGGAAATTTCAGTTGTGCTTCCTGGCATTTGATGAGCATCACACTAGAAAGAACTTCTGCAACACAGTGAAAAGCAATACCCAAACTTTTCAGGAACTGGAAATGCATCCAAAGATTTGCCTGCCTCACAGATATTCTTTGAATTTTCTGTTATATAATTGTATCTTTAAGGTACAAGACTGTTCAGATGTTTAAAGTGGAAAAATATCTCAATGTACAGTAGCAGGAAAAAAAAAAAAAAGCTGAAATCCTGGAAAGCTCAAGAGGTCCAAAGGAATCTTTCCTCTAACTTGTCATTGAGCAGAACAACTAGGGATCAGCTCAGCAGCACCTAGCCCTTACAGATGGTGTCTAATTCAAATATGACTCCAGTGCATTTCCTTTTCCTGGTAATTAAGATGCTGTTGTGTAAAGGTGTGACTTCAAAGTTGTGTCTGGGCCCATTCTTCTGTCTTATTAGCACTTTTCCTGGAATAGTGATAGCTTCAAGGTTTTGCTGAGCTCTGTTTGTTTGTGAGTCCAAATGAAAACAATGGGGGAGTTGAAACAACTTCTGAGACATGTGAAGAGCTTTCTTATTTGGGGAGTTAACTGGATTTCTTTCTGCCTGGCTTTAGGTGACAGATTCCCAGGCAATTCCATGGTTTCTGTACAAATGCCTCCTGATTGTGACTATTATGGATATGTGCTGTTAATTAATAGACTCACAATTCAAATTATGATGTGGGGTTTTAGAGAGATGTGTGTAATATACACAAAACAGAATAATTGATGTGGCTCTGGAGGTACTTCTGTTCCTGTTTTTGAGAGTCTTGGGTTTTAGGGTTTAGTTCAGGTCCTTTTAGTTCCAGACCTAGTTACTGCTAGATTGCCACAGGAAAGTATGAACATGTTTGCTCCACATAGCTCTGTAGACTAGAGGTAGAAACTCCTAAAATGCAACATTTAGTCTGTGAAAATCCAGCTCTGAATGTGAATCATCTTATATAGGAATTTCTGTCCAATTTTTAGTATGGCACAACCAGAGTATCTCCCAAAGTGATCCTTCTCCTCTGCTGAGTGTCAGCAATAGCAGAATAGCAATTCAGCTGCAGAGACTGATTTGCCATCTTTGAAAGGATTGCATGCATGCTAGAAACTGAATAAAAATTACTCATGCCACAGAGGATTAAATGCCTTCTGAGGACATGGAATTCCACATCTGAAACATGATTCTGTTCTTGCTCAGATGCCTTGAAATGTTAAGCCCATTTCTTTGGTTTATAGGTACTTGCTGCAGAGAGTCCAGCTTTGCAGATGTGACAGCAAGGAGCTAATGCTGTCAAATAGTCCCATTCAATTGCACTACTTATGTCTCATATGTAGATTGTGAATAATTATTTCTAAATTGGGGCTCATAACGTACAAAGAGATGCTGTGAATCATCCAAAACTTTTTTAGGAAGCAATTTTTCCTCTCGCAGTCTAGAACGTGGGTATTGAGGAAATCCTGTTTTCTCCCGCCTCACGAGTTCAGCAGTTCAGAGGAAAAAATGTATCAGCTAGATACCATATAGGAGATTGGTAGTTGAACAAGTAAGTGGTAAGGTAAAAAAGGCTGAGCAGGAAAGAATCATACAGTTGTATAGGGAATGAAGAATCTGCACGAAAAATTCTACAAATCACTTCGGAACAATAAAAACTCATAACTTCTCCATTTACTGACAAAGTAACCTGTCTGGCCCCAACAGATGGACATTAGGTAGCCAGTTAATGTGACAAGTCACATTGTATATTATTAATTTAGATTATTTCTTTTCCACTTCACAGTCAAAAACTGGTTATTTTGAGCTGGCAGATACAGTAGTATTGTAGGTACTGCACTCTTGACAAGAAACAATCTCCTTAAGTGATACTGTGGTGAATCTACTTGGGTAACTGTTTACAGAGACTTCTACTGTAGAAACTTCACTCTTTCTTGCAAGATCATATCTGACCGTCTGAATGTTAACATTCCCTTATTCGTGGTGTCCAGTGCCGACTTCTGAGTTTTATTTTCAGGCAAGGCCAATATTTCATGTTGATTTTTGCTTGGAGTTGATTCTTGACAGGTCTTAGCTGTGAAAGCTCATGCCTTTTTGATTGTCTGTGAAGATGTCGAGTTGAATCTCTAATACTGCTGGCTATTGACTTTTATTTATTTGTTGCCTTTTTTAAATTTTGAGTGTCCTAAAATCTTACTGGAGATTTAAAGTGTTTAAGATATTGTTAGGTGTTTTCCTTAAATTTATCATTACCCGCTTGGAGAAAAAATATCAAAAAAAATCAGTCATCAAGGCCTTTATGGGTCCATTTATCAAGAATTAAGATCAAGACTAACAAGTTAATTAATTGATGCTCAATTATGCAACATAGGAACTTTTGAATAAGAACTACACATTTTGGAGTTGTTTGGCTCATGGAGGAATGAGTGTCCTAAACTGCCAAGGTTTTGAATCCAAATTCTCAGTGTATATAATTTTTGTCCTAAGAGTTATTTAGCATACTCTTTTTTTTTTTTTCTTTTCTGCTATAGGCAGGCTGTCAGCACCAGCATGTAACCTGGAAATTAAATATCCTTTGTTGGAGTAAAAGTTTTAAACACTATGGTGACTATGCTCTAATACTTTGACTCCTGTTTTGAAATACTGCTTTTTAAAAGGTTAACAGTTGCCTCTAAGGAAACATGGAAATAACATCTTGATTTGGTAGCAGTTCTGAGAAACAGCACTTCTTCAGTGTGCCTGAATTTCACAAGTTGAATATTTATTTGTTTATTCATTTGTTTAGTTAGTTATTTAAAAGCAGGATTAGTTACTTCTGGGAGTTTCTTGTATATATTATTGTGCAATATTTGGCCTGGATTTGAGGTCACAGACACTTTGGCCACTGAAAGTGACCACATTTGGCCAGTGAATGGCTCACCTTTCACACTGGGACACCACTGCAGGGCCTCTTCTGCTGCTCTTCCCTAGCCAGCTCTTTCTGTTCCTTTGAGATAGCTCTCTATTTGCCTTTAGCTTTGAGACAATTATTTGCATCTGATGCACATGAATAAAGCACCATCTCACTCTATTATTTTAATAATTGTCACACATCTGCCCTAAAGCATAATACTGTCACTGGTTTCATGGCCTTTTAGTTACTGGAGAAGGACTTGGGATATTCAAATAGCTACATCTCATTATGTCAGTGCCTTATGTTATAAACTTGTTCAAACACAGAGCTGAAGGAAGCAGGTAGCACCACTTTCTCTGCAATAGCCTGCGTCCTAGCAGGGTTAGAGGGCTTTTTCAACCCAATACGAATGATAAACACCTCATTCAGATCCTCCTTTACAAAGGTATTTGTGAGTATGGCTGAGTAGCTCTGGAGAACAAGAAAAGATGGGACTAACCTGTTCATGTCAGGTTACTTCAGCCACTGAAGAGGCTCGTGGTTGCTGCCTCATCTATCTGGGGAAAACCCCTTGCAGAGGGTTTAAAGAGACCATGATCAGCCACAAGGGGATATAAAAGGACTACCAAAACCACCCATAGAAACTTGAAGCACTAAAGAGGCAATCATTGGAGACAGAAAATGCAGACGGCACAGCCACTGTATTGATTTGTTTTTCCTGGAATTACAAACTCATTCTTCACTTAAAATTAGTGATCATCAGGGGCTGAGTCACTCAGTTCGTTATCTAGACCCTACTTTTCCCTCTCCTAAAAGAATGTGTGCTCATGGGTAGGCCAGATGTGCTGGTGAACTGTGATCCCTTCCCTGCCACATTCTCTTCTGGCAGGTTCTCAGGGAGGTGTGCATCCATCCTCTTGCTAAAGACAGAATTTCTCCCTATCATGGCAGAGAGGAATCAGTTGCAAGAATAACATGCCTTTTGGGTGTTTCTGCATTAAGGTGAGGTCTGCTGTGGCCAAAAAAATCATTAGCATCTCTGATTCAGGTAGGTTGGTGGCTGAAGCAGCTTTCTGGATCTGTGCAGAAGCACCTCCTAACTGATCAGCAGAGAAAGAAAAAAAGCTGACATTGAAAAAGCTCTCTTTCAGCATGATCAATCTGGCAAACACTTCCCCATGCCAGGATTACACAGGAAATAAGAAAGTTTTTATTACATGCCGTGGTATTTATGTGTGAGCTCCTGGAGTATAGGTCAGACCATAGCAAATGCCTGTGGAGATTTGGTGATCATCCCCAATCAATATGTAAACTGAGCTCAAGACCAGAACGGTCTGTTAACTTTAGTAGGCTGCTCATCTAATGTTAAGTATCAGAAAGCAAATTAGTAATAAAATTGTTATTATTGGCATTCCTAGGTTATATTTGGGCCTTGCAGCACTGAAAATTATTGCCTGATAGACATCATAGACAGTAACACTGAGCTCCCCTACGGTGATGAACTGCAGGTCCACAGATTGATAAAGGAGAATACAGACAGATGCTTGCTGCTGGAACAGATGTGCTGGTCTTAACACATTACTGCTTATCTGCTGGTGATTACTGCCTTTCTCCTGAAGAGAGGTGGCAGGACCACTGAGTGCTCCTCATCTGCTTTGGTGTAAGCTCAGATATCTTGCCTTAAGCTGCTGTTGAAGGCTGTTTAAACTAAGCCCAGCTGACTTGTCTGTGAAATAGGTGGGGGTCTCAGGCAGTTCACTCTAGTTTTGTAAGGAGTGTTGTAAGGAGTCATAACATTTCAGAAGAGAGAAATGGATGTTATAGCTTTCTGTGTGACTTGCACCTTGAAAATTTTTTCCACCAGGTGAGATCAAGAAGATAGGAAGGGACATAGCTGTTACATTGTTTGTACATGGAAAACCACCATTGACTTAAACCCCATATATCCTCCTAGTTTTTAACTCTTTAAAGTCATTTCAGTCAACCCCTTAGGGTTCCTAAAGCTTGCAGTTGGTTGAAAATACACTGTATTTTCAGTGTGTTCACTTTTGCTAGTAGCATTTACCAAGTACACAGATCTGTATAGCAGCTTCCTCTATTATTTGTGCTGCAGCTCCACACAGAAGTAGAGAAGCAGCATCTTGGCAGCTAAGAAAATAGTGAAGTTAAACAAAATCAATGATTTAAACATATTCCCTAGATTTCAAACAGAGAGTGTTTCTTTAACACAGATCTGATTTTTGAGCTGGGAGCAGGGCATATATATCAAGAGATGCCAGAAATACCTGCTTATGGGAGGCTGTGTGGTACTGTGGGCAGTGTTTGCGAGAAAAAAATGCAAGCACTTAAAAATAAAATATTATGTGATACCTTAAAAAGACCAGGATGTTCAACTTGTAATATTGCACGCCTAAGTTAGTGGTGGTAAGAATACACTGCTAATTGGAGTGACACTTCAGTGGAACTGACCATCTTTACATAAAGTTCATGTTTCCTTCAGTTCTACCGCTTGATTCCACACAATTATTTAAAAAACAACAAACACATGAACATTTTACATACAAGGTTGGACTATTTCCTAAATAGTTCTTGAACACACTGTTTCAGCTGTAAAAGTAGCTCAGAATCGCTTCTGCAGGTTTCTTGCTTGAAGGTTAAGGGCATTATGTTCTTGTATTGTGTAGGCTGCCTGCATGAGTTGCTGCAAAGTTCATTATACTGCTAAGGCTGTCAGTGGTATTTATGGATATTCATGTGCAGTGAACCCTTGAACCTGAGCTAGTCATCTGAGCGTTGCTTGTAGTTAGAGTTGTGTTTATGCTTAACATTGGTAGCAGTATTTAATTGCTCCCTAGGAAAAATAATTGCAATTTGAACTCAGTTGTATAGTAGACAAGGGATTGCAAAAATGCCAGGCCCACAGGAAGGATTGTCCTTCTTATACAAGTATTAATTATAAGACTTCTGTTTTCAACTCCCGTTTCCAGAGTTTGGGAATGAATGTGGAACAAGTATATTATTCAAACTGTGCCGTGTCCCACTCCCATTAAAATTAGCAATGGCAAAAATTGCGTTATGGAATTAATCCTATTTCAAAAATATTTTCCAGGCATTTTTCATGTCAGCTGCAAATGGGAGAAAGGGTGACGATGCCATTTTGCAATGGAGAAGAGCGGAGCTCTCGCCTTATACTCATCTGAAGAATTTCTAATTCAAAGTATTGCGATGTTATCCGTGCTAAAGTTTCAGTTCTCATAACCCAATATCAGACGGGAAAATCCCGCGTAACGCCTGGAATGCCAGCAGGACTGTTATGCTCCTGAGGCGGGTGGTGCTATACATGTCCTCAGAGCTGCATTTTAGCGCTCTCTTGTCAGTGTGAAGGGAGTTTATATTTCTGTAACTCTAGTGGGGATTCCTTTGGCTTGACACAATCCTGGGAATGTCTTTCAAACCATGTACATACACAGAACAGATGGCTTTCATGGGAAGCAGGAACTACTGTTCAACATGTAAGAAATAATTTTTTTTTTTTCCATTTCTTGGTAGCTTTCTGACTTGAAATAATCCTTCCATAGACACTGTGTAATAGGAACAATATCTTGATTCTCTCCCCCATTCCTCTCTCATTTTCATTTTCCTGTCAAGCTCAAGGAAAAACATTTTTCACATATTCTAAGGGTAGAGGTGGGTTTTGAGCTTTAAATTCAATTACTACTGAATTTTAGCGTTTGCAATGAAAGCTGAATTACTGCAGCTAAGCCTTAGTGGAGAATTCAACAGTACAGTTACTGTAATGTCCCTGTTCCTGTCCTCTCAGGCATCGGTGCCATCTGACCAAAACTCAGGAATGTAATTATTGACAGATATGTAGCTGTATATGGAAAATAACCTTTAGAATTTCATGCATTTTGCTTGCAATTTTATTAAATATGAACACTTTGTAGTACCAGATAGCAACATCAGTGAGTGATACATTGTGACAGAATATGACATGAAGTGACCACATAAGATAATTAGAGATCATGTTGAATTTAATTTTCATGCTCTTGCACTTAGAAGCTTGTTACCAAAAATGGAGAGTTAATAAACTGTCTGCCCCCTGCAAAGATTGACTCACTAAATGGCTCACCTTTCTTGAAACCATGAGTTTGCTTTTCACATCATGTGGCCTTATAGAACATGAACCTTTTTTTGGGTACAGAATAGAAATAAATAGACCTACTTTTCCTTTTCTTATGAGTGGGTACACTCCACTAATCAGTCTGGCAGAGTTTCTCATAGATTTTATTAATATTTCTCTAACTTGATAAAAAAAGTAAGAACAAGCAACCACATAATAGAAAAGAAGAAAACTTCAAAAATTTGGTGTGTAGGTATCTTTTTTAGTAAAAGTATTTGGCCTTGAAAACATTTCCCAGTTACTACCAAGACAAAGAACAGAAGCTGTAGGTTAATATTCAGCTGCCTGTACAGTAATGAATTACAATCTAACATTAGAGGGAAAAAATAAGTGTAGTCTATTGTAATCCTTTAATTGAAAATGTATCATCATGGAATTGTTACTTGGATACCACTCAAATTCTTATGGAAATATGTTTCCTTTCATTAGCAGGTCGATTTATTTGATGATATTATGGAATTGCAAGTTAATTTTCATCTACTATCCTTGTGTCATATTGATACTGTCCAGCTACATGTTTTAAATAAGCATGTGACTTCTAGTGTCTAGTTTTTATTTTCCATCTGAATATTTGCAGGTGCTGGGATTAACATATTATCTACAGCCAGGGAACAAAATTAGCACGTTTTAAGGAGGTGCATCCAGAGAATATATCAAAAATAGATCAGCCAAAATGAGTGAAAAACATGGTAAAACTGAATCTAGACATGAGGAGCTTACTATGTTAGACCTGAGTGAATATAATAGGAATTGAGAGCATAAAACTGTAACATCTGTCTGAATCACTTCTCTTAAAGATAGTGGGGAATTGTTGAAGAAAAGCAGCTGCTGTCATTAAGATTTGGGAGTCTCCCACCAATTTCTAGCTTTCATCAGAGTATGAGAATTACCACAGCTTGGTGATGGTTAAGGTCATTGAAAGAGTGGTGACACCAGAGTTGCATCAGCACATGAGCTGACCACGTAGATGTTGCTGAATCATTCCAGCCAAACAAAAATTATTGGCACTACACTTCAGCCTCTGTTCTGGCTGGATGCTTTAGTGGAGGTGAATGGAGTTGCATTGGAGGCAGGAAAAAAGAATCTGCAATGTGTTAGCGTGTTTGTTCTCTGGATGGAGCTGGAGCCTGCAGGCCAGGGCAGCACCCAGATGGTGCCCTGCAGCAGAGAAGGTGGTGGCGAGACTTGCAGACTTTTAGTGCATGGGGATTTGCAAGCAATTCTATTGTAAATAAGGTGTTGCAATTATGTAGAAAGTCCTTTTCAGTGAATTCGCAGACACCAGAAGTATCCTTAAGGATCAATACGCAGGTTGTGCTGTTAATATTTGCTCGCTTCTGCACGGAGATGTAGGGACAATTTTCAGCTAAAAAACTGTGAACTGCAGTAGCAACTCAGACTGCACACAGCCTATGCTGTGTGCTCTTAAGGGAGTAGGTTTTTACAAGACGAATTCTGTATAACCCTTAAAAACTGTATTTCATGCTTATTCAGAGTACTAGCAGGGTGATCATAAAAAGTGACACATTCATGGCTTAAATAAGATGAACTGTGCTTTGATCCTGAAAAGTTGTAGCATAATGCTCTGATGCTCAGCTTCATTCTTCCTGACAGCATGAGATATTCAGCATTCCCCCCTCAGTCCTTGCTCTTTCTCCTGTGACCCTCAGCAAGGGAGCACCCGTCACTGCTGCTCTGGGTGTGGAACGTGCCCACTTAGGGGCCTGGTTTGTGATTACCAGCTAATTTTACATAGGCCACCCTAGAAGCTGTTGGAGAAATAAATCACTGCAGAGCTGTCCTGGATTTAAGCCACTGAAAGGCCTATAAAAATATTTGCTACCCAGATACCTGAGCTGGCCAGCCTTTTCTACAGACCTTAAACTGTCTTACACGTTTTGCATTGCTCGTTTTGGGTGGTTTTAGTCAGGCAGGTTGAAAAAGTATTTTTTGGCAGCTGGAGCAGGAAATGTGCATTTGCCATTTAAGTGCATGTAAATAGGGGAAAATGCTATTAAACTGCTATTGATGAGACGGCGTGCAATGAAATGAAAACTGACCATTTTGGTCCAAGTAGTTGATGCTACAGAGGTTTCTCTAATGCAGCCTAAAAATTGTTCCCATCTCCTCTTAGAGTAGTTTAGGATGTCCCAGCTTTTCTTGCTCCCAGTGTCTCACATCTGCTTAGCACCAAGGCTTCTCTGGGGAGGTCTCTCTCCTTGGAAATGCTTTCAGAACACCCACAGCATGGCTTGTAAGATCTGATAGAAGGCATATCTATAAAACAGTCAGGCCTCTTTTTGTCTCACTTTTGTTTCACACTGTCCATTCTCCCCGGGGAGGTTTGCCTCCCATTCTTGGGAATGGCGCTGATGTCTGAGCAGCCAACCTGGTTGTGGAGCCTCTTCCTGAGAACACAAATCCTTTGCAATGAGCACTTCCTAGGCTAGCAGAGAGAGGAGCTTTTGACATTTAAACAGAATGATTTACAGGGAGAGGAGCTTGCTTAGCACATGGTTTGTTTTATGTGCAAAAGATACTGGGGATTACACTTCTAATGTGGTTTCTCAGTAGAGAGAAACAGCAACAAGCTGCTGCATCCTGGATTTGTTCCAGTCCCTTGGTTGGGGCCGAGCTTTGGTTCCCCTGCACCCTCCTCTGCGAGGAGGGGTTTGGGTGACTCTTTTTTTTTTTGCACAGAGATTGCTTAAGCAGCCAATCCTTGTTCCACTCTCCCTGGCGAAGTAAATCCTGTATGAACTGGAAAGTGTTAGAAAGGATTTAATGAGATTATCATGAACTGTTACTTCACAAAAAAACCTTAAACCCGCAAGCAGCTGTGCTCTGTAACTGGGGACAGGTGAAGGAATGGGAAGGACTAAAAAAACTGTCTAGTTATTTAAAGAGGCAGAGCCAAAGGTTTTTTTTTAATGTCTTAATATGTATTTTAGCTAAAAAAAGAGACACAAACAAGGAAACATTCTCCTCCAAAAGGAGGAATATTGTAGAAGTCTAGTGTCTTCAAATTTAGATTTATTTTTGATAATATTGCAGAAGTAAGTGACACTGAAATTACTATTTGAAAATTCAGTTGCCCAGTGGACGATGCAAGCTCCTACTTGCCTTCAAGCTCATCATACCAGTCAGAAGTGCCTCAGAGAGGTCGTGTTGTATCCACATCACATTAGGGACTGCTTTGAGGTTTGACATGTCTTACGTTGTAATATATAGAATTTAGTAGCAATGGAAATGAAATGAAATTTGATTGGTCTTGGGTATTTTTTCTTTGTTTTGTTTTTGTTTTGGGGGAGTTCTTCCTATCATGTGCTTGTGATAAATCTGTAAATACAGCTAAGACTTACTTTGCTGCCAAGTCCTGCTTGCTGGGCTCTTGAGGACATTGAAGTCACAAAATGCACTTACTTTCCATGTGTTTGGTTGGCCTCTGTGGTCTTTGTGTACCTGTAATTATAGGAAAGTTAGGAACAGTGGCTGTATATTATGGAGTTAACCTCCCTGGAGACCTAGGTACCTAAAACCAGTGTGCACTGTGGTTCCTCAAAGGGATCTGCTCTGCAGTTAAACTTACAGAGCAATGTGACGGTAAACACAGGAACAAGTTTTGCTCAGAAAAATAAGTTATTTCGACTGGAAATTGGTAATGAGTAAAGAGGTATGGGGAGAAAAATACCTTCAACAAGCGTTAGAGTAGGATTTATTTTGGCAGATGCCTATCTTGAATGTGTAGGATACTTTCCAAATCCATCAGACATGCTTTTGGGGTGGGAGTGGGGTGAATAAATCTATGTCTTTGTCCATTTATTCCTTGGGAGAATAGCTGGGAGGCTGAAATCCAAACTGTACTGAAAGAAACTTCTGAAATACGAAATTATGTACTGATAAGATACTGTACCAAGAGACTCTAGTGTAACTTAACTGCTGAGAACACTTTATGGTACAGAAGTATTGTTTATTATTTTTATGCACTCATTACTGTAGTTTTCCTCAGTTATAAAAGCCCCGAAAAAACTGTGTGAAATGATTAAAAGAATTTTTTAAGGATAGTTACAGCTCTCTTCATGCATTCTTCCCCTCTGTACCCAGTCATCCCACCAAATCGTCCCATCTCTGTTGGGCTTCCTCTTTTGTCCTCTTGCAGCCTCATTCTTTGGCATAGTGAGAGGGAAAGGAGAAATAGAGATTTGGGAGGCACGCTGCTCCTGCCACCAGGAAGGCAGCAATAAGCTACTTCCGAAAGTGGTGTTGGGTATATTAGGCTTTGGAGGAAAGAGTGGCTTTAGGGAAAGTAAAAGTAATTATGTAAATTAGCTTAAATCAGAAAGAATTGAGCAAAACTGTTGGAGATTTGCTGAATTTGATACAAGTGTGCAGGTTAAAGTATTTTTGGCAATTGCACATTGTCAAATACAAAATCCTGATATATTTCCAGAATTTTAAAAATAAATCTGAATGCAAAAAGTATTCTTTTTTTCCTCTTGAAAAACTCAAAGAAATCTTTCCGCAGTGAGAAAAGTGAGTAAAACATTTGACTCCAAACAACAGAGAGAGCTGATTTCTGAAAGTGACTGTCAGTGAGTGTCACATCCCTCCAAGAACACTGCATTTGTGTCAGGACAGCTCATCTGATAAAAAGGTGCAGCAGGAATAGGTGGGTGATAAAATATGAGATTAACCATCTCCTAGAGGAACAAGAAACTTAAAATTTAGGGGATGGTTAGAGAGGACTTCAATAAGAGGAGACAGAAAAAGGAAAATAAAATAATACTTATAAAAAAAAGAAGCAAATTGAATTCTTCCATTGAACCTTTTACATAATAAAAGACAGGAGACATCCCAATGAAATTAAAAAGCAATGCGTTTAAAAATTAATAAAAAGCAAATACCTTTTATTGGAGACAGGAATATGGACAAACTGAGCTATTGCTCTGATCTGATGTGTCAGTGCAGAGTTATGTGACCTTTTGAGGAAGCCTTTAGCTCCTATAGCTGGGTACATTTCTATTTTGCCACAGTCTGGGACATCTGGACAGAAGCCAGCCCGGGCTCAGCAGTTGGGTGGGTGCAGATGCTGTGGTGGTGGCAGTTGTGGTAGATACATTTCTACCTGTATCTGTGTGGCTGCGTGGCTCCCACTTTGTGGGGACAGCTTCCAGTTGCAGAACCATGTGCAGGTTCTCATTGCAAGATCAGGCAGAATATGACAAAACACTATAAATATTGCTTTCTGGTTTATTGGGTCAAACACGTGTTCAAGTCCTTTACTTTTGTGATGTTGGTTCTTTACCCAAATACAGTCAGCCTAGCAAGGAGCTTTAGTGAAGCTAAAGGTACAATCTTCCCTCACACAGTTAGACTTTGATTTGGCTTATCAGAGAAATGGACTTTTATTCATACTGTAGAATAACCCATACTATAGGTAATGACATTTGAAACCAACAAATGAACATCTACGTGTGTATGTTTGTGTGTATG
>VYXC01008353.1:0-23571 GCA_013397175.1 Platysteira castanea
CCGAGCCCCGGCTCCGGTGCTCTCCTCAGAGCTCCGGGATCTGGCTCAGAGGAGGCAGTGGCGCGCCTGCCCCGGCCCAGCTGCGCGCTGGTCTCGCCTCAAGCCTCCCCTTAGTAGGAACAAAGCTACCTGTTTAATATCTGAAGGGCTGTTTTCCAGAGACTGCCCTGTGCCCAAAGGCTGTTGAGTCAGTGTCACATCGCAGCCGCGGGGCGCCTGGAACCGCAGCTCTTTTCATTCCTTTGCTGGGTAACAGTCCCTAGGTGCCAACACCCTTCGTCGCCGGGAGGATCGCGCCTGGCAGTTTGACAGAAATGCTGTGCTCGCCTTGCTTGGCAGCGGCCACCCCGCTTGTTTGGCACTGGCGCTACACGTGGGTGAGGTTACCCTGCCCGTCACACCCGCGCATCCTGCATTCCCTGTCCTGTGTTTCCATGCAGGAGACGGGGAAACCAGAACCCCGCTCTCGCTTGATGTCTGCAAGAGCTGCCACGTAATTATTAAAAAAAGGATAGATGCTACATAACAGACTTCGTGCCAACTCTTCTGCAAAAGGAAAGATTTTTTGGCCCTTTTCCAGTTCTCCAGTCAGGAAAGTAGCATTTTAAAAACCTTGACATTTGAGGAGCATTTAGGCCACTGAGGGTCTAAGGCTTTAAGTAAAAGTATTACGTTTTTTATATTTGAAAGCATAAAAACAACTTTAAAAGTTTATTAACAACTTGGTTTACAGTCATTATAAATAGGGAGGAGAGAGGATGCAAAGGCTAAGTGTTGGAGATTCTGACAGCTCTTGGAGTACTGGTTGTTCAAATAATTTTTTAGGTAAAGTTGGCACATTTCCAGAACATTCTAGAAGCCCTTATAGAAAAAAGAATTAGAAGCAGTATATCTTCAAGAAACTTTCAGAAGTTATTTCTTCAAGCTGCATTTCCTTGTCTCAGTAGACATTGAATTACTTCTGCCAAAAATCCTCCATAGGCAATCTGTGCTGTTAGTCCTCTTAAGAAGCATCTTGGTGACATTTAACTGTGATCTTAGGATTTAGGCCCATTGATAATTGCCGTGTACTCAGTATTTCGCAGTGTGCTAGTATATAGGGCAGGCCTCAGGAACATCACTGTCATTCATTCTCAGAAATGTGTAACTCCTCGCTTACCCTGAGGAACACAGATTCACTTCCAGAAGTTCTCTCTGCCAGCAGTTCACCTCGACTTCTCTAGCATTATGACAGTACAGAGAGCTGGTGTTCTGATCTGAAAGTTTCCCCTCTGTGAAAGATGGCTTTATCAAAGAGGAGTAAGCATATACTTAGTTCCAATTAGTATTGCAGGATCCTGACAAGCATTCCACTCTCACAAGCAACTAAGCAGAGACAAAAACAAGTCTTGCATTACTGTGATGCCAAGTTCATCAACTTTAATCAGAAATGGACACATATTCATAAGTACTGATACTGGTTTTCCCAACCTTTTCTAAATACGGTCTCATAAACCTAACAATAAGTGCAGATTTTTTTTTAATGTAGAAACTGTAGGATATTTTTCCAGTTACGATTTGTTATTTAAAAAAAAAAAATATTGGCCATTAGTTCAACACAACAAATCAGTCAATAACCTGTAATTCTAAGATTTGGATGATGAACATAAGGCAAAAGAGAAAGATGTCTTCCACATCTCAGAATTTAAAGAAAAGTGCATTGGTTTTGGGTAGTTAGAATTACAGTCAGGCTGCAGTGGTGAACAAAGTGGATGATTGCTATATGTAATCTTAATCTTTAAGAGCAATAGAGACATGCCATACTGTACATCAAGTACATAAAACAGAAGAGAGTGCTGTGGCTTCAACTTTATAGTGTTCTTGTGGTTTAATCGCAGCCAGCCACCAAGTTGCACGCAGCCATTCACTCACTCAGCTACCAGTAAAATAAGGGAGAGAACTGGCAGAGTAGAAGCCAGAAAAATTGTGAGTTGAGATAAAGACAGTTTAATAGGGAAAGCAAAAGCCACAAGCAAAGCAAAACAAGGAATTAATTTGCTGTTTCCCACACGCAGGCAGGTGTTCAGCCATCTCCAGGAGAGCAGGGCCCCATCACACATAGTAATGACTGGGGAAGACAAACACCATCACTCCAAACATCCCCTCTTCTTTCTTCTCCGCCAGCTTTGTATGCTGAGCATGACACCACTTGATAAGGAATGTGCCTGTGGTCAGCCGTGTCCCATCCTAAGTCCTTGTGCACGCACAGCCTACTTATGGTGAGAGGCAGGGAACCAAGCAGCCACGAGCAACAGACAGAGAAGGCTTTGGCTCCTTGTAAGCACTGCTCAGCATTAACTAAAATATACATGTTGTTATCATGCATGGTGTTTCTAACACAAATGTGAAACACAGCACCATACTAGCTACTGTGAAGAAAATTTACTCTATCCGGGCCAAAACCACCACGTGCACATCCCAAAAGGTGATATAACTTGCTATGTATGTATATGGCTGCTGTTCTAAGTGAAGGAAAAAGTACTTCCAGTGTTTAAGCCTAGACTGAGCGCTATTGCCTTCATGGAATCCTTCGACAATTCCTGCACACACAGCAAAGTAACAGAAATTGTCAGGTAACACACCTGTTAACTTTCCAAAACTTTTTATCTTTTTATAAAGTACTTTATTATAAAGGTGACATGATACTTTTTCCCCTGTAATATTTCAACTTGCATTTTAATACTCACTATTTGGCATTATTTCAACAGCTGTTTCCAGTAGCCTACACCATTTTATTTATGCTGTGTTTCTCTAATGAATTTATTCCCTCTTGCCATGCTGAAGTATTTAATTACTAGATACTAATAAATTAAATTCTTGCACTAGAAACCCACAAGCATAACATGTGGCTTGTAAGTATTATAGTTCTGCTTTCCCTTCACATCTTAAAAGCTCTTCCAGCTTCTTGAGATCTCTGTTCATTTCACACATGTGGAAGAAACAACTGTGATTCCTACTTCTATCCTTTGTTTTAAACTCACATTGATTTCTAAATATTGGTTTTCTCTCACTGGCATAGGACTTGAGCCAGTCAAGCTCATTTAGAATGACTTCTCTCACTGTGGTATCTCAAACACAGTGCCTTCAAATATCTTCCATTCAGGATCCTGTAACTTAATCCAGGTGCCTAGGAAGATCTCAACACCTAAATATAGAGCTAAACAGGCAGTAATATAAGCTGCTGCAGTAAATTAATTATTTTTTTATGCATCCAAATTCCATTAAAATACACTTTTGTCTCTGTTCTTTCTTCTGGACTAAAAGTTACCAGCGTGTGATTAAAAAATTACAGTACATCTATTTATTATATAGATGTATTACAGTACATCTACACGAGCCAGCACTTCGCCAGCTTTTAGCCCTGTGTGGAGAGGCAGTGGAGGGAGTCTGTTTCTGGCTGCTGCAAATGTGTGCCTACAGAGAAAACAAACAACCCTGGGTGCCTTTCATTTGTTCTAAAGTTCAGGCAGTTTGGCAGTGTGCTGATGTGAAGGAGAAAGCCTTACCTGGCTGGATGAAGCAGTATGCATTGCAGACTGGAATTGTAGTCTGCTTTTAGGTTCCAAAACTTAAGGACCATGAGGAGCATCTTATAGTCCTTTTATGAATGTAGAGAGCACAGCAAGGAACTTAAGATTTGTTAATTCCATAAGAGAGACGTGAGGCTCGTGCAGTTCATGGTGTAGTGCTGTCATTGCTAAGGATGGTGACATGACCACTTAGAGAATTCCTGTAATGCATCAATTTCATACACCATACAACAATAAAAAATTGATAGAGTGTCATTACCTTAAATTAAAAACAGTAACTCACTTCGGCTGCTTATGTCATCTGACTCATGTAGAAATGTTATACTACTTTCTCTTCGCAATCCTGAAATTGTTGGTTGAGCTAACTGCTCAGCAGCTTCTAGCCACCATTTTTCTTTGAAAGACCGTCCCATAACCAGGGAAGAGTAATCCTACATGAAGGAGAGATGTGAAAAAGTTCTGTGATCAGTTTGATCCCCTCCATACTAATAGACAAAAATGACCTTTTAAAAGCTGCTGGAAATCAGAATTGCACAAAAGAAAAGAAAAAAGAAAAAAAAAAAAGAAAAAAAAAAAACAAGCAAAAAGAGGACAAGAGGACATGTAGAACTTCTTTGGTGATATGCCTCAACTGCATCTAAATCTGTTTCCATACAACTGGTGAATTAGCCCATTAAATTGTATAATGAAAAATATGTGAGTAAGGTCAAGTGAATGGACTGAAAAGGCCACGTACATGAGAACCACATGATAAGGTACAGAAAATCAGGCACTTCGGCAAAATGCTAGAATTCTGGAGTTTGAGATAGTGATCAGTGATCTGATTGATGATCTAGGGCTGCTTCATGTACAGAGAGGATTTTGTTTGTTTTAAGCATTTAAGCATAGATCTGCTTAACCTATTGTAATCACTTTGTCATTTATCCAAGAGGTTGAACAGAGCACACATGTTTTTTCATTTAAGTAAGAGTGGTCATCAAAGCTCAAAATTTAGGGACGAGAAAACAGGGAGATTGAAAGTTTTTGGCAAAAAATTAAAGAGGCATTTGAAAAGGTTTTCTGTCCCATGAGCACTTTCAAAGCTGAACTTCCCAGTAAATGTTGAAAATAAAACTAGACCCTTGGGTCAGAATATTTAGAAAAAACTGTATTGATTTCATTATAAAGCTACTTCTTTGTTTTCATTCTATGGTTCCAACTGTAACTATTTTAATTTAGAGCTGATACAGACTTTTTTTAAAAATTGAGGGGTTTTTATTAATATAGAGTATTTTTTAAAAACTTTTCTTTTTCAGCAGCATAAGATTCCTTGTACTGTCTTTATGCCATCTTCTGTTTTCAATATGTTTTAGAAGTGTCTCCATAATTCTGGAAAATTAATTTAAAAAAACCTAAACCAAAACCCAGAAGAATACCGCTATGATGTAAATTGTTTCAATCTTTTTCAGGCACCAGATCTTTGTGATTATTTTCCTCCCTTACTGTAACAGTAAGAAAGTACAAATAAACTAAGTGTTTCAAGCTATTCTGCAATATTTCCTTTTATAAGAGTAGGTAGTAAGGTTCAAGGTTTTTCCAATGCTACATTTGCTAATGTATCAAAAACTACACTAGAAACTGTACTTGATCTTTATGCCAGCTGCTAAACAGTTCATGATTTGGCTTTGCCAATATTTGTAGTTCTTCTCAATCCTTTCCCTTGAAGAGGAGCAAGGAATGCTCCTTTGAATCTAGATTTTTACCCTTGTTACACCCAAGATTCTACCCTCAAATCTGTTCTCTAGTTTACTAATTGACTGAATACTACTTTAGAAAATCAATACTACATTAGTCACATTAGGGTTTGGCTTTCTAATTGTCTACCCAATCAATAGCATTCTGCTCATTGACACTAAAAATTTTCCCTGAAATAGAATAATTGATCAGACTGAGAGCTACATGGCAGAATTATGGCTGTGCTGCCTAGACCAAGTGACTTTTATATAGTAGAAGCTAAAGAATTCTCTGATGATTTGTATCCTCTTATAAGCTGTACTGGCTCTTACAAAAATTAATGGGAATGCATTTTTCTCACTAAAATGTTAAAGAGAAGCAACTCATATCCATCATTACTCAAGTCATGCTTTCCTGTTGGAAGTAACTAGTTTTACAGTAGTAAAATGCATGTTCAGATTTGTATTGCTTCTGCTTGGTTTTCCAGATATAAATAGTGCACTGGTTTGATCACTCTATTTTACATTTTCTCTGAATATTGAGATCAATAGACTGTATTTTACAGATAGAAAATCAAGGAAGAAATGAACCTAAAAAGTAACTTTGCTGTTAAATCACATTCAAAAGGCAGTTCTCTTGGCTTTATTTATGTTTCTATCTATGCTATTGATTTCTTAAGAGTTTCTTCCACTAATTTTGATCCTAAGGAAGCCCTGTGTATCTTTTTAACATGCGAGTATTAAATTTCTGAAAATTGGATTGACATGGATTTGGAGGACAAAATAAGATTTCCTGCCCAATCCAGAAATAGAAACCATTTCTACTGTCAGATGAACATAAGGTATGAAACAGCTTGGCTTCCTTAACATCACTATCTTTTCATTAATTCAATAAAAATCTGTTTTTAAGGGCTCTTTATGTTGCTGCTATTACATAATTTTCTCTGGAAATTTGCCAACAATGTGCTGAAAACATGGGTATTTCCACAAAATTCACCTTCTTTATTCATGAAGAATAATAGTACATTCACCAAAATGCTAAGCTCAGAGCATGATGATTACTATTACAAGATCAAGGACATTTCTATGAATCGCTTTTCTGTGAAAATCCTTGCATTTGTAATCTACAAATTCTGGCAGCTGTTTGCTGTACTGAAAAAAAAAAGGATTGTGTGGAGAAAGGTAGGAAGATAAGATAAATATAATGTGAGGTTTTTACTTTTACGAATAGTTGCTATACATACGTAATTAGACATGTTTGGGAGTTGTTTTGTTTTGTTTCCTTTGAGTTTTGGGGAGTTTGCTTGTTTGGTGGGGGTTGGATTGATTTTGGTTTTTTGTGTGGTGGGGGGGGTAGGGGTGTACTGATGTCCCAGTAATGGAGTTATTACTTTAATCAATTAAACTTTAGAGAGAATTTTTTTTGGCAATTCAAAAATCATGCAAGCAAATTTCTGGTTCTAAGAATCATATTTTATCCTTAGTTATAATCTATCTCTGAAGTTTACAAAGGTGAAATATATCCTGATTTATACTCTTGTATGAGCAGTTGAGACGATGGAATATGCTGTCTTGAAGCAGCTAGTGGATCCCTGAATTGACTAGCTCATATATTTCTTAATTTTCTCTCCGTTGTTCTTCCTTCTGAAGACAAAGATATATTACTGCCCAGAGGTGTCATCACATGCTTCCCATTTCCATCTGAAAAAAGAAGTTGACTTCTACAAAACTTCCCAAAGTTTTCGCCTAGGAAATGTCCTTTGATAAGGCACCTTGTAACTGCTTTATATTCATAGAGAGCCCATCTGAAGAAACTCTAACAATAAGATAACACCAGTGTGACTTAAAGATATACTGAGCAATTTCCACCTGAACCAGCAGGACTGGAAGCCTGCAGCATCTTTTGAAATCAGCCCTTGGCCTGTATATGAGAACAAATGCAAACAACATTCCACAGGATTTTTGTTATTTGTCCAAAGGACCCAAACCATCACTGCCCAGGGATTAGTAAGAACATAGCAGTCACATATGAGACTGTCCCCTCATATTTTCCAAGTCACTAATTGCTTTCAGGTCAGGGAGTTCCTTTGCTTTTTCTGTTTAGTAACTCTCAATAGATCTCTTTTGCAGTGTTAGTCTAGGCTCCGTTTGAAGTCATGTCATGTCTGTGCACTGACAACATCCTATACTGGGGAGATTCACAGAAAAACTAACTGCCGTCTGAAGAATTTTGCTGGTTTTGAACCTGGCTTTTGGCCTTGACTCTTGTTAGAAGTCCCACCTAATTTATGCCAGCAGTGATTTTGCAACCTCTGACGTAACCCTTACTAAACTCTTTTTGGAGAGGAAAAGGGGTTCTTTGTTTTGTTTGGGGTTTTTTGCAGACTGAAAAATCCCATCTTATTCTTTTTTATCCTTGTAAAGAAATGTAAAGAAACTGTTATATGCATTGTTCATCCTTGTTTACCCTACTTTGAATCTTCTACAATCTTCTACAAGGAGGATCAGGATGACCTTCCTTGGTTCTTTCCATATTACTTTCCAAACAATTTTAGATTTCCAATTTTCTTTTGTTTTGGCCTCTACAGAGCATTAAGTTTTTGTTTTGCACATAAACTAAGGTCCATCTTCTGCATAGTTAGGATCAGCCCACCTTTTTATGCGTGAAACTAGCATTGTTTTGCCTCA
Source organism: Platysteira castanea (assembly GCA_013397175.1). Classification (NCBI taxonomy): domain Eukaryota; kingdom Metazoa; phylum Chordata; class Aves; order Passeriformes; genus Platysteira; species Platysteira castanea. The sequence continues at coordinate 7,970 of VYXC01008353.1, forward strand.
GGTCCATCATTTCACATTTGTCTATCTTGCAGTTCACCTGGCATTTCAGCTGCTATGTGATTTGGTCTTATAAGATGCAGGAACTTTTATCATTAGATCACCTAAAAAGTCAGGATGGTGCACATTTCTAAGACACTTTTAAAATACAGATTAAGCTTGGGTTTGTAATTACCTTTTGTTTTGAAAAAGTAAAGATACACTATAAGATCAAAAGGCAAATGATAAAACAGTTATCTTAAGAAAAATGGAAATTCCATCTATAGTCCAGAAAGCTATTGTACCACTGAAGTTTCATCTCTATGCATCTGACTCAAAAAAAAACCAACCAAACAAAAAAAAAAACAACTCTTTTCAAAGAGTTTTTCAAAACATTGCAGTTAAGTTATATTTTTTTCCCATTTAAATAGGTCTCAAGTTCATACCTTTGTTTTCCTGTGTGGGACAAAAAGTCCCTGAAGTGTAGTTTCAGATAAAACCCACACTGCATAATGGCATTTAATCCCATTCTCATGGCATGCCTAAAGGTTCCAAAGAGTGTGAATGTCCACTTTATGGACAATAGAAGCTATCTAGCAGGATGTGGCTCTCTAAGGTTTTTGAAGTTGTTGAATTTGAGGAATAATGAAGATAAGTGTTAAGACGAAGAAAATATAGGAAGTTATTTTCTGCTGAGAAGACAGAGAGTGGAGGAAGGAATACTTTAAGGTGTCTGGACCAACATACTTCTGTTGTGAGAGAAGTATGTCTTATTTGTTCTCAGTGTAGTTAATAAAAGCTCAGGCAGTATTCGGTGTATGCATTTTATTTCCCATCACAGCCTGAAATGCAAGAAGGAAAAGGGTTTAAGGGTCTAAGTTACCAAGGCATCACTTGGGTTAATTAAATCTAAACAAGAAGCTGTAGCACTGCTTGTGATATAGGCTACATTGTATATTGATAAATATATATTTTACACTTAACCTGATAGCTTTAACTCTGCTATTATTATTCTTCAAATTCTATAAACTTCCATATAGTCTACACTAATTATATTTGTGTCATACTTGTTTGTGTTTTATTTTTTCTCTGACAAGGCTAGCAAGAGTAGAACCTTGAGAATTCAAAGAAACTATGAAGTCTTCTCTTATTCCTGTTACACCATTAACATGCTATCCATTCTCAGACAACTCACTGTAAAAATTTCTTAGAAATTTTAGAACTTAGAAAGAACTACTTTCTTCATTATTTAGAACATTGTGACAAAACAAACATACAAGCAAAAAGAGAACATAAAACCCCAAGCAACTAACCAACCAACCAACCAACCAACCAACCAACTAAAAAAAACCCCATAACATAATTACAGCAAGGGGAACTACTTTTTGTGTCCACACACAATGTTGCCAAAATTAATTAGTGTTGCTTACCAATTGTATTTTTAACATTCAGCCAAAAGATTCTTTTATCCTCCATCTGAACAGTACTACTATTCAAAGGAATCATTTCCCCCTCTCCTCAATTTCGTAGCCTTCTTGGGAAAATACAAAAGCACTTTATCCTACTTTGCAGCTGGATAAAGCAATCTAACACTGCTTTTTCGCTTCTAATAAATTTGTTTCTGAATTTTGTGACCTATACTCATGTAATTTCTTGAAATCATAAATTAATTAAATCTTAATATCACCAATATTAAATTTTCAATGCATGTATTGTAGGTATGTAACAATTAGACACAGCTAAATTAAAAAATAATGTTCTGAGAGGCCCTTAAAGATCATAATTTCCAGTACCCTGTCTCAAGATTACACCTACATTAATTCAAACCAATGTTTGTCTAATCTCTTCCCAAGAGATTTCCAATGGCCATATAATTGGGCAAAAAGGCCAAAACTCACCTGTCGCTATAAGACTTGAGAGAAGACACTGACTCTTGCCAGGTTGAGCAGAAAGAGGAAAAGAAGAAAGTTTATTTTTTGTTCTCATAGGTTTCTCAGTTCCACAAGGGATTGGAGGACATGTCACTTCCTCTTCAATCCCACTGGAGAAAAAGGATGCTCATCAAAAATCCTCTCATAGTACAGGAATGTAAACAAAAAGAACAGTTAAGTAAACATTGTCTATTATTTACATGAACTCCGTGAGAATATCTGACTCCAAAAATGTAAATTATCAGAAGGTTAGCAAAAAACAGGACAACACTCACCTTTCCTTTTAGTACTATGTCAGTCTATAAATTCTATACTACTGAAAACCAGGGGGAAAAAAATCCCCATCTTCTTTATGGGGATAATATTTATATTATTATGTCACTTGCCAACTGTATCAGAGAATGATAGAAATATAAGTTTAGTTTAGATAAAGTATATAATCAATACTTGCAGGTGAACTTCTGTGGCAGAAAAGAGGAAGATGGAACTGAGTGAGTTAATACTGATGTAGCTTGATCTGAAAGAAATTAAGTAATTCATGTCCTAATCCAAAGACTTTTTAAAGTCAATAGAAAAAAATGTGGAAGGTTGAAATGCTATCAAGCATTCAGGTTGATAATTTAATCCGCCTTTTACTTGAAAATTAATTATTTTTATTCATCTAAAATTCTTTTTCTCCAGTAACGTATGTAATTATTTTGTTTTGTCATGGAACAAAAATATAGAATAGTCATCAGGTATAATTTTATTTCCCACTATAACAGTTTTTGATCTGGAGAGGACATACATTTCTCTGCCATGTAGAATTACTGTGAGGCAATTGTAAAGTTATATGCATTCTCGCTATTGAGAAGAAGTCATGCAAAAAATTTAAGACCTGCATATGAATAGCTTTTCTTCCAGATGAATTATTCTGTTGACTTCACTAGGACTGCTTACATATTTCAGGCATGGAAGGGTGAGGATTATAATTTTTATGATGTTAAAAAATGACTTAATAAGATAAAATAAAGGAAGGAATTCCTTAATGTTAAGAAATCACAAAAATATGTCAATTATTCCCAGAATATAAAACAGTGAAAACCCAATGCAAATAAACCAGATTTAAATATGTAGGTATCCAGTAAAATGAAATATTTTAAATAACTGCTTTTTCTGTTTTAGTATCATAAGTCAACATTCGTCAGTGTCTCTTGTCATTAAAACATTCTTCTCACTAACACATTTCAGCCCTTGATTCTGAGGCATTCATGTGATCTTGCCTAACGCCTAGGGTGGAATCCACCACCCATCAGTGCAAATAGGCATTGTGCCCCTGACTTCAGCCCCAAAAATTCCTAATTGGAGCCCTGGTTACATGCAATTAAAAGGTAAATTATTCTACTCAAGAGATCCATCCTTAATGTGCAGGTTATTTTTCTGTATTAAAACAGATAAAGCAAAAATACATGGTGCTAATACTCTATAATGCTGCATGTTCTTCTTGGCAATACACAGCATCAGTAAGAAAGTTTTCATAACATTCTTTGCATGAATAAAGTAGGAAAAAACCACAAATCTTCAAAATTTCTGCTTTAAAAAAACATTTCTACTAACATTCCTGTCTTTTCAGTAGGTTGCTATAAATGTAAAACTACAGATTAAAAAAAAAGTGAGAAAATACCTGGAAAGGGATCTGCTTCTGTGATTTAATAATCATTCATTTTAGCAATACAAATAAAATTTTCAATCACTTCAGGACATACTTTTAGATGTTATTTTAATTTACATTGCTATATCATTCACTTAACCATTTTACTATTAAAATCATATCCAAGGAAAAGACAAGCAGCAGAACAAACTAGAAATACTTTCTGAATCAGCAGCTAATGAAAAGATTCTAGAATTTTAAATAACTATATTAAATTCTTAGATTTTTTTAGAGGCCTTATTGATTTCCCATGGAGAGATTTTTGGGGCTTGACATATTAACATACAGCAGAATGTATTAACTTGCAAATTAATGCAGTATATTTATTCACCCTGGAGGTGGAATGATATGGAAATCATCTACTTACAACTCTGTCTATTACTAAAAATGTACTGGTCTTGAGACCAGTGCCCTTTGCAATCTAGTTATTCTGGTTGCATTTCAGTATAATCCAAATTGCCTCATTCTAATTTTTTCAAGGTTATTTACAGGATGCAAAAAAAAAAATACAGGCACTGCTAAATTTTGCTTATCTGGGCCTGTGAGTACTACTGATTTTTCCACACCACTTTTATAACCTTATAGCATTTAGATTAAAGGCAGTGACAAAACTGAAATTCTTACTACCAGTAAAGAGGTATGGAAAAAAAGTAAAGTATTAAAAAATAAATTATATTTTATTTAATCTTTAGACATTGCCCACTTTAAGCACAGGATTTAAGACGTTAAAGTGTTTCTCTGATTGCTATCAAAGCAAGAGCAGAAGGGAAGGATCCAGAATATTCAGTAATGCAATATTCTGTAAGAAAATTGAAGATGGTCATTTGCAGTAATTAGTCTCCAAGACTTATGCTAGGCTTGCAGTCAAGTGAGGAGTCAGAAAAGTGCTATGCCTGACAGATAGCTGATAATTGACATATCTTAGTACATCTTAATAGTGAAGAAGAGACCAAGAAACTCTGTTTTCCTTTAATATATGTCAATATTTTGTACAAAGGAACTTTGATCCTTCTTTGAAGCATCTTATAACTAGTACTAAGGAAAAAAACCCCAACCAACTATGGTTGATTTACAATAGTCTTGCAGAAGATCTGAACCTGTGCATTCTCCTGCCACACAAGATGTGCTCAACACTGTGAAAATCTAAATAGTTAATATTTACGGCCACTTTTTTATACGTAATAATGACAGTGGCCACACTTTACACTTTCATATGTCATGTATTTCCTGTAATGGTATATGCTTTTTAACAAAGGTGAAAGAAGGAGACCTCACACAAAACATAATTGAGTCAGCATCTCTGTATACACAGGCAGAGATTGCAAACTTTGAATGAATTTTATTATGCCAGCAGAAACATTCTGTTGGTTTAGACTAGGCATTTCATCTAAGTACTTTACCTGAATTTTATTTTTCACATTAAAACTATATTTAGCAGTAGCCATTTGCAGTATGGTCCAGCATCCTTTCTGTATTAGAGAGAAAAAAAATCAGAATGGCTTGTGTAGTGTGAATGTAATTATTAGGTTTTCTGCAATTAATAATACTTCCTTAATTGGGCATGATGTACTTAAGTAGGATTAAGACAATTAATTTAAACCTAGTTATCCCTAAAATATATCCTTTTTTCACCTTGCTGAGAGCCATTAGTCATCCAGAAAACATATAAGATCAGGTGAAGATTGGCCACTATATGGGAAATAACACATTTATCAGATCTTAAGAGACATGATGCACATTTTATAGTTGTGTGAAGATCACGGAAAATAAAGATGTACATGTTTTTATTTATCATTTCAGCTTCGTATTTCTAAAAGACTAAGTGGATGATGAAATTCTAATAACTAGTACCAGAAATAATACCAAAAACTTTGTAAAAAAGTAACACTCCTTTGTTTGCCACTGAGAAGTATTGTAATAGTCAAATCCTAAGCACAACTGAAAAGCTTTTCACAGGAGCACCTCTGAGCATAACTCCATGATGAATCAAAGTAGAAAGCTGTACATCGCACATTTACTTTAGAAGAATTTATATCTGCTAGTTCATTTTTTCCTCATGAAAAATCAAAGGGGATCTTTTCTTCTAAACAAGACTAGGAAAAATAAATTGTGTCCACACTGTGTCTTGTCTGCAGTTCTTTTTGATAACCACTTAAAATATGGGTAGCACTTCTGTCACTGTCTGGTGTGCCTTCCAGTGGCATGAAAGGAACATATGCTTGCATTCAGTGTACAAGCTAATTTGAAGTGAGCATTGGATACTTGATAAAAAACTGATTGTGGAATGCAGTACATAATCTGGCCCTTTCTACATTTCATTTTTACACGCTACACAAAATTTTAGAAGTGATTTAGCTTGTGAAAAAGAACACAGATGTTTCACCACTGCATACTCTGTTGCACTTTCACTCTTGTTTTAATATGCACCAAGAAAGTAAAGAGCCTTTGAGAGATGACCAAAATGGACAACTGGGTTGATGCCATGATGATTTTTGCTTTTTATATATTTCTCTCATATTCCCCTTCATATATGCTTTCATGCAGCTTCTATGTATCCCAAACGCTTTTGGCCCACATGCTTGTGGTTCCCTGGGGTTGGTGGCTAGCTTGGGCCCGGGGTTCTGTTAAGCCAAGAGACTGGACATCTTGGCTTTGTCATAGTGGGGGCGTCAGGGCCCCGGGTGCGGGGTCCTCTCCAGAACACATTCTGTAGGCTGGGATAGACCCATGCGGGGGGGGACAATCCTGAATGGGGGGCTTCTCTTGAGCCTCCCATTGGGAGATCCGTGATAGATATGCTAATATGCAATGTCTATAATTGTATAAGCAAGTCATCGCGGGAGGCTTTTCCATGCATCGGTCCGGGCAGGGCATTCCTGCGGGATACTCCTGCCTGGATCTAAGGATCCTTAATAAACACTGAGGTAAATTCCCTTTTTCCCCTCTAACCGTGTCTCGCTTTTGATTTTAAGCCCAGGAAAAGGCATCAGGGTCAAGCTTCTGGTTTCTGTGTCTTTATTGACTGACTTAATTGAACAGAAAATTGTTGATCTCCAAAAGCAAGGTCAGAAAGAAAATCAACTTTTCTCTTTAGGAATCTCCTAGAGAATTTCACTTCATGTCCCTCAATGGAGTGAAAGCCTTTGATTTTCCCTTCCTAGTGAGGGAGGACGTACAAAATTTCTGGGGATGGTGGCGAAATTGATGTACACATAAGGGATTAATATCTTTGGAGCACTCACGCAGAAATATAAAAAAGCTCAGTGGATGATCTGGATGGACAGTTATAGACCCTTCAGGAGAGACAGGCAGGGCAGGTGGAGCAGAGGGGTAGCACCACATGTAAAGGAGGGGTCAGCCTGTACAGTGTTTGCATCTGGGAGTGACATGGCTGAGAACCTTTAGGTAAGGATTAAAAAGCAAATAAAGCAGATGTTGTTGTGGGACGTTACTATAGATCAGTCAGCCAGGATGATGGCACCAATGTATTATTCTAAATGGAATTAACAGAAATCTCCAGAGCAGTTACTCTGATCCTTACAGGGGACTTCGAAGTCCCAGAGGTTAACTGGGTCTATCATACAGCAGACACAAAGAGATCGAGGAAACTCCTGAAGCACATTAAAGGAAACACTTAGGTACAGGTACTAAAGGAGTGGAGTGGGAGGACTGGAGTGATCTCGTTTCTCTGATGTCTGGTGATAGGACACAAGGGAAGGGTAAGGGGGGATATAAGATTTTTCTAGGGAAGGTAAGACTGGATATTAGAAAAAAGTTCTTCATGAGAGGGTGGTCAAGCACTGAAACGAGCACCCCAGGGAAGTGGTCATGGCCCCAAGCCTGTTGGTGTTCAAGAAGGAGATGACTTGTCTTTACCCTGTAGGAGCTGGACTCAGTGATCCTCCTGGGTCCCTTTCAACTCAGGGATTTCAGTTCTGTGATTCTGTATCCTATATTTAACTGTCTTGTAAGTACTTTTCACTCAAACAGTAACTTACATAAACTTTGTGAGGGGGAGAATTGAGTCTGTTAATTTATCTGACAGTTGTAATTTTTTACACAATTTTGAGAATTTAGAAGTTCAAAAATCAGCTTACGTCCAATCGGCACATCAGTTAGAAGGAAAAAACCCCCAATATATATAACACAGCAAACATTGTCTAGAAGCAAATGAACTTCACAGCACGTGATAATTAGCTCCAAAGGTACCTTTGCATATAACGTGTTCTGGATAGGAGACCATAAAGCACCCTTGGGCAAGTCATACAATCCCTCTATTAAAGTTATCCATCTCCATAATGGGATTAAAAAACCTGTCTCTAACTCCCTGTCTACCAGGTCCACCTAAGACCAGATGCTAACTCAAACTGGCAGAGTTACCAATTACAGAAATAGTTTGTGTGAGCAAATCCATACAAATGCAAGTATAGATTACTGCTTGATAGACTTAGACTGCCTTTTCCAAGTGTCACTTTCTATCACCTATATATGCCTTAAGGATCAGCTTTAGCACACTTTCAGTATTGTGGTCTTTGGCACTATAATATTCATACCTGTTATTTTTTGTTAGGTGGTTGCTCTATACATATTCTTCATGTTCTGTCATTCCTAGAAAACAGTGAAGACTAGTTTCTAATTTAATCCTCTATGAGGAGTTATTATACAGGCTAGCACAGATACTTGAATCTGGCTTGCATCACTAGATTTTAGTGTCACAATCATAGAGATGCATTTGACATTAATTTTCTTTTTTTCTATATAACAATAGTGAATTTTCCAAGAATATTAGGTTTGCATCTGTGCAGATATAATCTTAGAAATCACATATCTATGGGAAGAAATATAACCCTGAGTTAGAACAGTGACTGAGTGCCAGCAGTTTTTGATTAATGTCATTCCCTTAGGGCAGAAAAGCACTAGTGCTTTTTTGTCATTATTAGTTCATTAGGACTACATAACTACTTTGCTGATGCTTACTCTGAGACTTCCACTTGCTTTCTTTTAACTGCATTTACATTTTCAGTTGTGGTAGAGGAATTGAGAAAGTTATTGCACAGAACATACTTCTTTTCCTTTTTTTCTTCACTTACTGTCCAAAGGACACTTACTATGTACCCTTAGCACAACACAAGCTAATCCAAACACCTGTGCAACCTCCAAGTCATCTCTGAGTCCATTTTCCCTTTTGTTTTTCATTGGGTGTGCTCCTGCCTACTCTTAACCTATGAAATTTAAATAAATTAATTAGATTCATATATCCCATTATTAACAGTAGATCTGGTAGCAACTCAATCTGGAATAACAGACCCAACTGAGTTTTTCTTAAAATACTCTAAAAAATATCTCATTTTAGCATATTTGCTGCCACTTATCACAAACTACAGATGTATTTTGATGTTTTTGTCCTTGGTTTCTCCACTCTTCTACTATACAGCACATTCAGCTTCATAAATGTTCTCTTCAAAAAAGAAAGATAATCTAATTTATTAAGGCCAGCAGGGCCTAATGCATAGATAAAAGAACTAAAATTTGGGAGATCAAGGTTCTCAGTTTTTCACTGACCTGCCAGGTTATGCAAGCCAAGATGATACCATTCTCTTTGGTTAAATGACAAAAATCCACTGTGTTTGTTGTTCTAATATGACCTGAACAGCGTGGATAAACTTTCTCCTTGCAGACATGTAGGAGTATGTCTGTAGTCACTTGAGACAAGATCTGAAATCCACTAAAGTTATCCGTTCGAAGAAAGGGATAACATCTCACTGACTCATGCAGTTCTGAATCAGATCCTTAGTTTAACTTGATGTTTAATTTACGAGCTCTTTCAGGATGGAAGGAGTTTCCTGGAAATTAAATAGTGATAAAGGAAAACTGATGACATAAGAGATTTCCTTCAATGTTATCATAAGAAGATGCCATTCGCTGAAACTATTTAAGTTTAAATATCAGTCACAGAGTAACCTTTAAGACATCTTACCTCTCAGTAAGTAGGAAAAATGAAAGCTCTCTAAGAATACTAGAACACTGACAAACAGAGCGCATGAAATATTCTCACCTTTACAGAATCCTTTTTTCCCCCCTCAAATGTTGACTGAAAGTTTTCCTCCTTCCAAATAATTAGGGTTTGGTAATTCTTTATTCTTCAGTATGAGCAATATTTGCTAGGTGGGCAGCCAAACAGTAGGAGACCATGAGACCAAAGACCAATTGTTATGTACCCATTGAGGGCATTTTTAGATTTCAAAGCCATTAGCCATTTTCAATCTGGAAATTTGTATCACCAACAATTTCACACAGAATCTGACCTGCTACTTTTACTGAAAAGGTCTGAAAATTTAACAGGAACAATCTGATAAGCTACGTGAACAGTTCTAGAAGTGTCTCAGCATAGGAGTGCTTAAAGGAGATCCAGAATCTATTCCAATATTCTTTAGGATGCTCTTATTTTTCATCATACAGATCTAGATTGTGATAGACTTGAGAAAAGAACAAAGCCAGTGTTTTGTCCCTAGTTTGGAAATATCCATGGGATACTTTCTGTAATTTTTCATGCATGTAATTGTCTGTTTTGTTTATAGATCCAATTCTTCCAACAGTTGCAGTGGGTTGACTGACATCCACTGCCAAGTGCCCACTGCTTTATCACTCCCCTCCTCAGCTGGGCAGCAGTGATATAATATAACAAAAGGCTCATGGGCAGAGATAAGGACAGGATGAGATCACTCACCTGTTACTGACAGGGACAAAACAGATTCAACTTGCAGAAAAAATTAATTTGCTTTTTTACCAACTAAATCAGAGCGAGAATGAGAAATAAAAGCAAAATCTTAAAACACCTTCCCCCATCCCTTCCCTTTTCTCACGCTCTTGATCTTCTCTGCCTCCTGCCCACAGCAGCACAGGGGGAGAGGGAATGGGGGCTGTAGCCAGTGGGGGCTCTGGTCAGTTCATCACACATGGGGGCTTCCCACAGGGTCACAGCTTTCTTCAGGCACTTTCACTTGCTCTGGTGTGCGGTGCTCCACAGGCTGAAGATGGATCTCTGCTGCCCTGCAGTCCTCCATGGGCTGCAGGGGCACAGCAGCCTCTCCATTGGCTGCACCACAGGCTGCAGGGAAATCTGAGCTCCGGCACCAGGAGAAACATCTCCACTACCCTCTCCACTGCCTTGGTGTCTGCAGGGCAGTTGCTCTCACACATCTTCACTCATTTCTCCTGGTTGCTGTTTCACAGCCATTTTTTCCCCTTCTTAACTCTGTAGCCCCAGAGGTGCTGTCACCATTGCTCATGGGCTCAGCCTTGGCCAGCAGTGGGTTCAGCTTGGAGATGCCTGGCATTAGCTCTATTGGACATGGCGGCAGCTTCTCACAGAAACCACCCTGTTGTCCTGTTTTTTGCTAAGCCTTCTGTTTTAACCTTGGAGTCAAAGAATTTTCACACAGTTTTATGTAAACAATAGCCGATGTTTATTTAACCGTCTTTTCTGTTTTTCATTCCTTTTGTGATAAGAGAAAGTTTGATGAGCATCCTTTTTCTCCAGTGGGATTGAGGAGAAAGTGACACGTCCTCCAATCCCTTGTGGAGCTGAGAATTCTATAAAATATGTTACATGTAAATAAACTCTATTTTTTCCCTCCTTTCTGCTGAATCTAGCAGGTGTGAGCGTGTCCTTTCATTGTGCTTTCACCAGCACAGCACCCCAAAGCCCCCACCACAAAAACCTTGCCACACAAACCAAGTACAACAGTTTTTCTAATTTTCAGTGATATTCATGATACATGATATCCGTGAGTACAGTTCTTCTGAATTGAATTAGGCATCACAGTAAACTGTCCCGTGACATTTACACCACTTACACATACCACAGCTGTCACTGGAGAAGAAATAATATTTTATTACTTTTTCTGAAGAAATGTAATTCACCATTTGTTTCTCTCATTTTCAGAAGAATAAAACTTACTGCTTTTCTAATTTAATCTTTGAAAAGAGCCTTCAGCTTCCCTTCTTCTTAAATTCAAATATCTTTTGTTGAAATGATGTTTTTTCTCCTCCAGGTCATGCAGCATGGATCAGTGATTCCAATTCTAAACTTTGCCTTAAAGACAGTATTTAAAATTCATCTCTCATATTCAAATTTCATCTAAAGTATGCTCTTAGTGAGGCTGTTTTATGGTAAGAAAGAACAGAACTCTTAAGGATACTTCCAAAGTATTCCAAAGTGTAACCAACCAACCATAAGACTAATTTTAGAACACACATTCCACTTACATGCAATTTAAATCCCTGCTACAAAGGGGTACAGCTATTTATCATTCTCTCTGCATGAACAATCGTGAAGTGTAAAAGGAGTTCCAAGACTGGTTAAATAAGAGCTAAATAAATTATCCTAAGATGATTAGGAATACAGCAAGTAGAAATCTTTCAGTGTCAACAGAAATACATTTTAAAATTTTTATTTAAGAGAATGAAGTAAAGAAGGCAGAATGAGTAACTTTTTCAAATGAGGTACAAGAAAAGACATGGAGACAAAAATCATAAATCATGTCAATGGGAAGTGAAGTTGTGACTGAAAAAATAACCACGCCAAGAAAAATAATTTAATAATTATGAAGAACTGTTAAAACTTAATAGGCTCAAAACCAAGGAGATAAACATTAAAAGTGCTGATTAAAGCATTTAATAATAGTACTCATAAATTTTATTAACTAATTATTAACTCAATAATTCGTTTAACCATTGTCTAGATGAAGAAAATTTTGTAACCAATGCTAACTTAAGCATTGTACCTAGTATTCACTACTTGATTTGATTTTATGAGCTAATTTATAATATGTATTCACTTGAATTTAATTATTTTGTTTGGCTAGACATGTGGGATGAGTGAAGATAGTTATGAAACAAAAGGTACTGGACAGTCTCTATCTTCTTCACAGAAATTTAATTACAAATTGACAAATTAATATTTTAAGTGCTGCAGTTCTAATTCTGTTGCTAAAAGAGAACAGTAAAAACATTAAATTGTCAAAGGTGCATTAAAAGGTCAAACTAAGAAAACGGAAAAACATATTAATATAATCTTATAGAAACTGACATGAAACAGGCCATTTTATGACTTGTTCTCAGTGTTTGTTTTGTATCTTGGGGGTTTTTAAGTCTATATATTTCAGATAGATTAAAACGGTCTCACAAATTATTAGAAAGAAATGTGCTGAATGGCAATTATATACAAAATCTTTCTAATGCCAGCATTGTCTTTATATTGTTTCATTTAGATGCCTTTCCAACTCTAATGCATTTATTGAAGTCTGAGAGTCATTAGGTTGTCTCTACTATTTGGACATTCCCTTAGTTTGGAGTCAATAAATGCATTTAGAAAAGGGCATAATAAATTTCAAGAAAACATATTTTACCCATTCATCACCATTGTCAAGAACAAGATAGTCAAAACACTCCCTAAGTCCTCCACTTCGTAAAGAGGGCTCTCTTCCCCTGCTGGTTCTGAATAGTTTGTAGACACTTTTTGCAGCATTCCAGAAGCACAAGTTATCCCACCATTTTTCCATGATTGCTTACACTGTAATTTTTGGGCTTCACTATATTTTCCATTGGTGTAGATGCATTTTAGTTAGGCTGCCTTTTCAGGAGAAGACCTGATTCCTATGTGATCATTCTCAGGTGCTTCCATGGTTTCTAACATTTCAACGCCCACCCCTCCTGCATAAATTAATACAGGGGCAATTCAAATCTGCTACAGTGTTCACTTGCACACTGCCCCTTGAATATTTTTGATCATCAGGCCTGCTGCTGACAAATGGGGTGCACCTGTCTTAAAGGGAGAAAAGGATCTTCACTCAGAAGTTAACAAGCCTCATTAAAGGAGATTTAAACTAGATTTGAAGGGGAAAAGGGATAAAAACAGGCTCACTAGAAATAAGCCTGGGAGCAGCATGTCTGTGGATCAAAACCCACAAAATTCTGCCAGGCTTCAGTCTGACCAGTTTCAGAGTTAGATACCAATCTGTCATTCTCTTGATCTGCTTCCTGTTTCTTCCTTCATCATTCCCTGCAACTGGAACGATAGAGGAGAATTTTACATGTGCTCCTGATCCCTTAATCAGTTAGTTACAAGGTGCTGAATCCCCCTTTTGATTGCCCTCAGACTTCTATTGCAGTTTCATCACTGCTTGAAAAAGTATTAATGGTTAATAGTCTGAGGGTTGTACCAGAGTAGAAAGTTTCCTCCTAATGTCTTTAACACAGGCTCCAAGAGGCAGCAGACTTTCTCTAAGAAGCGGATCCAGTGTACATATTGGGCTTTTTGTTCCTCTTAGAAGAAAGTCTGGTATGACAGACACAACTTTTTTTCTTTTTATATATGGAAGTGGTCATGACACAGGGAGTAGGCTGACAACCTCAGCAACTCCTCCAACCTACATGAACCATCCTTCTCGTTGCTGTTCAGCTGCACCTGTAGAGCCTTGTGCCTGTTATGCCAGGATACCTAGGAAGGTGGGGTAGTAATGGAAGGGATGCTCTGCTGTGCAGGGCAGGAAGTTGTCACCATTTCCCCCCTATCCCTTAAGTCATGATGTTCTGCATAAAGATACGATAGGAAATCCCCTGTATCATTCATCCTCCCAGGTCTGTCCCTGGGAAGGTAGGGGATTTTTCAAGTAGTCTTTCTCTCACTCAGACTCTCGGATGCTGCTCAATCTACTCACCTCCTCCTACAGTTCTGTCACTAAGTGAAGGTGTTCCTCTACCTGGGCACCTCCCACAGATGTGTTTACAGCTGCTGTTGAGTATTCTTGCATAGGGCACATCTTGCAGCTGACACCTGGGCAGGCAAATGTGCAAGATGAGATACGCGTAGGCAAGACTATGATAACATAATAAGGAAACAATCTCTGGTGGTTCTAGGATGAATAGAGAAAGACTTGGTGTACTGCAAAATAAATGTAGATTATAAGACCAAGAAGGTCCTATTGTCGTTTTAATGCCTTTTTTTCTGTCCTTCCAACTCCTCCTTTTTTTAATAAAAAAAGTCTTTACTGAAAAGAGTTTACAGTGATGAGGCTCTTGGCACAGTTAATACCTGTAACATTGAGATAAAAGTCAGGGCCAGGAGCAAATGTCAAAGGATAAAGTTCCATGAGGTAGGTGACCTGATTTAAAGGCTTGCTGTTGCCAAAAGAAGAGATTCCACATGCTTTGCCATGTGCAGACATAAACACCCATAAACCAGCATTGTTAGTCACACGCTCTCAGTCTTTTGTGCTGGCTCTGGCGTTTGTCTGACCCTGTGCTGGACCAGCTTGCTAAATAGGCAAAAAGCAAATCCATGAACAGTTAAAAGAAGAAGTGATTGTTTATTCAACAGTAGTTCACAAGAATATTATTTTTATGAATCACACCAAGAGAAACAATTTTCAAGTAAAAAAGCTGTGCAAGTAAACTATATTTTTGTTATCGTCTGGGATCATGTTCCCTCACTAGCCAAAATCACTCACTTTTCAGAGGTCTGTCTTGAGGTTTTGTGTAAATAGTTTTTATAAAAACAACCTGGCTTGCAGAAGGTGACAGAGATAGAAATTTAAGAACTCAGACTGTAGAAAAAGAGAGTTGCTGTGCCACATGCAGCGTTATATGAAGATGACAAAAAGCAGCAGCAAGAATTGAACTTGGGCACATTCAACTCAGATATAAGAAAGTGTCTTTTTGGGAAGCATTTCAGAACCAGAATAAAATTCTTGGAAAAGGAAAACGGGTTCTCCCTCTCCTGCTGTTTGCAAATTGTGACTCAGCAACTTTACAGAATACGTGCGTTACTAAAACACAGGCATTTTATGTCTACACGAAGATTTTGCTAGGCCATCTACTAAAATAATAGTGTAAACTTAAAAATTGGGGGGATTGCCTCACAGTCAAGACATACACGTTTAACTTGGGATGCCAAGTGTAGGGACACGCTAGTTCCTGATATTGCTGCTTAACTGATTATTACT
>VYXC01008353.1:23639-89244 GCA_013397175.1 Platysteira castanea
CATTCAGATTCGCCTGCTCGGACTGACATTCATCACAGTGGGAAAAAGAAAAAGTAAAGAAACTTCCCCGCCTTAACAGAAGGGACGTCCTTGAAACAGCTGGTATTCCTCCGCTGGCAATGCAGAGGGCTTGTGAAAAACGTTTTTATACTTTTACTTGTGAGGTTTTCGGCTACAGTCCCACTCCCCTGCCTAACCCTCCGCGCCGCGGCACCACCACTGACCCTCNGGGGAGGTGCGGAGCGGTGCCTGCGGCGGAAGCGGCGGGGCCGGCGTTGCCGGGCGGAAGCGGCGGCGGTTGGCGTTTAAAGGCTCTGCGGCGGCAAAAGGGCGGCGAGTGGCGGCAGCGCGGGTGGGGTGGCCCGGCCCGGCCCGGCCCGAGGGCTCCTGGTTCCCTCTGCTCCGCCTCGGGAGCGGCCGCGCTTCCTGGCCCCGGCAGCGCCCGGGCGGAGCGGGGCGATGGTGTCCAGAGCCGCCGATCGGCTGCTGATCGTCGTCTCCGTGCTGGAAGGTAACCGGGAGGGTCGCGGCCTCTGGGCGTCCCCGCTATCCCGAAAGGAAGATGAGGGGTGGTCGCTGCCTCCGAGGTGTTTTCTCTGGTGGCATGAGCCGGCTAAGCCGAGCAGCGTTAAGTAAACCCGTTTTGTTAATAAAGCTTTGGACGTACATATCTTAAGGCCAGGATTGGTCAGTTAGATCTTGGAGGTGTTTACACAATGTTTTATTTTAAATGACTGAGAAAAGTAACCATCCTTTCCTGAGGGTTTGGAGGCGGGGGTTAAGTAGTATTCTGGTCTTTCTATCCCTTCTTAGCAGTCTACTGTAAGCTTTTTATGGTAGTGTTGTCTCCAACGTATAGGTGGTTGTTCTTCGTCTCATATTTCTACAGATTTTAGTTTCTGTGATCTAATTTGTGTGTGTGTGAGAGTTGTTTATTGGAGTGTCTTTTTCTGTTTTGGGCTATTTTGGAGATTAGTGGGGTTTTGGGTTGTTTTGGCTCAATGCTTTCTTTTTGTCAAGTAAATCCTATTATCTCTCTGTCCATTTATGTAGTTTGCTAGAGGAGCTTACAAATAAGATCCTGTTGTCTGACATGCCTGTAGTATCATCTTCACACACTGTGATATATGTAAATTTCCACTTCTTCTTGTCATTTCAAACCAGAATATTGGACAATTCTGAACCCAGGACCAATCCTACACAGTTTTAGGCACTCTCCTAATCTGGTAATAATTTTCCTTTTCATCAGGTGGCAGGAAAAACACCTTTCACTACTTTTATAAGATTGTGTTTTTCTGTTTTGATGTTGGACGGTCATAACATCTTTGCTTGAAGTAAAACATTCACTCTCTCTCACCTGCTCCCTTACCTGTTGCCAGTCATAGATGTCTCAAATCATTCTAATTGCTTGCTACTTTTTCTTTGTTGTTACTTGATTTCTTGTTTCTTCACAAATAATCTGTTTCATGGTACGTTCTTTCATATTCCTGCATAGTGCAAACACTTGTTCTTTAAAGAGCAGAGCAGGGAAGGTGATATGGGAAATTAATTTCACGTAATTGGTTTATGGCATAAATCTGAGCTCCTGCTTCTTTTTAGTGATGGCTGTGCAATGCCACTCTTTTACAGGGCGCTGTTTTCCAAAACGACCCAAGCACATGCTTATAGTTGAAGCCAAGTTAGATGGTGAACAGCTGGCTACTGATCCTGTAGAGCATACTGATCAGCCAGAATTTGCTACAGAACTGGCTTGGGAACTTGATAGGAAAGCACTTCATCAGCACAGGTAATGTTAAAAAGTAAAGTCTAATTTGTAGATAAACTTTATTTTCTTGTGTTTACAGGTAATGAAATACAGTTTCTGTGTTGCTGTCATCTGAATTGGTTTTTTGGAACTTTCTTTTACTTTTATCTACCACAATGTTGTTAAAAAATATACCAATGTAATGTACCAAAAAAAGGTAGCGTGTGGCAAGATAAGTGATGCCTAAAAATTCTAAAGGGTATATTTTTACACTACTTCCCCACAGGCGCTTAGAGCAAATTAATAATGCTATAATTCAAACATTGGAGTCAAACTTCCTTATGTATACTGTGACACAAAATTAACTTAACTTCAAATCTGAAAAGCCTATGTAAATAGTTTTTGAAAATGTCAAGGAGATAAAGGTGAGAAATTGAACCTTCCAGAACTGTTATTTGGTTTTACAAATTTTACAACTTACAGGTTGTAATATTATGACCATATTTTAGAAGAAATTAAAAAGGCCGTATCATCTTTGTTTGACAGAGAAAGGTGCCTGCTTGTGCCATGTGCTAAACATCGTATTTGTGCCTGGAAGTAGTTAGGTGCTTTACCCAAAAATCTTCTCTGCAAGTCCTGTTTTTAAGATGCCCTTACAAGTGTAATTCAAATTTCTTATGAGGTGCTGTGCTGATTTCTTTTATGTGGATAAGGTATTTATTTGTCACTCATGTCTTTTTAAAGCACTTGAGACTCTGAAGCTCCAATGCACTCCTCTTAAAAAATTAAACCACTTGTTCATTCTCTCACTTACTTGTGAGTTTTTATATGTTCAGTATAAATTCAGTTTCTGACACAATGAAACTAGTTATATAACAAGTTTTGTATCACTGGGTTGCTCGAAACTTACGAACTATCTTTGAGAACTAATTGCAGAGATACCTTTTTTTATTTAGTACTTCAACTGAGTTGCTTTTTCAGGCTGCAGCGTACACCTATCAAACTCCAGTGTTTTGTACTTGATCCTGCATCTTCAGCTAAAGAGAATATAGGCTATATTGTACTGGATTTAAGGGCTGCACAGGAAAAGAAGCAGGTATGTTTTGGGGGATAAAGATTTAAAATTTGTGTTTTGGCAACAATGCTGTTACAGGCAATATAATTTCAATTAAAGCATAGACTAAACTTTTGAGTTTCGTTTTGGAGTATGACTGATCATGTGTGGGGGATTTTGTTGTTTTTTTTCATTAGAGGAGAGACATCTTGACTCTTGAGAACATTCACAAATTTAAAAAATACTGTTGTACTAATCTTGCTTACTTCTGAATTGGATAATCAGAACACTAGCAACCAATTAATCTACACAATTTTGTTATTTAATCAACTGGAAAGATTAATCTAAGCAATAGATATGGAGCAATTGAATTGAATCTCCATCATCAAATCAAGTCTTAAGCTTGTTTGTTTTCAGTAGCCCTCTGTTGCGGTAATGAGCGGCACAGAGACCCCGGGCAGGTGCAGAGGAGGAGCCCTTACTGCCAAAAACTTGGCCTTTTTATGCCGTTAGTCAGTCGGTTATCAGTTTACATAGTTTTAAGGCACAACAAACCAAGTTTGACCAACCACCATACACCACGAAGTGAACATGAGGTAGTCATGCAGCCTGCTTCTCTACCCCTATTCCAGCTGAGTCACTCTCCCACGGTCTTTCTCTGCTTAGCCAAAGTAACAGGCCAGAGCCATGATTCCACAAGGCCTTCCCTTTACAAAGTTTTAGTTAAGGTAACAGCCCTCTGTGGAAGATGTGTTAGGCAATCATTTCTAACCCCTTAATACAGCATAGAATAAGCATAATATGATTTTTAATATAAATTTAATTAGTCAATACTCTTATATCCAGCTTGATCAAAATATGAGTTTGATATGGGTCATCTGAGGAGCATGGTGTGTTATTTTGACATCACTCATCTTGAGAATTTTCAATGCATATGACTTACTATGCACAGTCAAGGACTTCGGCTGTGTTTTCTAAGATTTATGGTATATTTCTCTTTCTAACTTCTTCACTGTACAAGTCAGTGGAAAAAAGTTGGAATGTTCAGCTAGTCATCCAGTAACCATTATATAGAATCTTTTTGTACAGTAGTGTACTACATAGACCAAATTTTTAGAAATAAAAACCGAAGTGTATTTCTATAGATTATGAAGTAGAAGTGCTAGATTAAGACTGAGTTTTCTGTAATACTATTTTTTTCTGTGTTTTTTTAAACACTTTTGGGTCTTATTTCTGTATTTTACTATGTAGACACCTAAATGGTATCCTTTGCTTAGTAACAAGTACCCTAAGTTTAAACCTGAAATCCAAGTTGGTGTTACATTGGAGACGGATTCAAAAGCACTGGTTGATGATTTTAAAGCAAAGGAGGCACCTCCTAGAGAAGGGAAGGGTAAGTAACATAATTACCACTCACTTTGAATTAAAACTCTTCCTGTGCTGGATGACATATCACTTGTTTGAAATGTGTTGTTTTAAGTCTGAAGAGAATTTTAATTTCACATCAGCTCCAGTGCAAATCCTTTGCAGCTGATTAATGAACCTTTTGGCAGTAAGTTTTTCAAGGATTCTTTACTGTGGCAGTTGTGTGACTTTTAGGCGTATAAGTTACAAACCAACTGGTGTTTAAAATGAGAGTCAAGGTCTCTTAGTTAACTCCCTTGGGCGTTTTACTCGTATTTATGGGCTTTAGAGTGTTATGAAAGAAGTAGGAAAGGAGCTTCTTTACAGAATGTAAGAAGTAATTTGGGCTTGGAACTGTAAAGTAGTAAAATGTCTCATTTATTGGGTAGGCTTGCTTCTTTTTTGCTGGGTTCTTTTTCTAATCTTTCAGTACTTAAATCATGTCCTCTTGTTGGTTGTTTTTTTTTTTTTTGTGGTAAGATCTGCTTACTGTTGGGACTCATTCTGAGTCTGGATTCTCTTGTTCATTTCTCTCATAAGAAATTAGAGAAATTTGTGAAAAATCTATTGGAACTCAAATGTTAGCACTAGTAAGTGTCTTTGTGTGCTGTGCCTTTAAGTTACTTTTTCACCTGTGATTTTTTTTTTTTTAATGCAAGTTAATAGTTTTTAAAAAAACAAAAACAAGGACTTAGAAACTTGATTTAAAGAGCCCCTAAACACAACATAATTCCATCTGGCCCTGATCCCCCACCCAAATGCCTATCTACTTAACTTTTGAAAAATGAGCCTTTTGGTACAAGTAGTGGATTTTGTCCTGCATACTTTATGAGACTTGTTCTTGCCCTGAAGGTAATATTTCCCTAATTCTAAATCCATCGTCTATCTGCTTATGATCTGTGGCTGTGATGTTGTAAAAACAGAGTGGTCAGTGGCAGTAAGTGTTTTACAAGCTTCTGGCCCATAATTCACTGACTTGGGTGCATTTCAAGACTGGTTAAGACAGTATTTAAGTTTCAGTGTAAGTGCATAACTTACTCCATGCTTTCAGGTTTACAACAAAACACCGGGAACTTTCTATATTATAAAATTTTTAAAGGAGGCAAGGAACTACTGTAAATGATTCCTTAATCTGCACTTCCCATGGGATCTTTATGCCTTCGAGTTCTCCTATCCCTCATGACACTGGCAAAAAATAAAAGAAGACCCTTCTGCCTTCACTCAGCACTGTTTTCCACTTGATGTTTTCTGTGGAATAATTGCTACAAGCAAGTTTGCCAGCTTTTTCCTTTCTTTTGTCATGTCAAAATCAGTCAATATCATATTTGATATTGACTAATTTGATATAATCATATCAAATATGATATGATTACATATCATATTTATGTAATGGAGAAAAACAGACAAACTTGTGGGTTTTCGCTGTTGTAAATTTAATGTTCCAGGCATTGAGTATGACAAAGCCAGTTCTAGTCTAGTAAGATACTTTTCCATTTAGTATTCATATACCTTATTTTTCCTTACTGACTTAAGTTGTGTAAAACTTCAGTATTTGAAATGTAGCTGTTTTGTTCACAAAATGCTCTGTCATTATTTCTATTTGGTATAACCTCAGGGGCTTTGAAATGTGTTCAATTACTGGTGTTATAGAACAGAAACTAGCAAACCAGAATACAGTGTTTTATGCATTTAAGGCTTCAGATGAAAAATCTTTGAATGAAGCATTCTAAAGGTCTCTTGAATGGCACATCATACTTGTTCCAACAGGTTGCAATATGCAGTTACTGCCTTGCATTTCCTTTAACGAGCAAAGTAAAGAAACAGCATAGTAGACTCTAGCCTAATGAAATAAACTTCCAGTCACTGTAATGTTACTCACTGTAACACTAAATAAAATGAGGAACTAGAATTCTGTCTAGCATGGTGTTCAACATAACAATTGTGAATAAAAGTTAATTTCAGAATTTTTTTGTAGCTATACTGAAGTATACCTGGGGGCTTTTTTGTGTTTTGCAATACTTTGGTACAAGGCATCAAGATCTTTATTTATAATTTTTTTTTCCACATGTAATTTCCATGTGTAATGCTTAAAAATAAAATTGCAATTATGTATCAGATTGCTGCAGCAATTATAAAGACTTATGTTTATTTAATTAAACTTACTATAATTATTTATGTTTATTTCTTCTCTCTTAGTACTCACGCTTTTTCCTGGACTAGACCCTAAAAGTATTGTGCCAGTCTTGAATGAAGAAGAGGGCTATCATCAAATTGGACCACCAGAGTATTGCAGAGATCACTTTGTCTTGTCTGTAACCATTGCATTTGCCACACAGTTGGAGCAGGTCTGTTTCTATGTGTAGTTTTTAAGAAATTAAAACATTAGTATTTTCACCCTCTCATTCCTCATTTCTAATTAGGATTTTTTTATTGTTTTCTAACCTTATTTCGAGAAATAACCCTGTTCCATAGTGAATTTATATTAATTTTAAAACTTTATGAAGTCCTTAAAATATCAGACTACAGATAGAATATAATTCATTTGAAGTGCTAAAGCTGTATGTACTTTAAATTATGCATTCTTGTGGAATGCATACTTCTCTACTGCAATACAGTGTAAAAAGTGTGTGTATGGATAATACCAGTCTTCAGTGTGGTTTCCATGCACTGAAGTTCAAACAAGGTGAAATACTTTTCAAGTATGTAAGACAGAGTTCATATATTGCCTGAGGGAAGGACTTATTAGCTGGGATGAAGTGCCACGCTAATGATTGTTTCAGCTTTAGACCTCAACTGCTATGTTTATGCTGTACTGACAGTATGGTTTTAATTGGTCAAGACCTCATGGTATATGATAAACTCCTCCTCAGTCTTGTCATCTTTCTTTTTTTCAGGGAAAATAATTTTCCATGTCAGAATTATAGGACCTTGAGAAGTAAACTTATTGTGATCGTTCTGAGGTGGCTTGTGCCTCTTTAGGCATTGAACTCACAGCTGCGGTTGCCTACAGGATGAAGTAGCTGTTTGTCTGTTTCAGTCTTTTATTCAATCACATAAATTGTATAACAGTATCTAATCTGCAATATTTTTATTGGAAATATTTTATGAAGGCACTGCTTATTTCTGATTTTTTTGTGCCGTGTTATTATGCTGTTATGATGTTATTTAATGTTATTAAATACATGTCAGTTACAGCCCCTGATGTTGATGAATCTTAAAGGTAGTTCAGAATATTTTGCAAGCTGTTGTTATGCTTGTAAATTAAAGCTTACTTTTTTTACTTCAAAAAAGTAAAACATTTTTAATTTGAGTATTAATATAAAAGTTGTATGTGGAGTGCAAGCTAGTATAGGTCCAGTTGGTCATTTTAAGCTCTAACTTCCAAGCTAATGCTTCAGAATTGCTATTAACTCTACATAAAGGAAAGAGATACATTATTCTCTTCTACATCCCTTTCAGTTAGTTCCTAGTACTATGAAGCTCCCTGATCGACAACCTGAGTTTTTTTTCTACTACTCATTACTTGGAAATGATGTCACAAATGAACCTTTCACTGATTTAATTAATCCAAACTTTGAGCCAGAAAGAGCTTCAGTTCGAATACGTAGCACAGTAGAAGTTCTACATGTTTATCTTTGTGCGCAGTCAAAATTGCAGGTAAGCGGTTTCATTTCAAATGTGAATGAAATAAATAATGAAAATTAAAGAAATACAGTCTGTGACATACTGTATCTGGGAAGCACTTCTGTTTCCAAAGCTAAAATTGTACTACAGTGTCATGGTTCAAATATAAGTTGATTCCCTTGCTGCTATGAGGGAAACCCTAGCAGCAAGTTTCCTAGCGCAGGTGGAGTGCTTTTTAATTAGTTGCTATTACAACAATCTGGTTTACATGTCATGATAAAAGGTGTCGCTGAAATATGATCTTCCCAAAGAGCTAGTGTGGTGCTCTCAAGAACTCTGAGCTTTGGGGCCTGCACTGCAATCAGGCCATCTGCAATAGAGAGTCCTGCTTTGTGCTAACTGTGGTAATCCCATGCCAGCTGCTCAGGTCACTCTTGCCTAAGTTCTAAAATCACTGACCTCAGCACTCTTTGTGAGTAATAAGGGACGTCTGTCTTTTTTCCCCCACTCTGTAGCCTAATGCTGTTTCTAAATACACTAGAGACGTATTTGGGCTATTATGAGATATTGCTTACCTTTAGCTTGCCTTTAAATGGGGGACATGGTTTAGTGGTGGGTTGGCAGTGTTAGGTTGACAGTCCGACTCAGCAACCTTAAGGGTCTTTTCCAACCCAAATCAATCTATGATTCTAAATATCAGGTAGTACTTAGAGTGTTTATGGCAATCTGTGCATGGCTCAAACTAATTACAAAACAAGAGGCTGTTTCATTAAATGAGTGGTGTAGGGTTTCTGGTAATGTAGCTGGTAAATAAGACAGTGTCAGTTATACAAAGTAAGTTGTGGATCTGGACCCTTTTAAAGTTATCGTTCTTAAAGTTTATACAGACCGTTCTAGGTTTTTTGTCCAGGGTGGTTTAAAAATGTTTTTTGTTTAAATCTTGTATTGTTTCAGTTTTTTTTTTTTTGCCTCAACTTTACATATTTTTGGAGAAACGTGCTCCAGTGTTTGGAATTTAATCTTACTCTACAGTCTGAAAACAAAGTGTTTAATACAGTATATATGATACACATGTACATATGTGGGGAATTATGCATGATTCCATTATGTGTAAAGAACAGTTTTTTGAACAAAAGTTCTTGTGTGGTCAGAATCACATTTTGACTTACAGTTTCCTTTCTTTGATTTCTCAGCTTCTTAAAATTGAGGATGTAGGATCAGAGCACTGTGTTCTGATTCTTAATTTTAACATATTTTTCCAAAAATGAAGACTTTGGTTGTAAAAGGTGCTAGTTGCCAGACTCAGGTGTGTGTATACATGTATT
The DNA here is from genome assembly GCA_013397175.1 of Platysteira castanea. Taxonomy (NCBI): domain Eukaryota; kingdom Metazoa; phylum Chordata; class Aves; order Passeriformes; genus Platysteira; species Platysteira castanea. The sequence continues at coordinate 32,791 of VYXC01008353.1, forward strand.
ATATGACTTTATTTATATACACGTGTATGTATGTATACATAGACACCCAGGTATGTATACTGGCAGCTGACACCTTTTAGCATGACACTTTTCCTTAAGTGCAATAAATATTAAGGATGGGAACACAGTGTTCTGATCTGCTAAATCAAAACTGAAGTGGCTCTTGGCAAAAAGCACGTTAGGATGTAAGTTTCAAAGAGTAACTTTGAGGAAAATAGATTACCTTAGTGTGTGTTGGTTTTTTTAAGATCCATCTTTCACTTGTATGTGTAAATATTAAGCTGTGTGAGGAGTAAACAGTGGAGTCAAGTTTTCAAATAATGATGTTTACCAGGAATTAAAACCACAGTTACTTAATTCCAAAAATCCTTGCTGCTTAAGTAGGGTCTAAATATATGCACGAAGTCTTCAAGTACCTTTTTCCTTACTTTGCAGTCATGTATTTTATATGCCTATACATTAAGGGCAAGAATCTGTGCTGTGTTTAGAAGCCACAGAGTACTGAGTTTATCCTACAGAAGGAATGATATGACAGGCCCTCAGAAGGGCAATCAGTGATTTGCTGCTGCCCTGTTGGTGAGCAAATCCCACCTGCTCAAAACTGACATTTCGTAGCTATTCTTATTCTCAGCATGCAGGGACTAGGTTAGGGATGAGAACTTGTTGTATTTATGCTACCTTTAGTGGAGGGTGCATAGACACTATCAGACATACCAGTTACTTTCTAGTGCCTTTATGTGTGTACAGATCCATCTTTGCTGTGGGGACCATTCTCTTGGTAGCACCGAAGTACCACTGTCTGGACTACTGAAGAAAGGAAATGTGGAGATTGATCAACACCCTGTGGCAATAGAAGGGCCATTTGTCCTTGTTCCACCAAATAGAGCTAAACAGAAACTGCCACAACTGCCTTTGGGTCTGGCTCCTACTGTTGGAGTATCTGTAATTCTTCAAAGGGAGAACTTGACTACCGAGGTATGTCTTACGCATTCATTGTTGGTTCAGACGCTGTTGCACAATTTCACATTAAAAAATCATTGGTGTTGCTAAATCATATTTGACTGATTTTTATGTTAAAAAAAACCCTGAGAGAGTTAATTGTTTTATGTGAATAATCCTTTTGTTGGCATTTTTTTATGTCTGAAAAATAATCTCATACTTTGAAAATGTCCTAGACAGAATTTTTCAGTGCAAGCCATGATCAGTAAGAAAACTATATCATTTCATTCAGCCTTTGATTCCCTTAAATGCTGCGACTGAACCCAAACAGCCACAGGAGAAAGTTCTTTCACCTGTTAGTGGAAAAACAGAGAGCCTGCAGCAGAGATCCCAAACTATCCCATCTCAAGCTGACCAGTGTTCTTCAAAAGAAGATGTAGCAACAGAAAGTGAAGTGGAAAGTCTTAAGTTTGAAAAGGGCACAATACCACGGAAAAGGGGTATGTGATATATAATTTTTTGCCCAATTGCCAAGTGTGATCTTGGATCATGTACTACTCCTTTATAGTATATTCATGAAGTAGAAAGGAACTGGCTTGCTCAATGAGATGAAATGGTCTAATGTTAACACTTATTAAATAGAATAGCAGGGGTAATGTGGGATTTTTAAGTTTTCTAAGGAATTTACTATGTGAATAATAATTTGTGAAGACAAATGTTCATATTGTACAGATTCCTGGACAAAAGCAATCAACGGGGTTGTTTTGTTTGTTTTTACATAATCATTTGGTTTGCACTTGGTATCCCAAGCTCCTGGAAGACTTGTGTCTAACTTGCACCTGGGTCATGGAAAAGTAGAAGAGGAACAGAAATAAGAGATACTATAATAATAGAATAAATCTCAAAAAAATGTTATTTTTCTCAACATTACTGAACATGAATCTTCTTAAGAGATGGTTTATAAATAAAGCAGAATTGCTATTTTTCTAATGGTATTTGTATTGCTGGTCTTTTGAGATTTGTCCTAAAGACACCCAGTTCTGCAGAGGAAATTCTGTGTCCTAGAATGGGCTCTCAGGATTTGTCTGCTAATTTCATCCAAACTTTCTTTAAATCCTAACTGTTCTTATCTAAGCAAGGATTAAGTTCTTTATATGAAATGTATTTATAAGTCCTTTATAAGAAAGTATTGTGAACCCAGCAGCTGATTTGAATCTATGGTTAGGAAGTCCAGAATTGTGCTTTTTTATTAATACTAATAGTAATTTTATAATTCTGTTTTGCTAAGATGTAAAACATGCCATTTCACATTTGTCTTTCAGGGCTGCTGGCTGGCTACCCTCAAGAGGTTAACAAACAGTGTCTTGAAGAGCTTCCAGCTTTGAAATCACAAAGCAGAGCAAAGTCACCTCTGTTAGATCTGCAAAATCCCAGTAAGGCAAAATTTATTGAATTGAAGTATATTAAATAAAATTTGACTAGTCAAGTAGCAATTCAAATGAATTTCAACAGTAACCTGTATGTACTTTTTGTTCTGTGATGACCTTAAAATTTCACTCAGATGCTTCTTTGCACCAAGCAATCTACTGACATTTTACCTGAATCACTTAAAATTGTTTCATTCCTGTGTTGTGTTAACTAGCTGATGTTGAAGTGTTACAGCACTTTTCTTTCTTGTAATGTTACCATTAATGCAAATGAAACACCTAAAAAAAGGAGGAAAAAATAAAGTCAATGCCAGTAATGATGCATTTCTTAAAAAATGATGAAAGTGGAAACGTTTTAAATAATTATGAAGAAAGTACCAGAACAAGTAGGACTCACAAAAGGCAGTTGAGTTCTTGCCTGACACTTTCACTCTCTCTTTTTGTAGGAGCTTGGTAGCCCAAATAGACCTTGAATACTTAAACAAAATGTCTTACACATCTTTCGAGAACACCTTTTGGAGACCTGCCTCTGGGACTTGTAGTTTGATGTTTTACTCTTTGAAGGCAGTATTGGGTTTCATTGTAAGGATGGGAGAAGCCTGGATGCAATTGGACAGGCACTCAGTGATGCTTCTCCTTCCTAAATTATAAAATGGACGTCACAGTAGGTGGATTCTGTGACAGAAGCAGATGTGATTTGCACATTTTAGTTTGCTTCAATAGCTAAACCTCAGCTTGGGGCTAATAGTTGATGATGCCTTATGTGGGCACTGTAATTGATCTGCTAACCTGCCTTTGTAATTCCCCTAAAATTAATTAATTTAAAAAAAACCCTAAATTGCTAAAAACACTTTTTTTTCTCATGCATGCCCTCAAGTTGGCTATGAACAATTAATACAAACTGAAGTCCTAGAGCATCTTTCTGAAGAATTTAATATCTTCAATCTTAGTGTAAACTTTTTTCAGTGAGTTAAACCTACATAGCTTTGAAGAATAATAAAGAAAGGAAAAATACTACAATCCTTTAAGAAGATTTAAAGTATACTGGCTTTTTGGTGTTTTTTCGTTGGAAGCAGTAACTTACAGAAGGAGTGGTTATTTTTCGCAGTATTTATTTATTTTACGAGGAATTGAAATCTCTTAGGGAAGCAATCTATCTACGTGCATTTAAAATGTGACCCTAATCTTTGATATATTTTGTTATTTTGGGCAGAACAAGTTATAAAAAATGCACATGAATTGTCTTTTGTGTTTTCAGCTGATAGTGGCCAAGTAGCAATATCTCAGCCCAACCCTGCGGGAGTGTCCAGTTCTTCTGAGCCTGTGTCAGCACAGAAAATTGTCATTCCAGCAGCCTCTCACCATTTTTGCTTTTCAATAGACTTAAGAAGTATACGTGGTCTGGAAGTTGGTTTTCCAATAAATTGCATTTTAAGGTACAATTTATTTTTGTTACTCTTGGTAAATACAAAGCCTTCATAATCTGAATGATTGCTGGCAGTATGCTTCTATGCTTCTTCATGCCTTTTAAGTAGCTGATTTTCAGTAGCAGAATACTTTAGAATGTTCATCTGGCACACCAGTAAACTGAGCATTAAAGATGGAGTGTAAAACTTTACCTTTTACTGTAATTTGTATTAAATGTCACTTAAATGCCTGAGCTCAGACAACAAGAAACATCAGTCTTTAAAGGAAGAGGAGAATTACTTTTCATGTTACTTTCTGGCTGCATTTCCAGCTGATCAATGAAGTGATTTTTTTTGTTTGGTTTTGTGGGGCTTTTTGTAATTTGGTTTTTGGGTTTTCTTAGTTTCCCATGTTCTGCCAAGAACTCTTTGTAGTGTTTTAGTAAGAGACAGATCACATGAATCCAAAGCAAAACATTCTAGTTTTAATGGAGAATCAGTATAGTAAATGCATTATCTTGTAGAGATATGCATTATCTTGAGAGACTTGTAGATACAGAGATGATTTTGGTGGTTTAAAAAAGAAATTCTGCTTATGGTATATTAGTTATTGATTGTGATTGATTAGTCGCTGAATTCAGTGTTTAACAACAGCTTTTACAATTTGTCTTCTTGTTTCTGTTAGGATGTTTTTGGTGTTTGTGATGAAGTGTGTCTTTAAATGGTGATTCAGTTTGAAAGCATTGAATATTTCTGGCTAGGGAGGTGCCTCTGCATTTGCTCCGCCTCTTTTCTGGCAGAGTTTGATTCATACAGTTTTAACTGGTACCTGGGAAGTCTAGTTGTGGTGGTGATTCTTGGAGGTTTAGATTTTGTCTGAACTAGGTTGAAAAGGTGTGGATGGGATATAGGGGTGGAGTATTTTAAAATACAGCTAACACATAATGCATCATTAATGTCTTTTCATATAGGCTACATTACTAAACAGTACGTGGAAAGCAACATACAATGGATAGAATTTTGTCACATAAAATCTTTCATGTAACATTTCAATAATAATTTGTTTTGGAACAATAACAACACATAGGTTTTGTTGTTTCATACACTTGAATGTTTGCAGTCAGTGATGAACATGGCAGGAAACTGAAGAGGAGAAACATCTAGATACATAAATGTTATGAAAAGTTGCAGGGTAAAACATTGCATATTCACTGTAGATTGGAAGCATGATTTTATTCCAGTCTAAACAAGTTCTTTTAACAGCTCTCCGCAGAAGATGAAGTATGCCGTTTTTATATATAGTGGTATAATTTGATGCAGCTTTTATTTTATTAGGAACTTAGCTAACAGCTGGTATCATCAGTTTGAACAAAATGAAGTTCCAGAGGTTTGTGGCCTCCCCTTTGTTACAGTTTATCATACACTGAAATATACCAGTAGAGTAGTTTCAGGCCACATTTTAAATCATCGTGGTAAAATGATTTAACTTTCCTTTTAGTCAGTTAAACTGCGGAAATTAAAAGCTAATGAAATTTTCAAATGGTTCTGATGCTGTGTATATGTATACTTAGTTATCAGTTATTGCATGTTAGTCTAGTCTTAGCTGTAAGTATAGTTAAAAATTTTCTCAAGTAACAATCTACATGTGAATATAAATTTTTCTTCCATTTCTTATATAATAATTTCAGAGTTTCAGTAAAATACGAATTCATCTGGTTATGAACATACAGGTTATTAAAGCTCTTTTTGTCAAAACAACAGCCCATATAAAGAAGCTGGATCAGTCCTGAAGTAAATGCAAACATGAATACTTGAGAACTAAATTCTACTGTTGTATGTGCTAGTATAAGTTTTGCAAACTCTGATACAAGTCATGTTTTATTAGTTGATGTCTAAACTGGTTTTCCTGTTGTGGAAGGTATAAGAAGAGCTATCTATTTATACAATTATTATTTCTGTTATTGTTTCTATTAGGTACTCGTATCCATTTTTTGGCAGTGCAGCACCTATTATGACAAGTCCACCTGTAGAAGTCAGAAAGAACATGGAAGTCTTTCTTCCAAAGTCATATTGTGCATTTGACTTTGCAACTATGCCTCATCAGCTTCAAGATACATTCTTCAGGTAGTAGCTTGCAATTTTTTATCTTAATTACGCTTTTCTAGATTTTGTTGTAAATGCAGTCACATTAAGATTATCAGTTCTAGAATTAAGTAAATAATTCAAGCGCTAATGCCAAGAAGTACTTAGTAGCCTACACTTCCAGTTTCTCTAATAGTTACATTTAAAGTCTGAAATTCTACAGTTCTTGATTTTACCTCTTGCATACTTAGGTATTGTTGCTTACAGAAACAAGTGCCGTGGCTGTAAATTTTAAAGGTAAAGTTTGATAGCATAGTTTTTGATGAAGTACTAGTTGAAATATGTAATTTTATTCTTTTTAATATGCAATGACTATGTGATATCTTTGGAAATACAGCAGGTACCTGGAAAGCAGCTCACAGTATTGAGGGCTGTGAAACACTTCTCCTAGTAGTTCCACCAGCTTTCAATAAATGATTAAGATGTAAAAAAAGAATCATCAAAATAGTGGCATTTTGAAAGTAGGAATGGAGGGAGATGTATTTTGAGTGACAATGGCTATAATTAATTTGTAAGTATTTATAAATTAAGATGATCAAGTTGCATTAGTGTTATTCCGTCAGTCACTTTCACTGTAACATTGTTGTTTCCCAATAATTGAGGAAGGGATTGATAATCTGACTGACACACATGATGGAGAAGATAAAAAATCAGTTGGTCCCATTCCTCTAAGTGGAAGGCAGTAAAACCATCTCATTGTTTGACATTTGTAACCATCCCTGATTTGCAAAGTTACTTTTAGAACATGAGGTTCTTCTGAATAAGAATGCTTTCTCTTTCATTTTGATGCCTGACACTAAGATCACTTCTTTGTTTCAGATTGCCTCTGCTGGTTGAATTGTGGCACAAGGATAAAACAGCCAAAGACTTACTTCTAGGGGTGGCAAGGCTTCAGCTCTCAAATGTTTTGGCTTCAGAAAAAACCCGTTTCTTGGGTGGGAATGGTGAACAATGCTGGCGTCAGTCTTGTAATGAAACAGTCAGTGTCACAGCACCACAAGGGTAAAACTATTTAAAAAATTCATCTCTGTAGCAAGTTTTCTAGAGTTGTTCATTTAGTATTTCTCTGAAAAATGGCAAGCTCTTCCTGCTTAGCCTTTTGAACAGGTAAATAGGCTGCAGAGTACTGCAATATAGAGGGGAGGGAATAGGCATCCAAGAGATGAAAAGCTAAATTGCCACAATTCATATTATGCAATGTCCACACTACTACTACGGTCATTGTAATAAGCCTTTATATAGTCATGATCCTAGGTAAATTAAACTTCACAGACAGATTAAGAAATAAATAATTGAAAAAAATGTTACTGAGGCACTTCCTTGAGTAAGTTATGTAATTACAGAAAGTGCTGATATTCCAGAAAATAGTTAACATTGTTTGTCTGTAGTATGCTTTTAGATACAACTGACTTCGGTGAAAGTTAGGAGGACAGGTATGTCCAGAAAATGGAAATATCTCCTGTTTCAGGATAGTGGCAGGGGTTTCAGCTTGTGTACATCAGAACGAGCAGTATTAGCTAATCTTCTGTCTAAAGACAAATGTTCATTTACATAAGACAGTGATGGGGTTTTATATATATATTTTTTTTTTAATTTGTGGTTACTTGCTTCCTATGTCCTTGTTGAAGGTGATTAGTGTTCGCAATCAGTGTCTAGACACTCATCTTTTCTGTATGATGCTGGAATTTGGTTATGCCCTTAGAAATAAACGTAATTGCTGTTAAGACTGAGATCAGTTTTAAACCTCTAATGCAACAGATTAAAAAAGCATGTTATATTTAACTCACAGGAAATTTCATGACTGGTATCCTCCCTCCCCCCATCTTAATAAAAAATTGACCTCTGGCTTTGTTTAAACTTCCACGTGAAAGCCAGCACGGCCTGATTGTGTGAAGAGTTACTTTAAGGTCTCACTATACATTAAGGTTCATACTTTCAGTGTTGGTTAAATGAAACCTGGTTTTGCACAAAACATAACCACTAGATGGCATTCTCAAAATGTAATTGGGTCTGTCTTTTGCTGTGCTTACACCTTCTTATCCTTGCTCTTCTAGGTGTAACCTTCTTTTTACACTGGTATGTTAAACAGACTTAATTACTCAGATTTCTGAGGTCTACTAGTACGAATCTTGTTTTCTTCTTTAGTCAGTGGCTAATGGAAAGTTGTAAGAATTTAATGCAGCAATTTATTTTAACTTAAGTGAAGTACAAGCATTTAATTTTTTTTTCCTTGCTAATAACTTGTTTTGACCAAGGTCTGCACTGCAGTGTACCTTCATGTGAGACTTTGATCATTTCCAGTTACTTGACTTCTGTGTGTTCCTTCTCTTAATATCTTTCTGTGCAAAAAGACTAGCTTTGTTTGCTACATTTTGACTATGATTAGAGAGAGGCAGTTGGAGACAAACTGGTCTTCTTAAGCAGAAACTAAAACTACTTTCAAATTAATTAATTAAAATGTTATATATAATAAATCTGTTATCTAGGCATTGTTTCACTGTACAAGGGCAGGTAGATAATTTAACTTCTAAGTGGATTTAAAGCTGCCAGTTCCCTACGCTGAAGCTTCCAGAAGTGCATTTTTTAGTAATCCAAGGATGGTTTACCACAAATGAGATGCTAAATTACTTATATTGTGGGTAACTAGGTTACTGTTAAAGTCTAAAAGAGCAAAACTGAAGAAATTTGACAAGTATCTTAAAATAAAATCAGCAGCAATGCTTTATGAACAGTTATATCAGATATAAGACTGTAGGTATGATTTTGGATTATTCCCTTGTTGCAGGGGTATGTTGATTATAGTAATCTGTTAATTAAGTAAGTTCCCAAAGACAAGTTATCTGTTTAAGTCAAAAAGCTTACCGTAGATGCATAAATGAGCCCCTGACTTAAAAACATACATTGGAGTACGTGTTTGGGCTCTGACATAGGCAACTGTTTAGAGATTCTGATCTTGCATAGAACTTCTAGGACTTCAGCTTTGCTGGTTTGTGTGTTGTCTTACAATTCTCTTTCTGTATCTTCAGACAGTTTTCATTGAAATAACATTCTAATGCTATTTATAGGTCAGGCAGCAGAATAGCAGAGCTTTCATATGCCATCACCTTGGAAGACTACGGGCTTGTGAAAGTGCAAGAAGTTATGGTGTCAGATTCTTCTCAAGTAAATTTTATATAAATCTTTTCTTTTTCTATTGAACATATCTTTGAAAAGTTGAGTTTCCAATGAAAAATCTACTCTCATTATATCAGCATGTAGGTGCTGGTCAGCAACGGCATATCCCTCACACTCAGCCTCGCTGTGCCCCCGAAGACCATCCAGAACCTCGAGAAACTCTGGAATACAAAGCTGCACTGGAGTTGGAAATGTGGAAGGAAATGCAAGAGGACATTTTTGAAAATCAGGTTTTTACTCTTTCTTTTTATTACCTAAATTACACGATTGCCAGAGAAGGTTTACCAGAATTGGTGCAGAGGATAACATGAATTTTATTTTATTTTGCGGCTCTTTCAAGTAAAAACTAAATTTTACTCATACAGAATATTAAAACTTCAGATGTAAACTATTCCAGCCGCAAATTCTGTGCTCGTAAGGAGGAAGCCTAATTCTTGAGTGAAGAAGGTGCTAGGTAGTACAGTAGATGTAAGATTCAAATTATTGATGTTAAATATTAGTTCTGTATTACTTTGGTCGCATCTCAAAAACCATTGCTCTCTACTCTTTATGTTAGTCTAGGTGTTTTTAGTCTTGTGACTCTTTTTAAAAGATAGTGAAAGCCTAGTACCTATTTATTTGGATATTTTTCTCGAACATGTTTACTTTGTATTTTGTATTTCAGTGTAAGAAATCTTTTACTATCAGAATCATATCTTGGGTTATACAATTCAGCATACAAAACTCTTTTGCTTCAAGACTTAGATCTGCTAGTACTCTAAGGGTATAATTTGAGTTGGACAAAAGGTCCAACAATTCTAATCTGGTTTTCTCATTTGGGGTTTTGTTTCTTCTTTTTTCCCTCTAAAAGCTTAAAAAGAAGGAAATGGTCCATATGCAAGCACTTGCAGAGGAATGGAAGAAAAGAGATAGAGAGAGAGAGGTGTTAGTGAAGAAAAAGGTACGGAAATTCCTCCTTATATTTGCAGAAAGTCTTACTCTAAATCGTTAGAAATTTGACAGGGTATTTGGTAACATGTAACAAAGTGTCTGTGATTAGCCTTTGCACCTACTGATATGCTTGCATCTAGTCTACAACAGTGCAAAACAATTAAAAGTAGCCTTTAATCATAGAATATTTGTTAGAAATTTCCTTAGGTTTGCTTGCTGTATATCAGAGCTTTTTAACTTTAATTGCATTTTACATGCCTGGTCAAAAAGCCATTCTACGGCCTGGCTATGCGTGGCAACCCATTAACCTTTACTGAGTTAAAAGGATTCTCTGTTGCAAGCTCTTAATTAAGCTGGAAGTTTGTTTCATATGGGAGTTTCTAAATAAAAACTATCAATATTTTACTTTTTTTTCTCCTTTGTTTAGGTAGCAGAATATAATGTTTTGGAAGAACAACTTGAGAAAACCCTGAGGGATCTGGATAAGCGAGAGCGACAGCTTTTTAGTGCTGAATCGGAGGTAAAAATTGGTCATATTAAGTAATGCCATTGCATTAGCTATTTCTATAAAGTTTGGGTTCTCACATACTGACAATTGTGTGCTGTGTATAAGATATTGAATAGCCACATTCATACTGATGTATAGAGGAACACTAGTAATTAAGCCAAGTTTTGTTACAACTACACTTTTTTACTGAAATAGAAATTCAATGAACTTTTAAATGGGTTGCTAGAATTACAGAACTGTAAACCTTCCATTCTTGACAAAATTAGTGTCAGTGGAGACATTTATGTAACATTAGCATATCTCAGTTTTAAGTTTAGTTACTGTCAGGTGAGTTCTGTACACATACACAAGAGTGCCTCACTTCAAAAAGTAATTGCTAGATTAACTGTTGAAATAGGAGAAGGTGACAAGGAGATCTGGGAGAAACTCCAATTGTCCAGGTTTTGTTATCCAACATTTTCAGAGTTCCTACTTCTATTTATTTTTTTTAATAGTGACAAGGTCAAAGAGGATGCAGAAGAAGTAACTACCACTGTACTGATCACCCTTAACCTGAGGAAGTGGAGTATGACTTCAGGGGTGTAGTCATATGAAAAGAGAAAGTAAACTGCCTATTGTACTTCAGAACATACTCAGAATGATATAGGTGGAATACTGTGGTGTTTTAGCAGTCCAACAAACTTTCTCTTTCCTTCTTGTAACTCAAATTAGTTTTTCTATCATACTAATCCCTTCTGTGCTTATAACAAAATTAAGAACTCCCAATACAGGGACTAGCTGGCTGAGCCTCTGTCCTGTTCAGTACCCAGGCTATCTGTATCTCAAGATGCCGTTTGTGTAAATAATATTTTGACTTTAGCATCTGCAAAAAAATCTGGTGCTCAGGTTTGGCCAAGTGCATTTCAGTCTGAGTAACAGTTATTTTGAATCTCGTGTATGTTTCTCTAAAAACTTCCACAAAATTTAGTGAGATTCTGACCTGAGAGTTAGAGATGATAAAAATCAGTGGATTGCAAAAACATCTGGTCAAAATGAGGTAGTGGTGGGTTAGCAGTTACACAGTTTGAGAAATGAGCCATTGGAGAAGTGTCTATTCAGCTAGCAGTTATCTGGGACAGTAGAATCTTTCTAGAAAGTTCAAACATGTCAAGGATTGTTCTTCTGTTTAGCTTGATGAGAAATTATCTCAATATGCTCAGTATGAACAGTGAAGTCTTACTGACCTACAAGACGTTTGTCTGTAGCTGTGACTTTCACAGTCTATGCAGTGAATTGGTGTATTTAGCTTTTCACTTTTAGTAGGAAGGTGGACGCAAAACTTGCCTTATGCAATCCTGTAGAAGCATGTAGAATGTACAGAAGAGCTCCAGAGAGCTGTTTTTACAATAGTCAAGCAAGGATATATTTGTAGCCCAAATATAATAATTGGCAGGTTGTTAGTTAAACTGCAATTCAATAAGAACGTATGTAGCAAACGTATAGACAACAGGAATATTATTGTTTTATTTCTAAAGTTAATAATTTTTCTGTCGTAATTAGCAGTAGCAGTTGTAAGAGACTTTCAAAGTAAAGCTCTCACTCCTATGGATTAAGATAAATATGTCTCTGTTTTTAAGCTTCAAAGAGTAAAGAAGGAGTTGCAAGCAGAGCATGAACGAAATCTGCAGGTGCTTCAGGATTCTGTGCGTCGAGCCAGGGAGGAATGTGCACACCAGCTTGAGCTAGAAAGATCAAAAATCAAACAGCTGGAAGAAGACAAGCTTCGCTTACATCAGCAGGTCAGTACACTTATGTTTTCTAATAAAAGTGAGTGTTTTTCTAAGTATACTAAGTTAAGCAACCTTTTGGAGGCAAGTGCATTCTGGCAAATTTGTAATAAACACTATATTTAAATTGTTTGGTGAGCCCTGTACTGAGATCCATCCAACTTGCTCAGTTGTAGGGCCAGTGTGTGATGCAGTGCTTGTAATTATTTTTTCAACACTGAAAAATCAAGTTTCAGTTAAAAGCGTGCACTGCTGTTCAAGTGCTTCATGTAATGTATATTTCACTAACTTAAGAAATTATTTGCAGTTAACATCTATGTAGCTTGACTGTGCAGTTAGTTTTATTCTTCTATTGCGAAAGAGTATTTCTATTATCCTTATGTGGCAGAGGGGGAAACTCTCTTGTTATTGCAATCTTCTACTCTGACAGTAGTACTTAGAAAACAGAAAATGTAGACCACATTCTGTTGTCTCGTAAGCTAACTTTAGCACTGACAACAAGGCTAGTCTAGATATTTTTCCTAACTGTTAAAGTAAACTGTAAGACTTAGTACTTTTTTTTTTCAGCTGTTACAGCATTAGACACTTAATTTGTTACTAAGTAGATTAAATCTTAATAATGCCTAAGTGTTCTGAAAAGTACTTAGTTTATGTAGATTAATTACTTGCCATGGTGTTTTTCATGTCTGATACGCGATAGTGATAATCCTGTATTAGCTTCCACTGTTTGAAGAACTGTGTCAGCCAAAGCCATATTTTTGTACTTAGGAGGAGTTGTGCTAGATTTTCATGTGTTTTTTAGTTCTGTATTAAGCACCAATATTAATGTACTTCTCTTCTTGTTAGCATATGTTAACCACAGTACAGTAAACTTTAAAAATGTAGCTAATACAAAATGCTGCTTAGCTCAAAGATACTCATCTTGACTATTCTACTTGAACAGTCACTGAATTGAGATAAGCAGTTTCAAACTGCAAAATACAATCCTCTACCAAGTGATAAGTGGATCACTTTTGCATTTTATGTGCTGTTGGCAGCTACCAGTCCAGATGAGACAGCCAGTAGTTCTTCACGCTCAAGTGGCCAAATGCCACCAGCTAGTATTCTTCTTTCATATTCATTCTTTCAGCTCCCACTGACCATTTTTAGCTTCAACAGACCTTTCCTAAATAAAACATCACAATAACTTTATTTTTGCTATTCAGAACAGACGTACAGTTAACCAGACCAATGATCATTTAGCTCAGCATTACGTTGCAGCAATGGCTGGATTTAGAGGACAAGAAATTAAGAAATGGGACTATGAAAAAATGCAGTTTTGATATATCCAGCAATACCATCAAGGGTTATATGTACTCTTCGCCAGAGTCAGTTTCATATTTACTACCAGTCAATGAAAGTTTTCTTCATGATCTCATATGATTCCTTTTAAAAAGTATTTAGTATTGCAACATCCTATGGCAGTGAGTTCTGAAATTTAATTATGTCTAATGTACTTAAAAACTTCTTTTTGTTCATTTCAAGCACATTATTTAATAATTATGAAGAATCTTTTAGTGCCCATGCAACATACTGTTCCTGCTTTCATAGGTGTCATACTGTCTCTCTTCCAAACACAAGCCCCACTATGTTTTCTCTTGTTTTGTGTGAAGACCATTCTTTCCAGAGGATTCTGGCTGTCTTCCTCTGTGCTGTTCCTGTTACACTTCAATATGTGGTGGTTGTTGCTACATATTCTCCATAAGACAGGCTTTTTTCTTTTGCTCTGTTGGGAGTGGGGTTTTGTTTGCTTACTTTGGAGTTTCACTCTAAGACCCTGCTCTTTGTAATGTGCACAAGCAGAAAGTTTCTGTTTCTACCAGATGGGGCTCTTTTTTTAAGACCTTTTTGGGTGTGGAGTTGTTTGTTTGTGTGACATTTTTTGTGTCATTGTTTTTGATGTTTTAACACAGAATGCTCTGGAATAAGTGATCTTATTCCATATCTTTTAAAGGGATTTGTCAATACACAGTTTCCACATTTAGACATTTAGAGAACTCTACAATTCAGCTTGTTTGGAGGTAAGCCCCACTATGTACAAGAGAGGATCCTTGAAGCATCCACCCTGAAGAACACCCTTGCTTTCTGAATAAGGAAGTTGTGCTTTATTTGTGGGATTTTTATAGTTTCCTCATAGTCCACAGTGCTGACGTCTCATGAGAAATTCAATTTTTGAAAGTGTTTCCAGAACCAAATAAGAAATTAAACATTGTTATAGAAGTTCTAGGGAGAGCTGGTATTTCTAATAGCAAAAGAAATGAGTTATTGTCAGGGGCATCAGGTCTGTATGTCTGCTTTAAAAATAAATAGGTTAAAATGAAAAGGTGTTAAACAGCAGTATTTTTTGTTCAAGTTGGCTATTGTAGTTCTGTGTGAAGAACGACAGCAGTGAACTATGTTTTTGTATGGCTCCCTAGGAAACATCTTTGCTTTCTTACATTTATATGTAAGAAACAATTATAAATGCAAAAAGCAGAATTTTGAGAGAAAAATAGAGGTGACTCAATTAGATGATCCAAAGATTTAAAATATCAATGTACTAGTACAAGTTGTTGGCTTTGAAACAGAAATGAGTTCTCTGAAGTGTTTTCACCCAGTATCATAAGCTGTTGGATAAAATTCATGGAAATATTTGCATTATCTAGTTGGACATAAATATGAGATCATGTGGGATCATATTCTGTTATAGAATATATCAGTTCCATCAGATGTACTAAAGTAGTTATAGTTGAATAATATTTAATGTAAGATGAAAACCTTACAAATAGTTGTTAGTATTTTTAATATATAATAAAATGCTGTTTAACATTTGACTTCCTTACTTTCCCTGTAGCATGTAATTGTCTATTGGCATCATTTTTCAAATTACCCATTGTGTGTAAAAAGCAAAGCACTCTCTTTATAAAAATCTTCTTGAAACTGTGGAAGTACACTGTGAGGGCAAAGGTACACAGCATTAAGTCATTAGTCACTGAAGCCTTTTTGCTTTAGCCTTCTTCTAAATCATTTGACTGTACAAAGTATTAGTTGTTTCCTTTTGCAGACGTTCCTAAAAAAGCTACTCTGTGAAACTGAGTAAGTAATAAAACTTCATATAGTAGATAACATTGGCTTTCTTTAAAAGTTGTGTAAATCTTAGTAGTTATACTTTCTGTATTTCTTCTGTGAGTTGTTTTAGAAATGCGAACAAAAATGTGCATAAATCTTGATCTTATGTATATGAGGACAGACTTGTTTTTTTCTTTCCGGTACTGAGCAAAGATCATCTTTAAAACTCTTCTTATTAAAACATTGCTGTGTGCCATCATGAAAAAATCATTAATTATGAATGTGTAATGTTCAGTGTCTGTTTTATATCAGATAATTGACAGTATGATGTTTGTTCCAGGGACTAAGAAGTAACTTAAGTTCTGCAGTCTAATTAATTGTCTGTGAATGGGCTTTTCTGCTAACTTGCATCTTGGTTCTTTAATGTAGCTTTATGAAGCAGAAAATAAGCATAAGACTTTGGAGAAAGAGTTCCAGCAATACAAAGAACAGCAAAGTAGCAAACCAGAAATCCAGCTACAATCAGAAATAAATCTTCTCACTTTAGAAAAGGTATGTTGGATTTTTCTAGTACTTAAACACTGTCACAATGGTCCATTCACTGATAAAAGGGGATGTAGAGTAATACATGTGTGTGAAGTGGTTAATTTGTCCATTTTGGTTTACTTTTTCCAATTATTTCTTTGGAGTTTAAATATTCAGACTCAGGTAAGGTCAACAGTTATTTCTATAGAGGAAGCAGTAATGTTGAAGGCTGAAACAGGAAAAAACGTTAACCTGTATATTAAAAACAGGATTTATGATGGGATCTCTGAACATTCTGTTTAGAAAACTAAGAAAGATGGTGATTTTCTTAAGGATTAGTTTAAACTGGCATTCCATTATGTGCCTTTTCATAATTAGGTATTTCTGCAAAGAGATTGTGTTACTTAGCAGTAGAATTGAATCACTGTCATAAGTTGATTTTCTTAAAAGCCATACGTTCCCTCAGTAGAGAGTACTTTGTTTAATTAAAACCACAGGTATGGGCATTTAATGCTTAGAGTTATTGGTGAGGTTTGAGCAAAATTGTTGGCAAAATAAGATGAAAAAAAAATTAGGCCAGGCTTCTTGGCACAAAATATACTCATATACGTTATATGTACATTATATGGCCAGTTTGTATGTTAGTGTATGCTTCAGTAACTTCTAATAATGCAAGCAACCAGTGCAAAATATTTTTGTGTCTCTATAGACTTTTAAAGTTCTTACATATTAAATATTTTTAGATTTCCTGGTTTTGTTAGATGAATTAAACAAATCAGTGCTTTAAGATCTTCACAAATTTAATGAAAATCATTTTTGTCAGATTAAAAAAAATCACTTCCTCAGAGACATTAATTAAAAATATGTAATTTTTATTGTGTTTTATGTGCTTCATAAGTATTTTCGTTTCTTTTAATACAAAATTCTTTTTGCACAGATAATAAAACTAATTTTTTAACAGTAAAAACTTTTAAAGGTTTATTTAGATGGTAAGATCAAAGGTTCACATTACATACATAGATTTTAAAGAATGATTTGAGCAGATGGATATTTCAGAGAAAAGAACATAGGACATTACTTCCATCAGCAAACTAAAAAATCTATGTACCTTTTTAAGAGAGATTTATCCATCAGCATTTTTGTTAAATTAATGGTTATAATGTTACTTTGAATAAAGAAGGGATGAGGGGGTAGCTAATTTGAGAACCTTAAATTTAAAGGTTACATCAGCAGATTTGGTGCTAAAAACTAATCTTTTTATTTTTGTATAGATGGCCATCCAATAAAAATAAGGTTATATTTTAAACAAGAAAATGCTCTTGTGCCATAATATTTATATTATATTGTATAACAGCTTTAGATGATGTTGTATATTACGCTACATAAACACTTTTCTTGAATCAGACCCTTTGTATATATACATCTTTCAGTGATTGTTACTGCTGTTACTGCTTCAGCTGATACAATTTTAATTGCTCTTAGGTTGAACTTGAAAGAAAGTTAGAGTCAGCTACCAAGTCAAAGCTGCACTACAAACAACAATGGACAAGGGCTTTGAAAGAACTTGCAAGGTTAAAACAGGTATGCAGGTTTTCTTTGATCATATGAGACAACCAAGTTAATGTCATGTTGGAAGCTACTAGGATTGCTGTTAACTACCGTTTTCATGTTATTTGCTTTTGCAAAGTAAAGCTCTGAGCTATGCTTTTAACAAAAATAAGAACAGCAAAACTGGTTTGTATTTGACTTTGAACTCAGGAAAGGCCAAGGCTCAGCCCTGCAAAGAAGGCTTGAAATAGTTGAAAGTAGATGTGATTTGAGAAATAAAAGGTTTAATTTTGTTCGAATAATGCTAAATCAGCACTTCCAGGAAAATATTTTGCCACTATCCCAACCGTCTTGGTCAGCTACAGTCCTAATAACTGTTCTATATTTTAATTGTATAATGAATGAAGGGTAGATGTGAGAAACAAATCGTCACTTTTAAAAATAAGGGTTTAAGTTGTGATGAATGCTGTAAAATAAAGAAAAACTGGAAGTAAAACTTCCCTCTGCTTTTGGAAATTATAACCTCATACTGATGTGACATGCTATTTTACATGCTAAGTTTTAACAGAGCTCTTTTGTGTCTGTGGGCATCTATATAGATACAGTCATACACTTTTGACTTGAAATTACTCTGTTTAGACTTGCAGTAGTAGCAGCTTCATCCTTGCTGAATCCATATTATGCTTTGTGCCCATTTTGTCATCATCTGTCTTTCATGAATTCCAGTAAACATTACCTAAACAATGTGCTTAAGAATGGCTAGCATTTCCACTGGCCCTGACAAAAAAATTAGTAAGTCTTTTATCTCAATTGAGTCATGAACAAACATAACACAAAGCTTCAGAATTCAGGTTTAGTAAAAGGTTTTTATTACCTGTACTCCCAGCTCGTGGAACCATTTTGGGTTTTCTTACAGATTATAGTTCCTACTTCATTTCTACTGAATGAATTCTATTTCTAGAATATTCAGGTTTTGGAGAGTAAGAAGTTAAGCCCATGCTCTTCTAATTTATGCTGCTTTTTTAATCTGTATTTCTGCTTAAAGAGGGTCCATAA
Organism: Platysteira castanea; assembly: GCA_013397175.1. NCBI lineage: Eukaryota > Metazoa > Chordata > Aves > Passeriformes > Platysteira > Platysteira castanea. The sequence continues at coordinate 51,299 of VYXC01008353.1, forward strand.
TCATTATTAGTAAGTAAAAACTAACCTTCATTTGCAGTCTTCAGATTGTACCTTTTTTGCCGAGTGATTAAAAGGAGTCATCTCCAATTTGTGAAACATCTATGCTTGAGAAGGTGATAGGAGGAAAAATATAAATCTTACCTCTCTGATTAAATTTCTTCAGCAGTCATGAAATATCCAGCCTATTTTTTCTTGCCATGTTTTAAAATTCCTGTAGAATAAAAGCAAAGAGTGTCTCTTGCCAGGCTAACACTAATGTATATCACTATCATGTTCTTACTACAAATTTCATCACCATAGACCTGATGATCTGGATTTATGAATATAGGCAGATGGTTTCAACTGAACCTCTTGCTGAAAGTCTGAACCATGAAAGAAGTTGGCATGTACAGTGAATTATGCTACCTAAAACTTCTACAAGAGAACAAACCCTTTCAAAGTAGTTTCTTGTGGGTTGTGTACTCCTGTGTTTCATCTGTACTTAGTCTATTGATAAAGGTTTTAAGTGACTTTAAAGAGCCAAATAAAAGTTGAAGCAAATCCAATCAAAAATCATTTACTGTGTTTTAAATATAAATTTGGAAACTATAGCTTACGGAATTCTAGATTTGCTTTAGTTCAGATGACTTGTGCAATTGTGCATAGTCTGACCAATTTCTTGTTTGAATTGGATTAGTACCATGTTAATTTTGCATTGCCTCTGGTGAATAGCTACAGGGCTGTAATCTGTGCCAGTAATTTGTCACACCAAAGCTCTCTAGAGAACTATACAAAACATTTGTGTAGTGAGGATTAGACGCTGAAAGCCATATCTTAGATTGTTAATAAATGTTAATGACAAAAGCCAGCTGGTAAGTCTTGGAAATGAGATCTAATGCTTTGTGCCCATTGCCAAAAAAATGTTTAAACAGAGATTTCCATTACTTAAAGGTGACCTGGTGCAGTCAATTTATGAATTAAAGAAGCATAATCTACAGGCTAAGCATTTAGTAAAATGCTCTTCTGATTTGCAACCATAAAAGTCAATGTTTCCTTAATTTAAAAGTTTTCTTTTATTTTGGAACTAGTTCTTAGCACACATCTGGGATAGTTTTATATTTTGCAGAATATCAGAGACACAGCACATAACTTAAAGTATGGGACTGTTAATAGAATATGATCTAAGCTTCTCCATAGGTAGGATTTTGAACACTGAACATAGTGCCAGTGTTACTGAAGTACATGAAGGCACACATAAATCGTATTTACCTGTACTTAGAAAATACAGAAGTTAGTTAAATTTAAACAGTTTCTAAAGCTGAGTAACAATAGGCTTCATCCAGCTTACTTTTCTTTTCTCTGTTACTCAGTGAAAGTCTCTATTAATATTTCATTTGTTATACCCCTGTTCAGCTTTTAGGGAGACAAAAATGTCAACAAATTAGCTACATATCTGTGCACCCAGGTAAATGTTATCATTTGTGGAGATTTCAAAAACTCTTTCAATATTTCCTGACTAGGTGATCTCAATACTACACAAATAAGACTTACATATTTATGTGAGCATTATTTCTTGGATGAATCCAACTGTTTACACAAAACTGCATGCATCCTTGCAGAATTTAGATATCAAATTCAGTACCTGTCTGGGTGTAAGAAACGTCATATCAAAACAAATACCAAAACTGGCAGAAGTGTCATTTTCAGCAGTTGATAATCTCAATTAGATTGAATCCAAATAGCCAAAATCTCAAACTATAGATGCATTCAGTGTTCTGGGAGAAGTATTTTTCTAAGTCTTCTAATGTGTTTGTGTCCTACAGACCTGTTAGAACCAGCACTGATGCATTTGTTTAAAAGAGCATAGACCATATTGGCAGGCTGACAATTCATTCTGTCTTGTCCAGTATCTTGCTTATCCACTCAGTAATTAATTTGATTAATTTATAAGTAATTTAGCCAAGGATAGGATGTAAATCTTCGTTTAAAAAAAAAAGACACACACGCACACAAAAAAACCCCACATTTGAAAGTCTAAATCTTGGTTAAAAACTGTGTCTTGAAACCATCCAGGCCCTCCTACTGAGTTGTCAGCTCTGGGTTATTTTCAGAAAACTTTACTTGAGTTCCTTAGCTTCAATCGTAAGTTTTTCCCACAGACTTTCATGGTATGTATGAGTGGGAGAGTGAATAGTGGCTGCTATTTAGCCATTGTTTAGTCTAGTGTATGTATGTTTACATCTCCCTTTTGGATTTATAGGCAGCTATGGCAAAATAAAGATTGTGCTTCCTTGATTGAAGAGCCTCTTAACTAAAGCACCTGGTGGCATATAGGGATTCTTTTATTATCTGATTATCGGTTAATTTTTTTTAAATGCTGATTTTTCTGCAGTATCATAGGTTTCAAAACATGATTGAGATTTCCACTATACAAGCGTCTAAAACAGTATTCCATGTCTCAAGCACTACATTAGAGACGAAAACTGGTGAAGAAAAGTAGTAAAGCGTTGAAGTAAAATGCATGATAACTACAATGCAGGCTTGTTTGGTATGGATTTGTTTTGTTTGTGGAGGAGAATGGCAAAATATGAAATTAGTAAGTGAAAGGAATATTGGTGGTGAGTTTTACTGAAGGAGGTGGGTGGGGGTCTGAAGGAAAATGAGCAAAAGAATAGCATGATTAACAGAGGAAGTAGTGCAGGACCAACTAATACATATTGCAGAGGTAATTTTTGCATGTGGTATTCTTGATTCAACTGTGGCTGCCTCACTATGGGATAGTGACTGGTGATGATGCAAGTGTAATACATTTCCAAGTGTTCTGAGTTTCTGGTGGGTTTTATCTTCTACTCACAAAGTTGCTTTTAGTCTGGCAACTGATGATTCTGGAGTGTTCCATTAGCTGAAATTTAAAAATGCAAAATTCTAAGTGTTTAGAAACAAAAATTCTAGTACTTCTTATGGAGGTTTAAAACAGCCTTACTGTCTAGAATTAGCAGTTGGTAATAAATCTGAAATGTTCCTTATTTTGGGATATATTATAGGAGCAAAGTTTGGAAAGTTAGCCAGAAAGTCTTGACTGAGAATTTTCAGCATGCAGCATGTATGTTTAAACTTGTGTGCACTGAGACGCACTTAAAGAATAGCAAGTATTCGATTATAATTTAGTATAATTTCAGTATAAACAGAATAACATGAAGATGTTACAAGGAGATTTTAAAAGGTTGGACTTAATTTTTGTGTTAAAGTAAATGTGCAGAAGTGTTTTATTAATATTGATATTTTACTTTGAAACATCTCACAATAAATTCTGCTACATTTCAAGTCCTTCTATACAGTAGAGTTCTGCTCCTTCTCTATTTAAAAAAGAAAAGTGCTTGGTGCTCAGTGGATTGTTACATTGTCATGGAAAAAGTGAATTTAATACCTGAATGTCTGATAAAGTGACACTAGTTTCATCACTGAGATGAATAAGAAATCCTTCCTTCTCTCTCACCGTAGCAAAATATAGTCTTTTTATGGTCCCTCAACATATCATAACAAAATTGTATATAAATTAATTCAAAATCAGCATGCCTACCCTCTTATCAAACTGTTGTAAATTCTTTGCCATCTTCTGGTATTGATGGATTATTAGGAAATGGGTTTCTCTTGCTCTGCTATAAATGGTATACATAGAACAAGTTTTCTGTTAGGCACCCTACAAATTGTTATGACAGACTTTTTTAAGGAGTCAAAGACTAATGTTAGGAAAGATTGGAAAATCACAGAATATGAAGTGTGTAATGTAAATTACACACAGGATCCATCATGAAAGAATCCCTTCTCACTTGTTTTAGTGTCTATTTTCCAAGCTGGACTGTCATGAACTGAATAGTAGTGAAATCTTGCTTCAGCAAATGTTGATTTTTATTTTTTTAATTTAATACTATTGTGCTTAAATGTCACTACTCAGGGTCATAGCATGGCATGCCTCTAAAATTCATGACTTTCAGTGATTTTAAATTAATGTGGACTTTTCTCTCAACACCCCAAATAAGGAAGTGCCAAACATTTGCCATGTTTACATCACAATTGTATTAGTAATCAAATTAAATATCAAATCACATTTATCTAAAAGGAATTCCTACCCAACATTTGGAGACAAAGTGTACTGATAAAGGTGTTTCTCTTGTCTATTGAGAAAACAAGAATTTAGCTATGTTTAATCTTTCTTCCCTACAAATCTGTCCTTAGCAAAGAGCATGGTCACTAATGACACTGGTTTTGGTTGGTTTTGTTTGTTGGGGTTTTTTTCTAGAATTTTTCCCCAGAGAAAAATATGAAAAGGAACAGGAACTGAGCAAAGGATTCTGCAGAAAAAACCTGGCTTTTCCTTCATCTCTCTTTGGCTTCTTCATCATTCCATTGTCTTTTTCTTGGTTTAATTACACATAATTAAAGGTATTTTTGTTTTTTAAATTATGGTTCTGAAATGAACTCGTTCAGTGAGGGCATAAAGGGCCAAGCTATTAAATAAGATCTGATCAATATGAAAGCATTAGGAGTGGTGTGTCCCCTTTTTGGTCTGTTTGAGCTTCAGATATTGTTCTGTTAACCTGAAGTGAATGTACTTCTTCTAACATGTACTTCTCCTTTGATCTTGTCTAAGATGCCTTTTTTGCTCTCAGATTGCCATTGTGAGCATGTTGCTGGATAGCAGAAGTGTATGGATTGTGGAACTTCCCTGCCTCAAATAGTAACACATCAGCTTGTCCCACACGCTGCTTCTGGTCAGCATGCAGTTATGCCTTTCTTCTGCAGTGCAGTTGGAAGAACACTTCCAAAATTTTCCCTCATAGATCTTAGTAATATACTCCACAAACTGAAGGACTGAATTAAAAGGCTTCTACTCAGTGTAGTCAGAGCTATGTGATGATTTGTGTTTATGTGAAAGTATTGCTGTCCTAGTAACAAGTGCTACTCTGTTTTGCATTAGTTTTGAAGTATTTAGGTTTTGGTCAATTTTTGCACAATGTACCTTTAAAAATAATTCTCTCATAGAATTATTGAGATACACAAATTTGACAGACTTAGATTAATACTCCAGTTTCCCATGACAGTACCCCTAGTTTAAAATGGGGCAATGAGAGCATGAATAAACTTAATTGCAGAACAAGGAATTTTCCAGAGTTAATCCTTATCTCATGATCTGCAAAAAAGTTGATTGGACTGAAATGAGTCATATTACAAATCAGCGTAGGTTGAAAGGCTGATAAGAGATAATGGCAATTAAAAGTCCTCTCTTGTGTAAAAGAGTTAAATTTTTGACATCGCCTAAGAGGAAAATGCCAATCTCATCCTCCACTGTAACAAGGTGGTTTACCTACTGATGAGTCAGTTTGCTTGTAAATGGCATCCTTATATAATTTTTTTTCAGGCCTTCAAGACTCTTACTACTGTTAGATAATGTCAGCAGGAAAGCCAGGATGTATTAGACAAATTAATTTCAAAACCAGAACTTGGATATGCAGGGTGTACTGTATCTGCTTCCACGATATCTGTGCTAAGTTTCTTTGTACTTGTCTAATCAGGAGAAGTAGCTAAGCACCAGACTGAATTACTGGATTCTTTACCTTTAAAGACAGATAACTAGAAATTTCTAGATTTGTTCTACATGTACAGGGCAACAGCTCCACCCCTGAGACAAACAGGACTTCACAAAGGAGATTTAATACACTCAAAATTTTAAGTCTCATGTTTGAACTGAGGTGTTAGTCGCAACTTTTTTTTTTCTGAAACAGCAGTATTTTAATTTGCTTAACTTTGTAAAGGATGTAGCTTTAGGAGAACCTTAAATAGGAAAATCCAATAGGAAATTGAATGGAGACACCAAGAACAGTGATTTATAGTCTCAAAGAGAAGTAAATATTAGCCTGTCCTTACACTTCTAGATTCTCTGTAATTGAGGTAATCAGATCGACTGTCAGTCTATTTACTTGTTCTGTTAATTGAAGTTATGCAGGTTTTGTAGCAACCTGCTTGAGACAAGATCATGCTCAGCGTTTTTTCTTACTACCTGCATTTAGCAAAATAAACAACTCAACATTATTCCAGCTATCAAAATAGTTACAATAATTGCATTCTTCCTCGTAGTTCATTTATTCTATTCTTCCTTGTAGCCTGTTTTATACTTGAAATCTGGCTTTACTGTCGGCATACTGTTGCCTATCTACATATTTGGGAACTAGAGAATACCATTGTGATATTTACTGGGACTTCAGGGAAAAAAAACCAACTAAAACCACTCTCTGCCTCTTCTTTTCAATACTTCAACAGTACTGCTTTATATGTAACATTTTTTTTCCTAGCATAAATGTTTATCTTCATTCAAAACTTTGTGACCAAAAAGCTCGTCACATGCTCAAGGATATTGCTTAAGTGAATAATTTCCACTCTTTTGATAACTTGAATCATGTCTCTGGTTGGAATATACCTTGTTTTGAGTTTCAGCCATGCATTTCATTGGGTGGGAAAGACCCATCTAGTGAACTGAAGTGAAATATCAGTCTGGGCCAGCGGTAGATGCACAGATCTGGAAACCCAGCTTGGATATCTTTGAATATCCTCCAGCAGCCCTTGGTTAGTCAGTTAAGTACATCATGAGCCAGCAGTTGCATTCAGGCTATTGTGTTTATCACATGTAAGTGAATGTATTCTTTATTTATCTGTTTCCTTTTCAAACTAACTCATTTTCCTCTCCATAATATCCCACTCTTTACACATCTGCTTTTTCGTCACTGAATTACATTGTATCAGCAAAAAGCTGCTCATTAGGGATTTCCCCATTTACAAATATACTGAAGAGTAGATTCTTGTGGAATCCACTGTTACCTTCTTGCTCTTGTGGAAATGATCAATTGCTATGCTTTCTCTGGTGTTCTAAACCCTTGGTAAGCTGAGAGTACTTTTCTCTGTCACTGCTTGGTTGTGTGTTTAGTTTTAGGAGGTTTCTTTGGTGTGGTGTTTGGTTGGGATTTTTAAAACTAATTGGAACAGTGACTTTCATATAAAAGCTGGATTTGTTCTTCCTGATGTACCCATAGGTACATCAAACCTGTTAGGTTTGGTTTTAGTTATGATTTCAACCAGCTTGACCACTATGGAAGTAAGTCCTCCTGGTACTTTCTGGGTATTTCTAAGGCCTCTGTTTAAAGAAAGAATAAAGTATAAAATGAAGAAATAGTTATTCTGGCCGTGTCAACACCAATTTTGGTGATGCATTAACACTAACCTCCATCAGTCTCACAACTTTTTGTTTGAATTTCCTTATAACTCTTGAAAATTCTAAATATCAGCTGTCTATAGTAGCTTGTTTTAATATTTACTGTTTTTGTAGATTATTCTCAGACTGAAGAGAATAGGTTTTATTACAGTATTCTTCAAAGCTTTCCTACATTAAAAGGTGTTTCTCTCACATGGGAATGTCCTTCTGCAATGAATTCTTGATGGGGAAGGAAGTACTATTGCCCTATCTTCACCAAGTGCTTTTTCTATGCTTCAGTCATCTATCAGCTGTAGACTCTTTGGCAGGATTCCTGCTTCTGTTTTTTTTATTAGTATGTATCTCTTTAGCAAGTTGTTCTTCAAGATTTATGACCTGTCTCACTGAAGTTCTAACATTTAATTTGGCTTGCTAGTGTATTGAATTTAGTATAAAAACAAAGTTTTTAGGGTCTTCAGACTTGATTTCTTGTTGAGTACTTCTCTATCACATTGTCTGTTAACATTAACAGTTGGAGTCTTTTTTTATACCAATACCTTCTGAAATTCAGATTTTCTTGCCAATTATTGATCATCAACAGGGAGTGTTTAAAATGCTGGCAGCTGGAATTCGGGAAATTACCTGATTAAAGTCTTTCAAATATTACGAGCTTGACTGTATAAATAATATGCTTACACATATCAAACAAAAAACCCCACCTTTTTTTTTAGCCCCATAATAAATATAAAAATGATTGTGTTAATAATCAAACACTCTAGATGAAAACAATGTCAAAATTGCAAAGATAAACTTGCATTTCACGATATGCCTAGATCCAGGATGCTTTTGTAACCTCCTGTCTTATTTTTTAACTACGTCGGGTCTTCTGTCTTATTCTGGGTATAAGACTGACTGTACTGAGTTAGTGCACAAGGTCATATGGAAAATGACTGGGAGGAAAACAAGTGGAGAGAGGACCATGTTTCTAACTAAGGCACTTTAATGTCATGAAGTGGTAGTGGACTCAAACCTTAGTTTTTTTAGCAGCTGTATAGAGCTTAAAAAATTAGAGGCAAGCAAACTTTCAGAATGGATAGATTGATTTCAGTAAATCCACAAAGTAAGCCATCTAAAATTTTGCATAGTGCTATACAAATGTAAAAGGACACCTTGCCAGAATTTTCTTTACAAGGCTTATTTTTCAGCCTCAAGTTGTAATTTCAAAAAGCAGTTTTTGAAGCTTTGGTACTAGACACTATGGGGCTGATAATGGAAGTTTCCTGCAGATATTCAGCGTTTATTGTCTCAAAAAAAATTACTTTATACACCATATAGTGAAGGAATAAATCTCAGTAGCATGAGCAGTTCCAGAAGTATAAATTTTATGCCTACCAACTTAAGCCAGAGTTAGTAAGAGGGTTTGTTAACATTTTTGCTGTTTTGTTAATGGGAAGATATCTGTGACTGGGCTGCAGCTGACCCGGCCTGGGCAGGTTTACTGTGATGGTGGTAGTCACTGGTCTTACTCCATTGTAGATATCACTAGTTAAGACATTCTGTTAACTCCTACATTTCTAATACTCCTGGAGATGTAATTGCCATGACTATATTCCTAAAGTTCAGCTCTGTTGCTATAATTAGCACTTTCACATGTAATCATATAGTCAACTGAGTTATGTCTTCACACTTTCCCACACAAGCGTGAACAAGAAAATGCAATGGCTCACCTTAAAAAGCAGCAACAAGAGCTTGAGCACATGAGGTTGCGCTATTTGGCAGCAGAAGAAAAAGAGCTGGGGAAAACAGACCGACAAGAGCTGGAGGATATCAGAAATGAACTTAACAGGTATAAAAGTATTTGTAAGATTCCTCCCCACCTGCCCCTCATCCTTTTTTTTTTCTTGCTGTCAGCCTCAAAACAGGAGAAGATTCAATTAAATCAAGTTTATAATTGGCTGTCAGTCCAGTGAAATGACACAGTTGAGTGTCCCTTAGGTAAAGATTGCACATTTATAAAATGCAATAGTGCAGCAGTATAGAAAAATCCATGTTTAATGCCACCTGGGTTTTTTTGTTAAGGTCGTAGATTTACAGCACCAAGCTTTTTTTTTCTATTTTAAACCTTCACTTCTAAGCATAGCTGCTGTGTTAAGAAAAGAACAAGGCATGTTCTATTCTTACTTTGAATACATTAATATTTAAAATTTTATCTAATGTTGTCCTGCAAAAGCTGTTTGCACTAGTTTTGTATGTTGAACCCTTTTACTTGGAGTACAATTTACATTACCGAGACAGAAGCCTTGATAGCAGGTATCATAGTTACATATGCACATACAAAAGGTTTTGCTAATATTTAAGTATTATATGAACATTTTTTTAATTGTAGTTGTTTTCTGCAGAGACAGAATAATTTTTTACCTTTTACAGATTTCTTTAATTTGCTTAGTACTTAAGTAGATAAAGACTCAATACAAAGATAATCCAAGTGGGGTAGATAATCCAAGTGGGGTTTAATATGTCTCATTCTCTAATTCTTTCTATTTTGTCCCTATCAGGCTAAAACAACAAGAAGAAGAGAGAAAGAAGTTGCAAGATGCTAGAGATAATTCTGCTGGAAGGGTGGATAGTCTTCATGGTAGAAAACTAAATGAGAATACAGATGATTACCTCTCTCGTCTGATAGAAGAGAGGGATACCCTGTTGAGAACAGGAGTCTATAATCATGAAGACCATATTGTAAGTGAACTTGATCGTCAAATCAGAGAAGCTATTGCAAAAAGGAACACCACTATTTAAAAGCCTGCAAAAAGTTTTTAGAAAGAGCCAAAATCTGAATAGAGTGACTTTTATAAGCCTATAGTACTTTGCAAAATATGTAATGTCATGCTTTGTTTTGCACATTATAGTCAGCTCTCTTTGAAGTCAATGTAAATATTTGCAACATGTCAAGTTAAGCACAGTTGTAAGTTTTATGGGGGCAATGACTGGTTTATAATGTTTTTATACTCATATGTATATATATAATGTGTGTGTGTGTAAATATATTTATCTTGTGTACTCTCTTCTAAAATGTTTCCTACCTCTTTTTGCATCACCCTGACTAGGTTTCTTTGTAATATTTTTAATATTGATTCTAAGAGGTTTTTGGTCATTATTGTTATGATTTCATTCAGTTTTTAAAAATATCTCTTCAGGTATACTAGGGCAAAATGACATCAGCTATTTTCCCTGACAAAACTCTTAATTCAGAACTGAACCAAATTACTGACCAAATGTTACTTTTTTACTAAACGACAAGTAATAATTTTTTGCTTCTCTGACTGTAGCTAACATAACTAAGTTATGTAATAAATAACAGACAAGGTTTTGAGTGTAAGGGGGATAAAATCAAACCTTTTGGAACTGAAGCCAAGCCAGTTATTAACTAGCCTGATTGTACAGGATTGCCCTAGCAGTTTTGCACAGCCTGGTAAGGGTATACCCAGGAGGGTGGAGACCTTATTCAGAAGTATCCATGCATTCTTATATCAATCCCTAACTAGCAAAGATATTTGAAGCCATAATTCAGTAAATTTTACACTTCAAATTCTGAACACAAACATAAAACAAGAGCTTTTCTATGTAAAGATGTTTTCTTTAATCAGGACGTAACCGCTTTCAAGTTACTTAACATGTATTTCAAAACATGTTATCTCATTACCACTTAAATTGTATGTAAAGTTTTGTTTAATTGTGGAATTACAAACAGAGTGTGAGGGAGAAATCCACAATTAATGTTAGTTTGTGCATAATCACAAGTGAAAAAGTTTTAGTTTCCAGCTTTCATTCTGTTTCTGTTGGATTTGTGTGGATCTACCTAATTACATTGACTTACAACACTGTCCTTTCAATAGGCATTCTTTTCTGTTCTGTAGTCACAAGTGTTTCCATTTGAATGTCAAGTACAAAAATCATCTTAGAATTTATTACTTTTAGAATGAACAAAGATACCAATGGAAAAAATAGTGGTTTGGGTTTTTTGCATAAGATCAGTGAACTTTTATAGAGAGGGTTGTATACATATGACCTTCCTGTTTTATGTGGTATTAATTATAAAATGGGAGGAGGAGTATTTGTATCTGGCTTTACCTCTCCATGCATTGTTTGTTGTCCCTCCTTACCAGGACAGTATGTCCTGCTAAATAAACTATTCATTTAGACTCCTTAGAGAAGTTATAAACAAGCTGTATAAACATTGAGATCATATTCCGAGGAATACTTGAATACTTATCAATACCAGACTTTGTAAGATGCTTTCATAATACTTTGCACATTTTACTGTATTTTCTACATAGTGTCCTTAGAGATCCCTCTCCACTAGCAAAGAAAATATCACCCTCTTAAATCGCATAGAAATCCATGAAATGCAATTTTACAATATTTTTGTATCATGCTGTATCATATCACTGATGCAGGGTTATATGCAATTATTGTAAATGATGCAGGGAGCTTCCATCTTGGCATGAAAACTTATTCATGTCATTTTTTCTTCAAATGCTTGCTCCCTTGTGTAATTTCTTCTCCAGACACTGGAGGGTGCCTGAGACTTAAATATTGTAAAGACAGTGTTGACTAAATTTTCATAACTGGTTGGGTTTTGAACTGGTATTCTATGACTTTCCAGATGTATTATTTTATGAAATAAAATCTGATTTTCAAGTAAGTATTAAGGACTTTGCATTTATTTTTTTAACTGAACAAATAATTTTGTTTATGATTTCCAGTCATATGACAGCCTTTAATGCTTGAATCCATAAAATAATGAACTTGTTAATCAAAGTTAGTTTCACTTCTTAGTTTTTTTAATAATTAATTTTTTGAGTCCCTTCTGTGGCATGTAAAAAAAATTACAATCATGTTGCTGTGTGTTTTAAACAGAAACTTGAATTTTCTTTCTAGAAAATCAAAGTACTGAGTAAAATGAAACATAGAATGCTTGTATTTTAAAAAACATTTATAAACCTCATAATTTAAGCTATTTCCATCCATTTAGCCATTTGAAAGATCACAGCTTACAAGGTGCAAAGCATGAATTTTGTGATTATTAAAAAACTTACATAGATTTTTTTGTTTTGTTTTATAGTCATTACTCTTAGTGGTCATTGTTTGTATTAGAATGAGGAAATTAATGATAATCTAAGCTTGATGTTTCAATTTAATTTTTTCCAGCACAATTTTTCTCTGCTTCAGTCTGAAGTAGTCCAGAAGCAAAATATGTATTTGTAGTAGACATGTATAGCAGACATGAGCTCAGTATTACTGCCTTTCAAAGAAAATTTTTATGTTGGGTTCCATTTGCCTTTTTATTATCTCAAAGCCATTTTAGAGGTTATTCAGTGGAAAGACCAAATACCATTTTTTACTCAGAAATACCTCAAAAATTTTATCTTAATCTCTTTTCATTGCACAAGAAATTTCATTTCAAACAGATGCATGGGATAAGAAGCCCATTTTAATTTACCCAGCACAAAAAGGCTGCTGGAAGTGGGACCTGTGTTTACAGGTTCAGTCCTGGTTCCATAGCCCAGAGAAAACATGGTGGGAAGAGGAGCAACTGCTAGACCCTCCTGGAATTCTGGCAAAGTGCTGTTGATTTTATTGCACCCAGATTTCACGAGGGAAGCTGATGGAATTATTTCAAAACAAGTACTCTTACTGATACATTTCTGTGAGTCCAGGGTTGGAGGTGTGTCAGTTCCACATCAGATCAGTTCCAGCTTCATCTGCCTTATGATTGGGCACAGAACTTCCAGTTCACTTCGAATAAGGAAACTATTATGGCCTGTACTTGTACAGTCCAGTCTAGCAAAAGCATTAGCCCACTTTAAAATTAGGAACATTTAGAAATTAGAAATTAGGGCATTTAGAAACACTGTTGTTTTTTCATTATGATCTTCAGGCAGAGGATCTCTTCCTGTGTCTTTATGTGCTAATTTTTCTTCCGGTGGTGAGGACTTGCTGTTACCAATCTTTGCTGCCAAAGAATTGCCTCAAATTACTTAATACAAGTTTAAATGTAGGGCAGGAAACCTGGATGTAGTGTGTTTATACACCTCGATATGGAGAATTAGCTAAGATTTGAGAAATCTTACAAAGAAAAAGACCTTTTTCCCCTGGTAGTTGTTAGGCTGTTTAACAGAAAAATTGTGTCTAAATTCTTATTTACATGTTAAAACAGTGGAATGCTTTTATATGTGTATATATATATATATATATATATATATATATGAGAAAAATATGACCATTTATTTTAGAAATAAGATAGCGTAGTTTTGCTTTGAAGCTGAATTAAAGTATATAGTTACATTACTATCTTCATAGTTTTTTGCGGGTTTTTTGAGTGAATCTCTAACCACTGTTTCTATAACATTTTAGCAATGATCCAACACCTTTAATACTAATACACTTATTAAACTGCTGTTGTGGAAAAGAAGCGTTATATCTGGCACTGAGCTTTCAAGTATTCAATCTGTAGTTCTCCTTCACTGCAGTTTAAATGCTTCTCCCTTCCATCCACCGAGATAAACCTTAATGCATAGCTAAAAACAGGAGTCCTTTATCATATCTTCTAAGTGCTACTGGAGTATTTATACCAGTTATTACGTATTTACACAATTATTTATTTTGCTACTACTGTGCCTAAATGATCGTGACCTGTGTCAAGGCTTGGATGGGAAGCACTGGCTTCGCTATTGTTAAAGACAGAGCTGTAGAAAGGCGGCTGCATACTTAGGTCTCATTTCATTTGTTTCTCCAGGGGGTTGTATTAGTAGTGTTTTCATTAGAAATGTTTTTACAGATGTCGGCTATCCAGATATGAAGTCTCTGTAGTGGAGAAGCAGTCAGGAGTTTGGCATTCAAAACAGAAAAGAAAAGAAATCATCTTTGAGAGACTAATTTATAGAAATATAATTTACTGACCTTTCTGATGTATAAATGTACAGTAACCCCATGGCAGCTCTAATGCAGAGTAATTGAATTCTTGTAAGTATGGTTATTTTCTACTCTTAAATTGAAGAAATGCTACAGCTTGTTGTTCCCCATCACTGAAGACTATATAGTACCCGTTAATAAAGCTTCTGGAAAAGTGACATCCTCTGCTTTGTAGTCCAGTACTCTTTTTTCCAAGTGAAAAACTTGTGGTAGTTTGACAGCATTTTAAACAATTTATGTATTACTACAAAAAGTTTTGTTCTAAAAACATACATAGCGATTACATGGTTATGGATGTGTAGTGTCACTGAGTGTTTGAGCAAAGGGTTATAGTGCAGTTACTGAGACATAACTGCATTGACAAAATAATATGGCATCAAAATTTAACGTGGGTTTACTGGGGCAGATGGAGTCTGGGAGAACAGTCCACAGCCTAATACTCTTTCAGCAGTTGCTGTACATGGCTCATAGCTTTAAATATACTGTGAAAAAACCTGTTAAAATCTGAAAATTGTTATTTACCGTGAATATAATAAATTTTGGTTTACAAAGGCAAATGTAAATAGAGCAGCAAAATTAAATCACAGGGGTTTGAGGAGCAGGCAATCAAGCTAATACTTTTTTTTGTAAAATTTCAGTTTAAGAGGTAACGATAAATCTCAAACATTTGTGTATTTGCTTGATAGCTTAGCATAAATGAGGATGGTTTTGGCTTGGTTTTCAGATCTGGAGGTACAGAAAATAATTTTATTGATCTCATGTTAAGAGATGTAGGTTGTACAAGACACCAGACCATCAGTATGTTTGCCTGAAAAGGCTATTTTTGACAACAAGATTAATACTGTAATACAATAGGTCATCCAGATCAGGGCTGAAAAGCACCATGAGCTGCTATTTGCTTTATAATTAAACGTGCACACAGCCGAAGTTGCGTCCCATTCATGTCAGATACAAAGTCGACAGGGTGCTTCTCATCAGAGTGAATAAGACAGTTCAGTAGTTTGCTAAATCCAGTGCTGTGGGTATGCCCTCATGAATATCAATGTGTATTTGGTGTAAACCACAGAGCCTACCTGCTGCTGCAGGAACCCTTCCAGCGAGGTATAGGACGTTTGGTCTAGGTAACATTTTTGATGCTTCTATAGCAATAATGCTTTTTACTGCAATTTTCCTGAATGTGGATGCAATGATTTTTTAAAATACTCTAACCTACTGGTTTATCCTGACTCTGATAATAAAAAATTTGACTGAATAAATGGGGGCTAATAAGGAAAGTAAAAGGAAAGTAAAAGGAAAAAACCCAAACATAGAATATTAAAAGCAAGAACACACCAGCACCCTAGGGAATTGCTAGGTGTATCTCTATAAGAGGGCACTGCTATTTGTGGAGAAGGTTGCACACCTCAGCAGCATGATTATGTTGCTCTCTCTAAAGCAAGTTTTACCTCCTGTCCCATTCTAATACATCTTGCAGAACACATGGCTTTTGTTGTTTGTTTTTTTGTTTTTTTTTTTTTGACTCTATCATCTTACTGCATATATGCAGCAAATCATTAAAATGGTCCTGAAGGATACAGATTTTTATGCTTTAACATTTCATTTACTTATATCATCGTAAATGCAGATGGCTTGTAAGTGCTTAATTAAAAATAGGTAGGCTTAGCAGGAGGGCATCTTAAAAGCCATTGTCTCTCGAACATTGTGTAAGGGGCAAGCAAAGCTTTGCCATCCTGACCAATAGCTTTTGCTGCAGTACTTTGTGCAACACAGCAGAATCTCTCCTGAGTCACTTATGAAGGTGATCCCATTGGTAGGCTGAGGGTTGGATGCCAAGTCTGTGGTTTCTCTGCCCATCTTGGTTATAGGGGTGTTGAGTGATCTTAAACAGGTCTCTGGGCTTTCACTTCCTATCAGCAAAATGAGAATAATGTGGGAAAAGCTTTTCTGTGTAAGTGGTTCACAAACTGCTTTAAACTCCAGCTATTTGTGTTGTTTGCAGTTGTCTTAATGCCCTTAAAGGGATAGATACTGGCTTCTACTGAGATGCTTCTTCAGCAAATGAGTACCAGCTACTTACTTGGCTCTTTTATAGTAGATAAATCAGTATATTCTTTCATTCTTCTGGCTAACTACAAATTCACCTGAAATCTTTAGAAAAAAGCAAAAATTACTTCAATCCTGTATAACTCTCATTTCTTGGGAAATTAAGGGAGTCTAGGGCTGCAGCCTTACAAGAAAGGCTAGGTTAATCTTTTTGTTGAGACATTAATTAAATAAAATTATTTGATGAGGGCAGGAGAAAAAGACAAAATATCTGAAGTTTTGGGTCTGCCCCAAACAAGATTTTTTGTGGTATGGGGCAGTGCTACTTACTCTTCTTTCTCTCTTGGTAAGATGAAGGTGATTCCTTGTTATACTGATGCTTTGATGAATAGCTAGTTAATGCTTGGTTGTTACAGCTTTTTAAAAAAGAAAAGGTCAAGCATTTTTTGCTGTATCCCATCTATTGAGTAAATAAGTAATTGCAAGGGTTTTAGTGAAAACTTTTATAGGAAAATCATTTCATGACTTATTAGTATTGAAATACTAATAAAAGCAAATCCCTATTATCCTAACAAACATGACAAATACTTCTGGAAATGAATCTTGAAGGTGGGGGGAGGCCAGCTCTTATCTAAGTAACTCTCAAATGCTGTGAAACCAACAGGCCACTGCCCACATGCCAAATGTGACTGTGAGATGGTCACACCTTCTCTACCCTGATCTGGAGCTCACTAAAAAAACTCAGGGGCTACTGGGCCACAGGTTGGGCCACAGTGGAAGAAAGAGGTGACTTTGCGGCATTGCACTTTGCATCACATGGAAAAGATACTTTTACTGGTGCTCGCATAACCTAAACCTTGCCCTGTATGGCAAGAAATTCCCATTTGTTTGCCAGAGTGGACTTCTACACACACACAGGTTTTTTTTTTCTCCTTTTCCTGTTATCAAATGTACATATGATGATGAGAATAGCAGATTTCACTAGCAAACAAATTAGTTGAAGTGTTTCTTTACAGTGAATAATAGAAAATTTGATAATTAAACATGCAGAGAGATTATGTGCTACTTTATGTACTACTGTATTTGATCAAGCAACCTTCATCAAATATTTTTTTTGAAAAACAGTATCTACATAAAATAAATTTACTTGCTTTTTAAAGATCGTTTTTATGCTTAGTCAAGCAATCTTTCACAAAGACCTGAGGGTTTTCATGAGTTTTCTTTTTTGCCCTTCCTTTTATGCTCATTAATAAGTCATTCAGGTCCATCTGCATCATTATTCCTGGAAGTATCTCAGTACTTTAAAAGTAGAATATCTTAGCTAAAATAAATACTTGTAGAATAAAACAACAACAACAGAGAGAGAAAAGCCTGCCCATGTGTTTAATTTGATTGCTGCTTATTTTTCCACCTATGTTTCAGATAAAAAGATATTTCATACTTTATGGAATGCAGTTTGTTACAGAGCATGGACAACATGCTAACTTGTGCACCACAAAATAACAAGCTTGTATGAGTACAGGCAGGGCTGCTGTTCGTACTGCCAGATTCAAACTTTAAGGTAGATTGGTTTTGGCAGTGAAAGGACCTAGTCTGTTACTTACACACCAGCTAATCCTGACTTAGAAAAAAATGAAAGTCCATCTAGGGCCTTTAAAATCTTAGCTTAACTTTTATACTGTGCTAAGAGATGATTTGGAGCATGTCACATTCAAGACTATAATTCCTAAAATCTTCACACTGTTGTAGGCATTAGGTCTTTAAATGCTAACACATTTTTTATACAAAAATTTAAGAATTAATACTGAGCCAAACTACAAAGCAAATTTTAGTGGGCTTAGCTCAAAATTTGTTCAATACTCACAAGAAAAGAAAGGAGGCATTTCCTGTTGTCTGCTTTCTAAACAGAGGAGCAAGGGCTGCAATGAAGAGTAGCAGTGTGAAGGAAATAGACTACCCTATGTAGTTTGAACAAAGGTGTATAATTATGTGTGTGTGTGTGTGTTTAAATATGCTGCTAAAAGAAGGAACATAGTAAAAGAAATCCACACAGGTTTGTTGGGGTTTTTTTTAAGGCAGAGAATCTTGCTTTATCTCATGGTGCTTTCATGATTTTCTTCTGTAGCACAGAGCAGAAAAAACTTCACTAACTCAGCAGCCAGATTACATAAAGTCATTTTAGTAAGAAACAAAATTCTCTTTGGGGACACAAAAGAGGCAACATGTAATCTGGTTCACAATACCATCTCTAATTCTTTTCTCCTTAGGGAAAAAAACCCCAACTAAACAAAATCCAACCATTGTTTGGGGGTTTCCTTATAGACATTTCTCAAATCTTGCATTTATTCATGTAAGACTTATCAATACATAGTTTTAAAATATCACAACCTTGACTCCCTTTTCTAACTCCATTTTTATTATCACAGTATCTATTTTAATGGCTATTAAGCTACAATGTCCGTACCTTATCTTTGTCAGTTAATGTATCTAATTCCACCATCCCAGAGGGAATAAACCTGAAGCTAAAGCCTGCAATATATTATAGAATCAAGAACGCTTATGCAGAACAAACAGAGGATTTAGCTTGGATAAACAGCAGAGAGCTCAGTGTCTTTTATGTCCAGAGCTCAGGACTGGATGAAGAAAATGACTATAAATCATCCCTGTGAAACAACATAACATAAATGTTGTATGTTTATTTAAAACTTTATACAATCATTTATCTGGGCTATAGCTCAGTTTCAAAAAGTGGTCTGCTGTAATGAGGTACTGAGACTAGCAGTGATCAAGAGTAAAATGATATATAGTCTTCAACCAGAATTTGCTTATGGGAAGAATGGAAAGCACTTAAGCAGACACCAAGTATCTATAGCTAGTAGATCAAGCAAGAGGATAATGCAATAATAACAAAAACTTTGATAAATTTTTTCCTGTTTCTCTTCAAAATATCACATTTCTTGTAACGTGACATTGTTTTGAGAGCTAAGCAGCCAGCAATTTATGCCTAAATTTTCACACTTGAATAAAGACTGATTTGTTGTGAGTGTCCGAGGTATGACGTTGTTCCACCAGACTTAAATTAAGAAAGAGGCTAAATCTTTGTCTGGCCTTGCATTCCAGGGAGAAACACTCTTTAAAATGTGCCGCTGTTTTTTTTCTCACAGGAGCAAGCACTTCTGTGATTTCATGGCTGGTAATTGCTAATTTTTTTACTTCAGGAAATTTAAGAGCCACTGATGATACGTTTACTGCCTAAAGGAGACAGGCAAAAATATAATGCAGCTTTTACTGCAGAAGGAGATTTTTCCCGCAAATACTTTGCACCCTGGAATGTTCCAGGAGAGCCTGTAATGTCCCCGAAGATGCCAGTGTTTGGCCCCCGGGGTGCCCAAGCAGCCATCAGGTTCCAGGGCAGGGTTTAGCCATGGCATCCCAGGCAGGACTGGTGCACCTCATGGTGTGTGGGCACGCTCTGGCACGCAGCAATTCCCAACATGGCACCTTTTACTTTGCATCTCAATGTCGTTCCAGCAGAACTTCCTCACTGGGGAAGATTCTGTGTTCTGTGGCACAGTAGGTCCCACCCAGCACTTGACAAAGTGTCCTTGGCAGTGGCAGCTTCTGCTGTGACTGCAGGCACTGTCCCTCTCCCAAGGGACATTTGAAAACCTTTGCTGCATGCAAAGGTTTTCAGCTCTGCCTGACAAATCTCCCATCGCTTGGACAGTGCACTTGGTCCCCAAACTCCATAATTTTTCATTTCCTCCAGAGATGATCTGGTAGCAATTTAAAGCCTTCTCTCTATTACCAAATTAATGTTAATTTAAGCTCTCTCTGTTACTAAATTAATGTTACTTTATCTGCTCTATGTTACTCTAGCAGTATTATCTGATTTTGCAGGACTACAGGTCTATTTGTTAGTCACTAAAGAATTAACTGTCAAAAAAAAAGTAGTAAATCAAGTCACACCATTTTCACCTAGACATTTCTATTTATTTTGTGGTCCATGAAGATGAGGGCCTGCGGAGATGGGGCTGACTGAAGCACTGTATCTCCGAACAGGAACATCAGAGGTGAAACTTTCTTCCCCCTGTTTCCCCTCTACAGTTGACAGCACCCTGTAAAACAGTGCTGTAAAGAGCACAGACTCATAAATACTTCTATGCCTATGCAGCTCCGGATGTTTTCAAGCAAATATATTTGTAATGTCAATAACTATAAAAAAAAAAATTACTTATTCAATAATTCATAATGGTTTCAGAGCTGCTGGAGGCTAATACGGCTCACTTTACTTTAGATAACTTATAAATGTAGATTATTTTCATGACAGACTGAAATTACTTTCTGGTGAATATTTACTTGAGCTCTAATTTTCTTATTAACCCAACATGTGCTAGAAAAGAAGATGATGATGCTACTGTCTTTCTTGTATTGCTCTCCCAGATTGAAGTACAAAATCTCTGAGAAGTGTTTTGTGGAAGAAAGGTCTTAAAAATTCCTCCATGCCATCGACATCAGAGCAAACTCTTGTGGGTTTTTTTGGTAGCTAAAACTGTTTTGTATTTCCAGCATCTGGTTGTAAACAAACAACTCTACAAGAAATAGGGAGGACTGGACCACTGCTCTCCCCATGAGAGCTGCTCACGGGCCCTGCAGCTGCTTTTGCACAATGCCCAGGTGCTCGGGACAGCCCTGGTAGAGCTGGAGCATCCTTTGTGGCCAAGGGACCTGAGGGAGGGATGGGATGGCAAGGGGCAATTGGGAGGCAAAATAATGGTCAGGCACAACAGGCACTCCAATATCCTGAGGGATGCAGGACTCTGCCAGCATCAGACTCCTCCAAACTTCATCCACATGGGATAATGGCCTCATCCTGGTCTGTCCTTTGCTTGCACATACTGAAATAGAAGTGGTGCCAAAAATCCTAAAAGTAGTTTAAATTGCCTCTGGAAATTTCCCCCTCAAAGTAAAAACTGGGATATCTTCTGGAGAGAAGAAGCAGAGAAGGGGCAGGAGGCAGGAGGGACCTGCCCAAGTGCAAAAACCCAGCCCATGTCCCTACAGCAGGCTGATTTCCTTCTCTTTTTCCCTAGATGAAATATCACATTCAAGATACTTTGTTAAGAATGTGTGTATATCCCAGCACCCACAACATTTTAAAATGTGCTGCTTCACAGAGCTGTTGTGATGGTGCTTGAACTATCTGAAAAAAGCATTCACACAGGAGAACATACTGGAAGCAAGTTTAGGGTGGCTTTTCTAGCTTGTTGTTTGAAGTTAAATTTTACAAGCTAATAGCTTTTGAATTTACTAATGTCTTTTCCACAATGTCTTTATATCAAACAGGGCACATCTATTCTATACTTCTTCAACATGAATTTTTAAAAATTATTTTATTTCGCACATGAGAGAAATATGCAAGCACGGGAATCCGTAAATACAGGCACATTAAAAATAAACCTTGCCCTAACACCAATAAAAGCTAGCAACAAATATTTGAAAACTTGAACTCTGTACAAATATGCAAGAAATCCACTTGGAGCCTGTTTGGAGCCAGTTTCTGGGCAGAGAAGGGTGACAGAGGAGCGTGCCCGAGGCCATGCACCCCTGGCCAGAGGCGGGACTGTCCCTCCGTGGCAAAGCTGCAGGGAGGGTGTGCCACGGGCAACCTCCCTTCCCAAAGCCACGCTGCCACGCTGAGGGCTCTGCTCCCCAGCCTGCCAGCTGCTCGCCCCGCGCCAGCACGGACAGAGAGCACCCTCTCTCTTTAATCACTTAAGAAGTTACTTATGATATGCAACTAAATATTTAGTTGTGCGGAGGACAGCTTGTCAGAGACAGCTTTGCTGCTAATGTATACAAATGCTGGTATGGCACTGGCTTCCTCTGCGCGCACAGAGCTGCACACACACTGACCACAGCCTAAATAAGCTGATTTATTTGTTTCAGTTATTTGATAAGTGCATCATACCTCAAACCCTACGAAACCACTTTAAGAGGATTATAAGTTTTATGATGTGAAAAGATTACCCTGAGTGTGCTGGGCAAAGTTTATATTCAGAGACTGTGCAGGAGGTGAGGCATTCACAGAGGCTGGAGAAAGAGGGCTTGATAGATCAAAAAGGGGTTTTCTTTGTTGCTGCACCACTTGCTGGATTTTTTACTTTTTTTCTTCCATTAAAAGAATGGCCCTGGCAAGCCCTCGATTTGCTAACCTTATGACACTCCTCTGCCTTACACTCAACAATGGGAATTTCAAGATCTACACTATTTTAAAAATAAGAAGCCCTAATTTCACTGGCAAATGAAGAAAGGGGAGAGTTGAGTCTGGGGGTAACCTGCAAAGTGTCTGTGAGACTTATCCTGAACTGGGAGTGTGGGGAAAGTGGCTCAGCCCAGTTTCCTTCAGGACTCCATGAGTACTCCACTCCCAAGCAGACTGCCCCAGGGAGGCTGGAGCAAACAGGGCATCTTTAGAGATGCCAGGTACTCACCCAGTCTTTGGAAGAGCTGTCCCGTCACCCTTTCCCATGGTGGGGACCAGCATCCACCAGCCCTAGTGCAGCTGAAGGTCCAGACTGGTCAGCAGGTAAGGGGAGAGGTGAGAACAAGGCTTGGCTTTGGCCTTGAACTGACGATGTTGTGCTCATCTCATGTGGCTTTACTGGGCTTGACACTTATGTCATGATGTGGAAGAGAGGGGAAAATAATTTAGCCTTTTTACCCTTAATATTTAATGTTAGATGGATGCTCAGGGAATAATTGTAAATAGGAGGGAGGAACAAAACCACTGATGCATGTTTCCACCCATTATGTTTAAAGGAATGGTCTTGCACAGCAAATGTAAAATACGGTGCTCCAAAAATGTTCTTGTATTAACAAGGCAGTGTGGATTAACAGGGCAACACAAGAAAGAAAACAGGAACAGCAAGTGGAGGTAAGTGCACACAGCATCATAAAGGGCTGCTGACCTCAGAGGGCTTTGCTCACACGCTGGGGCAGCACTCAGGGAGGGTGCCTGGGGGTTTTGCTTTCCCACAAAGTCCTCTGGGTCCTGCCTGACCTCATCCCCTCTGTCCTGGCTGCATCACAGTGGGGTCCCCTATTACCCACTCCCCCACCTCCCACATCACGATTGGGCAGTGCTGCCCCATAGAGCTCTACTGAAAAATGTGCTCATGCCCAGCACTGCGTAATCCACAGTACTCTGCTGTTAATAAAAAAGCATTTATATCATATTCTGTCTCCTGTGTCTTTCATAAGGGAGTTTTTATGTGTCACTAGAAAATACTGGTAACACACTTTATTAGCCTCATGATACTGTGGCCCATCAATACTTGTCGAGGCCTGGTGAGATCATGCTACAATTGTTAATCAGAGCAGAGGAAGGAGGTGGAGTAGTGGGAAATACCTTTAGGAAAGAATCAGTTAGAGAGAACAGTACTGCAGGTAAGCATGCGTTTCCCAGTGTAAAACAGCAGGCAGCTGCTCATCCCATCACTGAAGTTTAAACATAACTTTCATTTAATAACAAACGTTCCTTTTTTCAAGAAGAGAAGAAATACTGCATTAGCAGAACATGTTTGTGATCACTGCATGGCTCTTTCAACCATTATCAGCCTCCTTAAGACCCATTCTTTAGGAAAGTACTTAAGTGCGCAGCTGGCTTTAAACGGGTGGAGTGTTGCTGGGACAGTCTCATTTATTCTTTGTGACTAAAAGGTTTCAGCTTAAGAGGTTGCCCGGCACACCTCAGCATTGATTACTCACTTGGAAGGGTGCTCTTGACTTGGATTTTTCCTCTTCAGTGAGGACCAGTTTCCTGGAGAGGGAGGTGGATTAATTTTTACTTCTTTGCATCTTCGTAAGAACTCAGAGCAAAAGCTGAGCTTTCTGCCAAAGTGATCCGAGTGTCACACAGATGAAGTGGGGGATGTGGTGAGACCGGTGCCACCATGCAGTGATCACCAGGATGTATTTAAGCAGCGTGGCTCCGAGTGATGTTTGGTTTTCAAAGCCTACCACTCTTGCTTGGTACTGAGAGTGCCCAGTTCCTCTCTGCTGTATTTTTCATCCTGCCCAGGGTCAGAGGACGGTAAGTTTTTGTGACGGATTTGTGGAGATTTAGTAGTCATGTGGCTTTTTCTTGGACTGCAGTAGAAGTCTACAGCTCCAATGATCACCTCTCATCCCTCCAAACTCTTGCTTGAGTTCCTAGGAGGACCCTTTACATTGTGGTCAGTGTGAAAAGCCCAAGATACTTTGATGGCACCTTGGATGAAAACCATGGAATTTACAGAAGC
Source organism: Platysteira castanea (assembly GCA_013397175.1). NCBI lineage: Eukaryota > Metazoa > Chordata > Aves > Passeriformes > Platysteira > Platysteira castanea. The sequence goes on from VYXC01008353.1 coordinate 75,839, forward strand.
TCTTTTGCACACCTAGTTGAGAATGAAACATGAGAATGAAAAAAGTTCAGTGGTTTCCATCCCTCAAAGTAATGCAGACCAGGCTAATGACAGATGCCAGGCTGATTGCTCAGTGCTACCAGCATAGGTAGCACTTTGTCTGGTTTAAGAAGTACAAGTATCTGTAACTTAGATGCTCCTTACTGATTTGGTGCCAAGTGGAGAATTTCAGGAAAAAAACTGAGGAAAGAATCAGATCAGACCCTGTTAACTCATACTGGCAGAATGCTTGCAACACATCTCCCTATACTTTTCCAAGGACACAAATAAGGATGAATTTTACATGTCTGGGACCAGCCATCCTTTAATAGGAGAAACCCAGAAATCGTATTGCATTATTAGTACAGCAAGGTCATACTCTGTTAATTTGGATCCTAGGGAAGTCATGTTGGGAAAAGAATGAGTCCTTAACAGTCCTAGCAGAACAAATACAGAGAAATAAGCAGTAAACCATAATACCTCCTCAACCAGCTGAATATTTCAGAGAGTCCCCAAAGTTATTTTAAGAATTTCTCATAGACAATCCTTGTTCTGAGCTATGTCATCACTTCTGAGAAATTCCCTAAGGACTCTTGGCAGAAGGTACCTCATCCATGGTTAATAAGGTCTCTATCTTCACAGCACAGTGAATAGGCTCTTATAGCACCAAACTTGGGGCTTTCATTAGAGGGCAGGAGTAGGTTGGGGTTTTTTAGTGCATTTTTCACAGTTTAAATTAAGTACCTGAGCTCAGTAAGTATAAGGAGGGCAAGAAATCTCAAAAACAAAATTCCAAGTGAAAAAACTCCTACACCACTAAAACAAACAAAACAACAAACCAACCACAAAACAGAACAAAAAACCCACTAGAAACCAAAGAGCAGCAACCATGAATCAGCAGATGCTTTTACAAACCAAATATATTTAGCTTTACTAAATGGCACTTTCCTGAAATACTGACCAAGGGAATAAAAACTAGTGCATCTTAATGAAATGAAAATATGATTCCCTGTAACCCCTAGGAGCTGCTTATCTTGCTGGTTATCTGTACTCTCTTCTACTCTGAAAAGAACTGGGACTCTGCATTTAACAATAGCAACCTTATCCCATGGGTCTTCTAGAACAGAGGTACTGTCAGAAGCATTCCTGTGTAAGTCCCGATGTATGTGATGACTGCACTGGGTAAAGGGACAACAAAACTATTTAAAAGTATAAATTTACTGTCCATTGGTTAGCACAATTCCTGCAGGCCCCATGAATTTTTTATTTAATGGATATCAGATACAACAAAGAACAAAGCTGAGAAATCAAATGCAAATCTGTTTTCCTCAGGGCAAAATCCTGTGTTCATAGTTTATTTCTATGCCTTTTATAAGTATTCCAATTAACAATGTATCTGATAAACGGGGAAAAAAAAGTCCTAAATTCTCCAGTTTTGGTGGAATATTTTGGTTCAGAAGGGACCATTAGATCATGCAACCTCATTTTTGTTTGTCGGGGGCTTTCTATTTAATCTAGCTATACTTGGATAAGGTCCAGTGGCCCCTTCAGCTGGAGAACACTTGCCTTGACTCAACTACATCTTCCAGAAACATTCTCAGGCTTAATTTGGGGACCTGGGTTTAGGCACTAAGCATCCTGCCTGCCCATATGCAAATCCTATGTGTCCCTGCCAGGTTGATGGGAGGAGAACTGTTCAGTAAGTCTGACAGGGCCAGATCCTGAAGCAGCCAGCAGGATGGAGAAAATTTTTCTAAACCCATTTGCAAACAATTTTCACTAAACACTTCCGTAAACCTTCTGGGCTCTGTAATTCAACACTGGCTTTGAGGTCCAGCCTTTTATTGGCAGTGTATCTTGGCTTGATCTCATGTCTCCAAAGCTAAAAGCCAAGTTTTGAAAATTAAACTGTTGGGTTGACTATGGGTTAGATACACTCTCGATCCAAGTACAGCAGTCGTTGGATCTGTTTGTACTGATTTACAATGAAATCAGTCTTTCAATCTTTTTTTTTTGTCAGTTTTTCCTCTTTTTCTATCAGAATAAATAATAAAATCAGTTCATTTAAACTGCCTCACTTTCTATTGAATTTTGGAGTCCTTATGGACATATGTGGCTCTGACTGTTGTAAGACTGATGTTTCCAGTGCTTTTAGGTAATTCCCCCCCCCTCAATCCCTCTCATGGAAAACAAGTATTTGATGTGAATAGAGCAAAAGGTGGTGGAGAAAAGTGAGACTGTGCAATGGAGACATACTTTAGGAATCACATAAAGGTGGAAAGAGTAAAGAGCAAAGTTTTCATCCATATTCCTCTCGATCAACAGTGATGAGGCACGGCAGTTTTTTATTTAAATCTTTCAGTTTCCTTGTTATGGGCAAGAGAACCTGGTGAGATAAAGTTTTAGTTTAACTTAGTTTTGGATTTAATACTAAGAAATCTTTGCATGATTTTGTTTTATCATCTCTGGGCCTTGTGTGACGCGTCACTCTTGTGTTCCCATGTGTTCTACTGTTGCCATACAGTAATATTCACTTTTCATTTTGTCCTTCTCATAGACAAGAGGTGATCTCTTTGTTCCCATGTCTCAAGGCTGCTGAGCGTACTGGACTTTCTGTGCCCTTAAAATAAAAGGCAGACAAGAGGCAAACGATGAAAGATTTGCCACCTGTGTCGTGGGGTAAGGGCAGTTTATGTCAAATAGAAGATATATGTATGTATTAAATATGTATATACATTTTTGGATTTTTTTTTTTTACTGGCTTGTGTTAGTCCCTTCACTTTTGCCTGACTAATAATACAATACCGTGTTAGTTTAGAGCTAACTTAGGAAACTATGTAGCATAAGGGACTCATAACTTTATATTCTTCTGGGAACTTGCCTAGACACTCAAAGTGTTCCCACAATAAGGTGGACTAAGTGTTTGCTGGTAAGACATCATATGGCAGCTTTGAGATGTCTATCACTCATCATACCAGTTTTCTAATTTTTCCTTACAATTCACTATATCTCTCGGGAAAGTTTACCTTAGAAAACTGTTGTGGGAGTAGAATGAAATGTTTTGGTCTGGTAAATGGAAATGTGAAGTTGTGACCACTTTCCTCATTCTAAATACCATAGAAGCTCAGCACAGCCCTCCACAGTCAAACATCCTCATCAACCAGACAGGTGCTACTCTACTTTTGCACTCTTTTAATCCAGAATGCGTTTGCATTTCTCATTAATTTGTCAGCTTCCATTTGGGAAGCATTCTTTCACAAATATTTGCAGAGGCTGTGCCTAATAGGATCATTCAGGCATCTGTTGACCATAGTGTCACAGGGACGGAAATACATCCTTGGAAAATAACTCGTGCACATTTGTGTGTACACAAACTTCTTCACTCTTCCTCACACCCTTCGTCCCTCTGCTCCTCGGAAACCCTGCACCTACTGGGCCACACATGGACACAGTGCATGTGCAATGCTAGAATGTCACTGAAGCTAAAGTTTAACTTCCTCGTATGAATAAAACTAATGGTGCTATTTAAATACAATAAAAACATGCAGAGCTGCACTGCCAAGTTGTGCAAGGTCACACTGCAATGTGTCGGCTGTAAAAATTTCCAAGGAGCCTGTTTTCTTGAGTAATAGCAGTTGGAGAAATGCACTTATCTGAAGAATGAGACTGTTACAGGTTTCTGTAAATCAAACTCTAGCCAAAGAGAAGTTCCTTAATATCCATTTTCCACTTCAACCCTTTGACTGTGGCACACACACAGGGCTAAATCCTACCTGGCTCACATAAACAGCCCACTCAAATCGATGCTGGCATGACTGACACAGTGTAAATGCAGAAGAGAGGTTGAGTAACTCCATGCAAGCAGGAATAGAAGAGTTTGCTGCTTTCTGCACATCAATACTGGAAGTGATATCAGTCCCAAATTTCTCTTCTAGGTGGGGTCAAGCCACATAGGGTTCCAGTTAGACCAAGCTCATGGGATGTCATCTAAGTCTGATGGACTGAATCATAAAAAGCAGTGGAGCCATAGCTGCCCCCTTTTGGGGTTCTATCACATCTCCTGCACTCTCGGGCATGCACACCATTATTGAGTGTCCTTGGGGTTTACAATGGGTGATCATTGAAAGCCCTTCAAGGTGCTTTTGAGATGGCTCTAAGTACTTTTCCCTTTAAATTTTTGCTTGTGGTTGTCAGTACCAGGGAAATGAGGCTCCCATCCAGCACAGCTTCTTGCCGTGGGTGTGCATGAGACTGGCTCAGCTTCCTCTTGTTTGGGGAATATTTGGGCACGTTAAAAACAGTCACCTTGGGGAATTCCCTCTTGTGCAGCGCTACCCCAGCAGTAGGTGCCAGCTGGGAGGTAGTGGGGCCGGGTCCCCCCACAGCCAGGGGCTGCCTGGGGAGTGGGAGCCAGCTCCTGACACCACGCTGCTCCCCAGCACGGCACCCAGCGCCGTGCCACAGCATGTGGGGCTGCCTTCCCCGCCAGCCAAAAACACCGGCATCTGTAAAGTGTTTTTTACAGAATCTATTAAATACTATTATTCATAGGAAGCCTTAGAAAAATCTAACACTACATTCACTTCTAAGGTATAATAGATGTAAAGTCTTTTTTTTAAATCATTTTAATGTGATCATTTGTTGGGCCTTAGGGTAAAATTACATTTCACAGCTCCCTTGTTCCCATGCTATGTTAAAAAAGAGATTGATGTCTGAAATTTCAACTGTATTTGTCTTACGAATTTGTCCGACTCCCTGGAGAATAATTGTCTCATATCATTTGAAGGCTGGTAATTCCTTTGGAATGACCTCTGTGTTATAATTACAGCAAGAGTACTAACATGTAGCTAGGCAAAGTGAAAGTTAATGTTCTTGGTTTCTAGCTTTGTTATTTTTATTAAACTGTTCCCCTTTAAAAAAAATACCTGGAGATATGGACTCTTACTCAAAAGGGCTTTTTGCAGATAACACAAAATGTCGTTTTTCCTGCAAAACACTTACATGCATTAACAGTTATCTGAAGGTTGCAATGTATTCTTAAAGTCATGTGCATTTCTGGAATATATTAGAAGAACTGGAGACTTCAACATGTCATTTGCCTCAGAATTATTTATTTTATTCCACTTCAAATGTTTTGAAATTTTTTGAATATATATTCAGCCATGGCTCATGTCGTTTTTCTATCATGATGTGGGATTGAACTGAGAATAACCTAAATATGCCTTCTCCTTAGGAAAGAAAATCCTGCAGAGCTGGGAAGAAATCTAGAGAAAACTGGTGAGCAGATCAAAAGGCACAGAGAATTAGATATGCACTTGAAAGTAACGAAAATGAGGATGCAACTTGGTGTATGGCTTTGTCCTGTTTGTGTTGGTCTCTATGGACCATCAGCCCTGAGTCCAAGCCATGCCCAGGCTGTGTGAGGGGTTGCAGAGGGAAAACCCTCCCTGCAGCCCGGGGAGCACTCTCGCTGATGTGCAGGCACTGGGTTGTAGAATTACTGTTACCATTACAACGATTTACATGCTCGAATCCTGTCTGCCTCGGCAAAGTGATAAATACCTCAAAATACTACACATTATAGGGCCTATTCCATTCTTGATTTACAAGGTCAATTGCCTATACTAACCTCTCTTAATGCTGGTGGGAATTTATTTTATAAATTTTCAGCACACCCAGAAAGGACATGGGAGTTAATCTGTCGTGATTCTTCTCTCTAGGGACAGGACCAGCATCTTACTTCCATCAACCATAGTCCTTACACACATTTTTGGGTGATATTTGAAGGTAAAAATGTGGTTTGGTGAGTGGGATGGGGATGCATGCTTCATTTAAAAAGAAAACATAGACTCTGCTTAATACATTTATTGCATTATAGTTCTAAAACAGGAACATTTATCATTTGTTATACTAATAGCTAAGATATTATTAGTATTTTTTTTAGCCTCTGCCCACTGTGAAACTATGATATCTTATAGTGGATATTCATTATTTATGGGTAGATAGGTTTTCATACATCTTATGGCCTTAGACCAGCCCAGTTATAACTCTGAAACGTTAGAGTAGCCCATCTTCTTTATTAAGAGATACGTATCTATAACTGTTTAATAATGACTGAAAAAAAAGTAAGATTCCATCTTTTGTACTCTCTTGAACAATGGCCTTGTTCAATGTCCTTGAACAACATCTTCCTTTGTACAGTGAGCAAAAAACCAAAACTGAGACTTCTGAAACCGGCTGATGAATCTTTAGGGATAGTCCATATGACCTTGCGCTTACAGGCAACGAGAAAGTTTTGATCCATATTTCAGCATTTGATCCATATTTCAGCATATTTCAAATTTTTATTTTGTATTTTCTGATAATTCTAGAGGGCTATGCCTAGTTTCCAAGCTAGTAACAGCAATATAAAATTTCATAATTTTTGGCTGATTTAAAGCATATATGCTTTTTGTTAACTTAGAACAGGAGGGGCTCAAATTCGTGTCACAAATGGCCTAGAACACTCACAAATGTATGGGCATAAATTCACTAAAAATAAAGCTTTCCAAACTTCTTTTAGTTAAATTATTTGATGTATTTGTAAAGCAGTCTTGCATGGAAGCAGTATGGTGACAGAATTAAAGGAAAATGAGAAACTTTGTTGAAGCTTAATGAGAATTAATGTTTTGGCCATTGAACTTGATGGATATGTTGGAAAAATAGTTAAAGTGCTTGCTGTGTTAATGTCAGCTGACATAACAATTGTTTCCAGAGAACCAGACTTCTGAATCCTCATATAAAGCACTGGGGAACTTGAACAACACAAAAGAATGTAAGGTTTGGAGAGAATGGGGGCAGGGGAAGGAAAGAAAAACATTATATAAGTTTAGCTACTTCCAGCTCATTTTTCCCCACTGAAATAATGAACATAAGGGTGTCTCAGCAGCAGTCCAAGCCAAGTTCAGAGAGAGCTTCAAGACTGCTATCTTAAGCATAAGAACTATCCTGTGCACTTACCAAGCTGCATCAAAGAGTCTTTAATTCATGTCTGTAGTCCCACATTGAAATGAAAACTGGTTTATGGGATGAAAGGTAATAAAGACCTTGGGGGAAAACCTAATCTCCCGATTAGCTGAAGGCTGCTCTCCTCACTGAATGCAGAGGAGCCAAAAGCAGTGCACAGAGTCCAGTGCTGTGCGTGCACAGCAGGGAGGCAGAAAGACAGCCCTGACCTTTTTCCACAGCACAAGCCCACCACTACCCTGCTCAGTTGAGATGGAGAAAGCAAGAAGTACCCTCAGTGGCTGCAGCCTTGGACCCAAACATTCCACTGCTCTGAAGTTTTCAGTCTTCATCTGTGCTGTGCTTCAGCACCCAGGCATCAGCCATGCCCCAGGGATCCCTGATGGCTCCCAGAAATCTCACACCCTTTGTAAACTCCTTTCTGCAAGAAAATTCATCTTCTTATTTTTTTTTCTTCCTAAGTGCATCATATAATTCAAGATGCTACAGAACAACTTTATTTGGTCTGGATCAACTGGTGTTTGAGCTGGCAACAGCCCACAAAGGTCCTCTGCCACAGTTATCATGTTGCACGCACTCATTAACCTCCCTGTATAAAATAATGAGTAGAATATGCAGAACATTACCAGTTTTTCATAACTTCAAAACCCATAAGAACCCACAAATCACCAGAGGAAAAGTTTACAGCACTGGGGTAAATTGGAGGACACATCTATTACTGTGCCAATACAAAAAAAAGTGAAGAAAGATGTGTTCATTTTCACACCACACATGCACAAAAAACCATCCTGGTGGTTTCCCATAGGCTGGAGACTTATCAGTGGAAAAATAAAAAGATATACTATATCTACCTTCTCTCCCCCTCACATTTTCTGAAGCCATGTAGAAGCCTCCCATGTGATTTGTTTGGAATTCTCCATGTATCAGGGCAGTGAGATGGTCTAAACAACACATTTTGTGCAAAGAAGGGCTTTGTAGCTCTTGCCTCAACTCCAGTGTTCAGCTCTTGTGATCCGACACAGCTGAGAAAGGGGTTTTGATGGAATGACCCTTGGTTCCCACCCACTAATTGGGCTGTGATAGTCAAGATTCTTCTTCCAGTCTATTTCAGTGGCTGCCAGAGGCAGCTGTGAATTATTGTGAAGTATAAAATGTACTTACTGCATATTCTCTGAAAAGCCGGACCCAGTAAGGGCAAGTTTTTCATTATAGACTTAAAGTTCAGGTTTTAAAGCTTTCCTGGTCCCCACACAGGGCAAGTCTGTAGGCTGCTAGACTCACAGTGTACGTGTTGCTTTCATATAACGTACTTCCATCCGTTTTAAAGTAGCCGTCTTCATTCTTGAAAATGCTTAAATAGCCACAGATTATATTTGACAAGACAACAGCTCTGATTAGTCCCAACCACATATATGTTGTTTAGGTCATGGAGACTGTTGGCTGTTTCTAGAAGAGCAAGAGTGACCCTGGTAAGTACAGGCCTGTCAGTCTCACTTAAGTTACTTGTAAAATTATGGAGAAGATTATTCTGGTAGTTATTGAAAAACACCTGAAAGGGGTGATTGTTCTGCTCTGCTGTGCACTCTTATGGCCTCACCTTCAGTATTGTGTGCAGCATTGTGTGTATTTTGGGCACCACAATACAGAAAAGACACTGAGCTGTTAAAGAGTGTCCAAAGGAAGGCACGAGGATGGTGAAGGGCCTTGAGGGGAAGCCGTGTGAGGAGTGGCTGAGGGCACTTGGCCTGTTCAGCCTGGAGAAGAGGAGACTGAGGGGAGATCTCATTGCAGTTACAGCTTCCTTGTGAGGGGAAGAGGAGGGGCAGGCACTGGTCTGGTCTCTGTGGTGACAGTGACAGGATGTGAGGGAATGGCCTGAATTTGTGTCAGGGGAGGTTTAGGCTGGATATCAGGAAAACATTCTTCCCCCAGAGGGTGGTTGGGCACTGGAGCAGGTTCCCCAGGGAAGTGGTCACAGCACCAACCTGACAGAGTTCAAGAAGCGTTTGGACAATGCTCTCAGGCACATGGTGTGACTCTTGGAGTTGTCCTATGCAGGTCCAGGAGCTGAATTTTGATGATCTTTATGGCTCCCTTTCAACAGAGGATATTCTGATTTAATGATTTTGAGCCCCATTGCAAACCTCATCTTTGAAGAGTTCACCTGCCCTGGCTCCATCTTTTCCATCTTTCCTCACATAGAAAACATAAGAAAAACGTGAGTCCTTTTCCTTGCATGGGAAAGAGATTGCTGGCAGACCAAACCCTACAGCAGCCTTGCAGCAATTCCTACCAAGGGGAACATCATTTCTGTTTGGCAAAGGCCCCACTGAACATCCCACTGCCCATGTCTTCCTATGTGGTGTGTTCAGTACAGGTTGAATGAGGAAGCCACAGATGAGCTCACACCCCTACCCCTCTTTCAGAGGGATGGTGGCTGGGGTGCTGTTGGCCTTACAGACTGTGAGTTCCCTGGGCTGCCATCAGAGGCTCTCTGAAGGGAAAAGTTTAAGAACAATTTAGAAATCATAGGCCAGATCATAGAGCTATCATAAAGCTTTCATCAGTCAATAAAATGGTCTTTCCTTTTCATAAAAAAAGCTCTGAAACTTTTTTGTCTTATAAAAAGAATATTGATGCTGGAAACCTGAAAACTTCATCTGAACTTTTATTTTCTCTGCTTCTCTTTTCATTTCCTGTTTTTCTTTTCTTTCTATGTGGTGAGTGCTTTCATGAGAGCTTTAATGCTTTTTGATCCACTTATGGGTGAGGTGCCTCAAATAACACCTCCATGTTGCCTATCTCTGATTTGTACCAGCAGGTCACCAGGCAGCCACGACCTCTTAGAAGCTGCAAGAGGGATGTCATCTTCTGCCCTCTGCATCTTCCAAAGGTGAGGAAGAACACCAGATGAGGTGGGGAAAAATATTGTACTTCCAACTCCTCTGCCATTTTTAAGGCTTCTTGAAAGAGCATCATGAGAGTGGCACATGCTGAATGACCTTCTTGCTGTCCTTGCAAGAAAAACATTCTTTCTGTGAAGCACTTGCGCCAATATCATCACAAGGTACTCCAGCCAATACACAGAGAAGGTGCCATATTTTTCCTTTTCAGTTAATTTCTCCTTCACAAGTGGGAAAATGAAGCCAGTTATCACTCCCGGCTGAGCCCCACCTTGCCTCATGCTGCAGCATGCAAAACTCCTGGTTTTCCCCGCTGAGGCTGAAGCCCCAGTGTTGGGCACAGGGTGCATGCCTTGTGACTATCTTATTGCATGAAGGCAGTATTCAGGAAATGTTTAGCTGTGTTTTCCCAACGTTTTTATGCTGGTTAAGCTTTTTTAAAAATTTAAATATTTCTTTTTGGAAGAAAGGCAGTGTTTATGCCTGCCTGTGTTATACACAGAGGTTGAGTGTCTGCTATTAATTGTCAGCATTCAAATACTAATACAGGCAATAATGATAGGAAAGAATTACAGCTGTTTTCCCCAAGGTGGTGCTGCATAAGTAAGGCAGACAGCCTCTCATATGATTTGATTACTGTAATACACTCATTTACCATTTGTTGACGCATGGGTATTTCAGCACAAATCCTACTATAAGTTTTGATTGCATAAATATTTTGGATCTATCTGTCAAGAAGATATCTGAAGAAATCAGAAACACAGGAAAAAAAAGGAAAAAAGAGAAATTAATCACTTATTATTATTATTATTATTATTATTATTATTATTATTATTATTATTATTATTATTAACTTATTCACAGTGAACAATTTGGTCCACTCCATCTCTACCTGCACAGGCAATACTGCACAGCAGTTGACAGCTCTAGGTTGGTGACAGTCAGGAAATCAGTTCTCTACACCATTGTCCTCTTCCCATGACTCAAACTTTTACAGTTTAATAGAAAGGGATTTTAAATTATTACTGGACAGTTGATTGAAAGTTGCTGTACCTGTTTTCAAGATGTTGTAAGCAAAAATTGATGTGATTTTGAAAATGGAAAACTATTGTATGAAACTCTTTAGCATCAAGAGAACTTCCTGGACTATGGCCATAAGCTGCATTTGCTCAAGTCAATTTTGCATTAATCAGTGTGCCTTGAAGATGACGTCCTATGTTTTTTTATTTAGTGGGTCATATATTTTAAAAAGTGCCTTTAAGTGTTTTGATGAAACATATTAAAAATCCACTGTAATGCCTAGGTGGCTGACAGTGGTAATATATAGCAGGTACCTTTGCCTTTGCAGTTTAAATAATCTGGAGGAGATGCTTCATTATTTATTTTTAAATTTTATCACCAGAGATCTGTAATAACTGAAAATCAAATTTATGGTACTTGCTCCAATATCTTCAAAAATACTAATGAATGTTTTCCAGTCACTCAGCCACAAAATCAGACTTTTAAACGAAGTTTTCCAACTAGAAATTACATAAATGATCTGATGTTCTTTTATACCACCAGGAGAGCATGAAAATTAACCCTGGCTATCTTTTTGCTGCCTAGAGAGTCCACAGAAAGAGTAGTGTAAAATTTAGTGAAATGGGAAAAGTTAGGCTGTGTCGTATTCTGATTTTCTAAATATTCATGAGTCTGATGCTTTTTTTATATCCTTTCTAAACATTTTGGTCACAAAATGGACTTTTCACAACAACCAGACTTCATCTGAACTTCCAAGATTTTGTGAAGAAATNGCTGTCCTTGCAAGAAAAACATTCTTTCTGTGAAGCACTTGCGCCAATATCATCACAAGGTACTCCAGCCAATACACAGAGAAGGTGCCATATTTTTCCTTTTCAGTTAATTTCTCCTTCACAAGTGGGAAAATGAAGCCAGTTATCACTCCCGGCTGAGCCCCACCTTGCCTCATGCTGCAGCATGCAAAACTCCTGGTTTTCCCCGCTGAGGCTGAAGCCCCAGTGTTGGGCACAGGGTGCATGCCTTGTGACTATCTTATTGCATGAAGGCAGTATTCAGGAAATGTTTAGCTGTGTTTTCCCAACGTTTTTATGCTGGTTAAGCTTTTTTAAAAATTTAAATATTTCTTTTTGGAAGAAAGGCAGTGTTTATGCCTGCCTGTGTTATACACAGAGGTTGAGTGTCTGCTATTAATTGTCAGCATTCAAATACTAATACAGGCAATAATGATAGGAAAGAATTACAGCTGTTTTCCCCAAGGTGGTGCTGCATAAGTAAGGCAGACAGCCTCTCATATGATTTGATTACTGTAATACACTCATTTACCATTTGTTGACGCATGGGTATTTCAGCACAAATCCTACTATAAGTTTTGATTGCATAAATATTTTGGATCTATCTGTCAAGAAGATATCTGAAGAAATCAGAAACACAGGAAAAAAAAGGAAAAAAGAGAAATTAATCACTTATTATTATTATTATTATTATTATTATTATTATTATTATTATTATTATTATTATTAACTTATTCACAGTGAACAATTTGGTCCACTCCATCTCTACCTGCACAGGCAATACTGCACAGCAGTTGACAGCTCTAGGTTGGTGACAGTCAGGAAATCAGTTCTCTACACCATTGTCCTCTTCCCATGACTCAAACTTTTACAGTTTAATAGAAAGGGATTTTAAATTATTACTGGACAGTTGATTGAAAGTTGCTGTACCTGTTTTCAAGATGTTGTAAGCAAAAATTGATGTGATTTTGAAAATGGAAAACTATTGTATGAAACTCTTTAGCATCAAGAGAACTTCCTGGACTATGGCCATAAGCTGCATTTGCTCAAGTCAATTTTGCATTAATCAGTGTGCCTTGAAGATGACGTCCTATGTTTTTTTATTTAGTGGGTCATATATTTTAAAAAGTGCCTTTAAGTGTTTTGATGAAACATATTAAAAATCCACTGTAATGCCTAGGTGGCTGACAGTGGTAATATATAGCAGGTACCTTTGCCTTTGCAGTTTAAATAATCTGGAGGAGATGCTTCATTATTTATTTTTAAATTTTATCACCAGAGATCTGTAATAACTGAAAATCAAATTTATGGTACTTGCTCCAATATCTTCAAAAATACTAATGAATGTTTTCCAGTCACTCAGCCACAAAATCAGACTTTTAAACGAAGTTTTCCAACTAGAAATTACATAAATGATCTGATGTTCTTTTATACCACCAGGAGAGCATGAAAATTAACCCTGGCTATCTTTTTGCTGCCTAGAGAGTCCACAGAAAGAGTAGTGTAAAATTTAGTGAAATGGGAAAAGTTAGGCTGTGTCGTATTCTGATTTTCTAAATATTCATGAGTCTGATGCTTTTTTTATATCCTTTCTAAACATTTTGGTCACAAAATGGACTTTTCACAACAACCAGACTTCATCTGAACTTCCAAGATTTTGTGAAGAAAT
>VYXC01008353.1:97732-173913 GCA_013397175.1 Platysteira castanea
TAGCTTGAAAAGGCATGTTTCTCTTTCCTCATTGCAAATCCTTGGTTTTGTACTAGGCACAAGACCTAAGAAAAAAAATCCATGCAAGAAAAAATGCTCTTTACTCTCTGACCAAAATTTCATGTGATTCTCTCCAGAAAAGATTCATTATTGAAGTTTTATTTTTTAATGAAATGAGATCTAGTGTTTTTCTTTGTTTTATTACAGAATGATTGCATTCTTCAGTAGCACACACTGTTATTATTAGTTTATTCCATTTCTGAGGATCAGTCTATTAAAATACATGATTATGGTTAGGCAGAATCACAGATACATTTTATTTTATATTGAAACAGAATAATTTTTCTGAAAGTTCACTGCATGTGTCCTCTGAACAAGAATATGTTGCCTGCAAAAATAGACCAGTGAGGAAAGAAAAGAGATTTGGCAAGGCTGTGTTTATTGTTCAATAAATCACAGTCACTATAAGTGACCTGCTGACTTCAAGTTCTTTAGGTCAAGGAACCCTTTGCTATTCTGCAACTTCACCTCTTTGCTGAGCCTCTTAATCAAAAGTGTAAAGCCAGAAAGAACATCAAACAATCAAGAGCTGGATGATTGGATTGGTTATTTTAAATGACTACAGCTATGGTTGTGACAGATTTGAGGATAGATTGCATCATCTCAGCCTCACTAAGTAGGTTGAATAGGTTGAGCATTTTGTGAAAAACAGCTCCCCTCCCTCAAAAAAAAATTTACATGAAGCCATCACTCAAGGTACTTTGACAATTAATTTACTACACATGTAAAAACTGCAGGGATTACAAAAAATTTCCAGTATAGTGATGGCTCTGCTTTGCTATAATAGAAATGAATGATAATTTTTAATGGCTTTACTACATTAACATCTATTTGCTGTGCTGTTTTTTTCAGGCTTGTATCCTAATTCAACCTGGTAACTTGTATTGGTTCTTGTGATTTTACCTGTGCGGTTAATGACACATTCAAATGTGAGAGGGCTACAAACCAAATTAATGCTCTTAATCTGTTAAACAAAGAGATTAAGGTTGATGGAGATTCCCTTTCTCTTCTGCAATTTCTGAATTGTATGATTTCTATGATAGTAAACATCACAATAGAAAACAAGGTAAAACCAAAACCAACATCTGGATCATTAATATGGGATTGTTTTAGATAACAAGCTAATAATGTAAAGGAAGCTATGCTGTCCTTTACTGGGATGGAAGCAGACCTAGGAAGTTATATATCTGAAAGCAACCTAGACGTGTACTAGAAGCATACTGCTTACTGAAGTATCTGTGAGACTGCCATGGGATTTTGTATGTAAAGATCCCTCGTGCTTAGGCTGTTGGCAGAAAGGGAGCTAATCAGCTACCTTATTTAACACAGGAATATCCTAAACCAGAAAGGTGCCAGCAAACAAAGGAGAGGGAAGAGAAAAGCTGCACGTCTTAAACGTCTTCCATAGTCTACAGTTTAACTTGTGAATACATATCATCTGCACAATGCATTCCCTTCATTAGGGCTTAACTCGGGTTGAATTAAGGCCTTCTGACCATGCAAGACTGAAACAGAAAAATTATTTTTGCAGACACAGTAAAAAAAAACCCAATAGTTTAAAAACCAACAATGTTACTGAAAAGCTTGCACAGAAGAACCAACCACTAGACTCTATGGAGAATTATGATCCATAGTGTAAAAATGTTCAAAATTTCTAGCTCTAGTAATTAGATCTAGACAGGAAACATCTCTTGAATTATTTTTTAGAAAATGAGCTCTTGAGCAGGAGGAATCATGCACAAATAAGCCCATTTTATAGAGGCATTTCAACCTATTTCCCCCTAAAATTTATAGAAGGTATTTTCTTTTCTTTTTTCCTTCATTTTTTTTTTCTCTTTTTTTTCCCCCGACTTCAAGCAAACCCTTTACTTTTCTAGAGAGCAAATTCTGAGAGGAAAAAAATTAAAAACAACCTGAACAATCTTTATTGATAATGTGTACTTGAAGGAAGATCTTTCTCTAGGAGCTCTGCTATGAACACACAGCAAAACAAAACTAGGAAGATGGAAGGCAGACACAATATGGTTCTAAATTTCCTTCAGGGCTTAAATGTCCCAGATCTGCTTACCTTCCAGACAAGAAGAGTGCTAACACCCTCCTATCATTGGCTTTTAAGTAAAAACAAGCTCAACAAACTGATGTTAATAGTCAGATACTCTTTTCAGTTGTGTCTGGCTATAGTCGTGGAACATATATCTTTGTCACATAAGCTATTCCAAAAACTGAGATGGGAGTTATGTCCTGTTGTTATCACAGACTGATCAGACACTACCGTGCTACTTCTTTGTGCAGAACTATGGTGCAGTATTACAGCAATATCTTATCCCCATTCTTGAGGATTTTACACATAAGTAGAAGAAATTGGCTTTCTATGTTTTAAAGAATAAAGAAAAAAAGAAGAGAAAATGAAGAGAGGCTCAAACAAGCATACAGACATTACAACAATGGCTCAGTGTATGCATTTATTGCCCTCTTTATTGGTTGATAGAAAATATTTTTCTAATGAAAATTTTAATTTACTGCATATATAATTACCTTTTATGCCATGGGAAATACAGAAAACAATTGTCCTGATATAAGGCTAAAAAAAAAAATGCTAAATAGCTTCCAGCAGAGTTATTTGAGTGCTGTAGTATGTGCTTTAGGCTAAAATGTTCTTGGCTTCCTAAAAAAAAAAAATAAATTCCAGATTGAAAACTCTGCATGACTATTATAGTTTGACTCATTCTATTGAGGCTAAGATTATTTTAAAAATGTATTTCTGTGACTTGTTGTGCCAATATAAACAAATACAAGTTCCTTCCCTGGTCATTTGCAAATTATTTGGAGAAACTCTAGAGATGAGAAGAATGATTGAATGCAGTAATGTCAGAGGGGAAAAGAAAAATAGAAGTAAAAGAGAAGTAAAATAGATGAAAATTATAACAGGCAAAACAGGAGCGGGGAGAAGACTAAAGGCTGGAAAAAGTTTAAATCCGTGGAGAAGTATTGGTAACATTCATCTTCTGCGGCTGGTGGAGAAGACAACATTGGAGAGAAAGATAGTAATACAGCTATGGCTGTAAGGGATGACCTAGGGTTCAGTAATATTCCTTTCCAAGACTGTGGGTGTCTCTAAGGTTGTGTTATCTGTAACAAAAATGGTTTTAAAAAATGACTTAATTTTGTCAGTGTTTCCTTCAAATATGAGACACACTGAGTGCAAGGATTTTGAGTCCTTTTGTTATAGACTGTACGTTCCTCTTCCCTTCTCATGTCCTTGGACCAATTCCAATCATATTTGGTTATCTAGGTCTTCTACACCACTAGTTTTCTGATGTACTTACTTACGTGAATCGGAAACCACCCGTGGCTGTGTTCAGATATCTGTGGTCCTTGTTTTATGCCTACATAAGTGATTCAGATTTAGAGCAAAGAAACTACCTGTGGTTATCCCTTGACTAGCTGGTCAAGGATTGACCTCAGGGTGGCCATCAGGAAATACTGAGAAGAAAAGGAACACCCCTATCTGATGCACTGACTTGTAGCACATCTAATTTTTAGGGACCTAATTTTTGTTGTACAGTAGTTGGTGTCTAGTTTCACAAGACATCTGAGTAAGTTAAGTACCCTGAATTATATTGGTTAGTCCAAAAGGCTGTCAGATCCCCTGCAACCATGAAACATGAGGCTGGCCAAGTTTGCTTTCGAAATGTTTTGCTGACTGTCTTTTAGAAAGTATGAAAAGAAGTAAGTCTGAGGACACGGAAAGTGACAGTACACAGAGCTCAGAGTGCAGCTTCAACATCTGTCTGTCACCACAGTGTAGCTTGGGTTTGTGGTGTTAAGAAGTTATTGGACTTGTTTTAACTGGAAGATGCCTTTTGGTGCCAAGGACGCTACCTAAGTAGTGTGTGCAGTGGCTTGGATACTGCTGATGTCTTGTCTATTTGTTTGGAAGCAAGTGTCCTCTTTAGCTGGACAAAAAACCCAACAACAAAACACTAAAAACCAGAACATTAAAACTGATGCTATCTTGCTTTGCTGGTCTTCTGCACTTTAATATTGAATTCATTCTTCCCCATGTCTCAGTAAACACATTCAGAGACAAATTAAGGAAGCAGCAAACTGCTGGTCCTCAGTGCCACTAAAAATGTTCAGTAAATGAGTTAAAAGACAAATATTATCAGACCTGAGTCTCACCCCTTCTAAATCATGCACCCAAAGAGTTGCAAGACGGTGGACCCCAGGACTTTTTTGTAACATGGAGTGGTCCATCAGCCAAAAGACTCCTCCACCCGCCACCCCCTTTAGACATTTGTGTCTCATTAACTCATGACAGATTGTGCAGGTTGGGTCATATAATCTCATATAGCATGACTCAATACAATTCTTGTTGGAAAGAACTTTCCTTATTATAGAAACTTGCCTTAAATGATTGACTATTCCTGCTACTTGCAAATCAGCAGGCAGTCTGCTGGCCGATTTACCTGAGTATTTTCTCAAATACAGTAGTTTTGCACAATTATTCTACCATGGTGGTTCTTGTGCTTATGTAAGAGGTGATATAACATGAAAAATGACAGAAACGGATATATTTTTCGCATACTCAAGTAATATTTTTTCAAGTGGAACAAGGGGTGACTTAGCAAACTAATCACTGCTCTTTGACACACACAATGGCAGTGAAAAAATGCTGAAAAAGGCTCTGAAGGTCCTTTGCAGTGGAGCATGGTTACTGCTTTTAGATTTGGTTTTGGAGTGACTTCTGAAGAATGAGTTTAGAGTTCACATCAACTGGAGTTTTGAAATTCTGTCTTAGTCCACTAGATGATGATCCTTTTAATCAGGATTCAGGTAATTAAACATGACTCAAGCCATCAACCATTAAAAAAAAAAAAAAGCCACACTCGAGTAGGCAGAATAGAAAATCTTGGTCATAATGCGGCATGATTTACATAATAATTCTTAGAAAAGTATTCCAAAATGTGGCTGAGAAATTGCTTGAGCACATGACTGCAGTGTGCCCTCAGCAATATATCAATAGGAGTCGTGAGACTCGGTGACCAAGAAATCTAAACTTCATCTCACTGTCTTCTGACTGCAAGAGTTTGCACCTTCCAAGCTGCAAGCACCTTTTGGAGCTGATAATGACAACTACAGCAAAGTGTGTTGATTATTTGAGGAGACTTTCAATGCACAATAAAACAAGCATATTTGATTTTCTACAGAACACACACAAAATTCCACAAGTAATATTAACATAAGACAAAGGCTTAGGGTACAGTAATAGAAATGTTTTATTAATCAAATATATTTACATTTCTTCATCTTCTTTTTAAATGTGTGCCTGTCATTTTCATTTAAACACAATGTAATCTTTACATTTGGTATCACAAGAATACAGCTACATGCATGACTTAATTGGTCCTTTACAGTAAAAAAGAGGCAATTTTATGAAGTTTTAAAAATGCAAGCAAACTGTTGATATTTCTAATTACAGTGTCATTATTATTTTTATTACAACACAGGATCCCTTCAGCATACTCTAGATCTATAGGGTGGATGTATGGACTTTTTCAGTTTGACTTGATGATGTCAAAATTTTCAAAATCTAGGAAGAAAATTAAATTTCATGCAGTTCCAGATTATTTTATTTTCTGGAATCTTATCCACAGAAAGGACTTGCATGGAACAGAATAGCATTCTAATTGTAATTTCTAAAGAAATTTCAAAGCAAATTAACTACTCTTAAAAGCAATGAGGACTTGATTTTGGACATTCACCTATTTATTTGTTTGAAGTCACACCATTTTTTTAGCTATAAGACAGCATCACAAAACGCAGTGGCACCATACAAAAAATAAATATGAATTTAAAGGAGAGATGATGTTACCAAAAGCAAAAGATATATGGATAATTTCTTGTAAGTTTCTAGTATGCAATGTGCTGTAATTTTTATATTATTCCCAATTCAGGTTTCTTTCATGGGAAGAAAATCAAACTGTATTTAAAACTACCATGTTTAGGGGCTATAACTGTAGGTTTATAAAGGACCTAAAGTCTTTCTGAAAGGCATAACTCTATGAACATATAAAATTTAATTCCACACTGAAAAAGAATCAGAATTAGGCACAATTTTTAAATATGATTTCCAAGATTTTCAGGGTTGGACAAAAAAAATTCAAAACCCAAAAACTTGTATTTTTTTACCAGACTACAAAACAGAGATGCCAAGTGCTTCAGAAATTCTGAAATGGCAGGCACATAATCACTACATTTAAAGATAATTGTATTACACTTACTGCTTCAGATTACTGTGTGCAAACACATATTGTATGCATAATAGACCTACATGTACAGTTGTTCTGCTGATACACGAACTGAAACTCACTCAGCATTTGGGAAGTGCAGACAGGAACTGGATTCTGTTTAGTCCAAACCTAGAATGTATTTTAGCTTGTTCATGTTGGTTTTACATTTGCCATTCTGTAACAGAATGCCAAATGTGGTACTTGTGAAAACACCACTATGAAATCATGGGTTTTCGTTGTATTGCTTTTGTATGCTGCCAAATCTGTTGTAAAAATGCAGTGTATAAAATAATACAGTAATTGAAATTGTTTTTAGGCATATGGAATGACATAGTGATTTACACTAGAAAGAATTATTTGGAAGGAAAATAAAATAATTTCTGCAGACATACTAATCTAGTGCATTTTTTAAAAAATCCAGTACAATCTTGAAATACTTGATCTTTACTTCATACCCATTCAGCAGAATATTTAGACGCATGTTTAAATGAGAACATACAAGTAAACCTACCTGTAGTCAGCAGGGAACTTGCAATATCTGTAAGCACATACTTAGGTACCATTTGCACTACAGGGTTTGAATACAGTGGAGTGCTCTTCACTGCCACTAACCTCATCCCTGAACACGAGGGCATGGTTAGATAATGCAACAGCACAACTCACTGATCTAACAGAGCTCACATTTGCTTTTCATGACACTTTCCCACTTAGTCTACTTAAAAATTTTCTGCTCTCTGGTTTGTTTTTTTTAACTGTTTGCTTGCAGAAATTATCTATAGATGCTGTTCAAATATGAACTAAAAGTTAGTGCTTCACCAGAATGTTACTTTACATTAAGTCACTTAAATAAGGGAAAATGTGAACTACCAGGCATGAGTGTCTGAAAGGTTTAGGATTTTATTTTGGTTTCTTCTGTTTCATTAGCCTTGCTAGGAACAAAACAATGTTCAAATAGTCACCTTTAAGCTACAAGTCTTCCTACCCAGCTTCCCATGCTTCTTTGAACCTAAAAACAAACAAACACATTTATATAGTAGCTAAGAGCTTCTCATAGTTTTGAGGATAGAATCAGGCAGGTGACAGAATCGCTCACTCCCCATATCTCTGCACTGAGAAATAGAGCTAAAAACTCATAGGGATGAAGCTTCTTTATGAGATAATCTGGTACTTGCTAGAACAATGATTAAAAAATCTTTTTTTCCCACAATGTTTTTTACATTTTTAATGGCCAAACACAAATATTCCTGAAGTAATTCCCTGCAAAGTTTTGGAAACTCCAGATTCTGCAGTGTAGTTTCTGCAATATAATAAGTGAACATCATGCCGTACGGATGTCTTAGCTTTTAAACTCCTTTTAAATGCATTCGAATTTTACTGTAAGCTCTGTTTCTGCTTGAGCTCTTTGCAGAATTCATAAACGGTCTGAACCTGGTATTAAATTTGTAGCTGATTCTGTCTAGCCCTTTACAGAACTGGATACTTTATTCTCTACATATTTAAAATCATCCCCATAAATGTGTTTAAAATATTTAATATAATCAACTGAGCCCTTATGAGCCACTCAGCACTTCAGTTTTGGTGCAAAACTGAAATATTCTGTTTTAATCCCCATAATCTCCACAATTTTATTTTGCAGTTTTACCTTATGATAAAGCATGACCTCAGACTGTTTAGGTTTTACTTCTTGGTGGTCTTGGCTTTGTTTCTTTTATTTTCTTTTATTTTTTTTTAATTTTTTTCTGTTTTTTCCTTTTTTTTTAAATATTTTTATCAATCTACAACTCTAGCATTGAGACAATCAATATATAAACAAACACCACTGGTCTCTAAAAGTGAAAACATAATTTGATTAGACAAAATCATGAAATCTGAAATACATCATGGATAAAAGCATGAAAAAAAGCCAGTATGTAAATTGTTAAATCAAACCAATGTAATGACATCTGAGCTTTTTACATGAATGTTGGGAATATTTTGGCTTTCATTCACTGTACCAGGCAGATTTCTGTGAAGTGAATACTATGAAGCCTCCAAGAAATTTACCAAGTATCTGTGTTCAGATTTAGCTTTTGTTTCGAAACTCAGCCCAACTGTATTGAAACTTTCATCTAATACAGGAGCATTTCCAATTTGATCCAAATAACTGACTGAAAATATCAATGGACTATAGTTTGGATTTCTGATTGGTTTTCCTAGAAATCAACATGACATTAAATCAGTTACCCAAGCCAAAAATATCTTCTTGGCTTTCTGCTCCTCCTAATATGATTTACACATGGACTGGAATATTTAGTGTTTAAAATACTTTCTACCACCTCTGTCTTTCATAGCTATTAAATTGAATTCGAAAGCTTTATTAGTTTAGCATAGTTTTCCTACTTGTTTCTTTAGATAATGTATATTTGCAGATATACAACATTCCATTTTTTTAAAATTATTTTTTCTTTTTGTTTCTGTTTTTGTTGGTTTGGGGTTTTTTTCCACAGAATATCTATGCCAATGCAAACTACTTGCATGAAAAAGTGCACACAGTGTGAGGCATGAGACTATGGAAATGGAATGCCCTTTGGCCTGAGGTGGCTAACACTGACCCAGGTATAGCTCTTGATCACTTCCCATCCCACACAGCAATTTCTATTACGGCCATGTCAAGATCAACTTAGCCCAGCCCAGCCAAATGTACAGATTACATCTGGGTCCTTGGAGTCATGCTACAAAAAAAGGTGCAACAATAAACAAGTCCATGTGCATTCTCAGACATAACTATGAGCAGAAGAACCCTTGAGATTCCTCACTTTGGCATTAAATAACAATTATAAAGGCTTTTAGAATTAAAGCAATACATGGAGGGACTTGAAATGTTAACAGCCCCAAGTAACTTGTCAATTGAAATAAGACTCATCCCTAGTCATAAATAAATAATCTCTTTCCTGGTCTCACTTCCATGCCAGGATCAATATCTCTTAACATCTTACTTATTTTATTACTGCTTTTGGTTTTCTGGGACTGATTGAAAGTTGCTCAGAGGAAATCTTTGGTTTTGCTTAAGTGTCCGTGACATTTAATCATGACTTTCCTTGCAGTTTAATTCCAACCAGTCAATCAGTTAATCCACTTCAATTGATTCTGTGCTCTCTGTTATTGGCTTGCACTCATTGGGCATCCTCTGGTGTCGACTCAGCTGGGTGGCTTGTGTGAAGCTCCTCTCACACCTCTCGCACCTGGTGAAGGCAAGAGAGAAAATTGAGACCAGGGAGCTGCTCTGGAGGGGGTGATGGGCTTTGTCTCATCCTGCCTAATCAGAACAGACACTCAAAAGTGGCTTCAGATTTTACTGGCTCAAGAGGTTTAATTGGTGGCTACTTCCAAGGCCTTGATGCCTATGATGGGACAAGGCCTGTCTGATTCAGAACAGAGGAATCTGTCAATAGACAGGGGGAAGGTGATTTCTCCAGAGAGACCTGTCCTGCTGTAGCTCTGATCACTGTCAGTTCAAATAGATAAAGAACAAAAAGAGATTTTTAGGAGTGAGCCATCAAAGAAGCAGCTTGTCTGCAGTTTTCTGCTCTGTAACCCCTAAGAGAAATTGATGACAAATAGAATTTCACCTTCTGCTTTTTAAAAATCCATGATTGCCTATTGGAGGACAAGAAATCACAAAGCAGTAATCATTCAGTCCTAGAACAAGACAAAACTCCTTGTTTATCTGATTTATGTAGTGGGATTCATTTTAAATACGCACATAGAGATAGTGGGTACTTAATTGTCTGCAAACATCCACACCATTTGAGAAATCTATGGGTTGAGAAAGAACTCACAACAGCCATCAGTGTTGCTTCACTGTCTTTTGTATTGTCTTCCTTTCTACCCTGTCCTCTCTTAGAGAACCACAATCTGCAAGAAAAATATTGTATGAATGAATGAACAAAGCCACTGAATTTTGGAGAGGATAGAATTGGGGCTACTGTTACCTTGGAATTAATCCCTTATCCCTGCTCTTAAAGACAAATTACTCTATTTAATCTCCCAAATGCTATCTTCTTGATTTGCATTCTGAACATTAGAGAGGGTTGTTTGATGAGTCAGAAACATGGATGGAGCAGATCCTTCTTGTATGATGCTTGCTCCAAAAGCCATCTTTGGTTTACTGGTATCATGTGATGTTTTATCTTCAAATAAGATTATCATAAAATTACCACTACAATGAATTCTTCACCTTCGAAGGAGAAGTGAGGAAAACAAAGGACTCAGCTAACTCATTTTAATCTTTCTCTCTTCACTGATGTGAATGATAGAAAGTGAACTGTCAGTGATCTGCTTATAAAAAAAAAGATACTCATACTCATATTTGTGGGTATTCTTCATATTGGTAATTTTTAGTGATAAAGTTCTGCTTCGGGACTATTTAGCACACACATTACGGAGTCATTCATCCAGATTACTGTACCAATCTAAAATGTCAACAATTTTAAGTTGTATTTCCGTGATTGTCTTTCATGCAATATTTTTAGCATCCTATGCCACTGTTAAAAACTGCACTGTGATCTTGACAAATGTAAAATGTCAGCTTTAATGTATCAGACCTATCAGCTCAATGAAAATAACTCAGAAGTATTGATTACTTAATGATTTTTGGGGTATTCATTAACGTCTATGTGCAGATCATCCACTCTCCAGAGCTCCTGAAGTGCTGATGACACATTAGTGTACTGCTGATTGTTTATTAGAAAACTGATTACTTACTGGACTAGTGTGTCAAAATATACTACCTTTCATTGCCTGACAAACTTGCAAATTATTGTATTATTTTTATATACGTACATATATATCTATCACAGAGGCATTACAATCAATTTTAAGGCTGGGGGGTTAACTTAGTCTGTATGAGATATTACTGTCTACTTGAACTTGATAGTTTTGTTATTTTGATGTCTACAAAGACAAGTACTTTGCTTGATGAGTAATAGGAGGTTTGGATCCTTGCCTAAACTGTAAGTGATACAGTTGCAAAATAACCTGTAAAATCAGGTGTGGCAACATCTGATTTTATGAGCGTGGGCAGATAAATTAAATATAGGGTAACAGGCTGCCTAGGCATCATTTAGTGACTTAGATAAAGGCTATAGAGTGATCAAAAGACAATATTACCCACTAAAATAATTTGCTGTGGCAGGCCTCCTTACCCTTTCTGGAACTTGTCTGGGAGGCTAGAACTGGGCACTGCATTCACTCAGCAGCTTGCTTTGCTTGTGAAAGTGCAGAACAAGGTTTACTATATTTCTTTAAAATGCAACTTCCCATCCTTTATCCACAACATTCTTCTGTTGTGGGAGTGCTCTACCTTCCCAGCTAGAGGCTGATACTCTAACATAAAGGCACAGGAAACAAGGATGCTAAAGAGAAAACAGAAGAAGAATAAATCTCTTACTACCAGCATCTACCCTTTGAATAGGAGGGCTGTGGGGGCCAAGTGTAGCTGCTGGTCAAACCGTGATGTCTGCACTTATACAGTCCTTGGGCAAAAGTCAGAATAAAGCCTCTGGCAAGGCACTTAATTCCCCTGCCTTCCTGTTGTATCTGGATAACCTCCAGATAGCACCCAAGGTGCCTAGGATTTTCTAGGCACTTCCAAATGATATGGCTTTCAGGACTGTAGTTTTGGATATATAAGTACCTGGCTTATGGGCAGAGATCTGTATTAGGCTCCTGATTCCTCTTTTCAATGTGGTCCAGCGAAGTTGTTGCTGGATACAAACTGATAGAAAAGGTGAAGATAATAGTGTCACAGCAGTCAGCATTACTGTCTCACAGTAAGTAGGAATGGGAGGAAGGGCAGGAATATTTTTCTTCTGGATTGTGATGTACTCTCTGCAGTCTCTCCCTCTATCAACCATTCTTTCCCAGCCTGTCATAGTGGAATAACCAGTCCCATAAGCTCTGTCCATGAGACTGGTGAGCATGTGTGTGTTTTTGTGTGCATATTCCTGTACCATTACCCATACATATTTAAT
This sequence comes from Platysteira castanea, assembly GCA_013397175.1. Classification (NCBI taxonomy): domain Eukaryota; kingdom Metazoa; phylum Chordata; class Aves; order Passeriformes; genus Platysteira; species Platysteira castanea. Next base: position 110,097 of record VYXC01008353.1, read on the forward strand.
ATTGTGGTGGAAAGTTGAAGAGTAGTCAAAACTGTCAGAAAGGAATAAAAGTCAGTATCTCATGTGACCACCCACCAAGCAACCATGGGGCTGAGCCCAAGCCTGGCTGCTAGACATACCAAATTTTGGCTAAGCCTACACTGTAGATACATGTATTGGCATGTATTTATTAATTGAGATACAATTTGATTACCACTTAGGGCCATCTGATGGGATTTGAATGGAATTTAAGCGGCCCCAGACACTTATAGGTCCAAAGTAATCCCAAAGTCCTCAAATGATTAGATATCATCAGTGAAAACTGGATCCATGTTATCTTCTTTTACAATGTATGTGTACACTGTAATTGTAAGGAACAATATATTATAGCATTCAGTCTCCTCAGTCTCAAGACTTCACTCTGCCACAAAGTTTCTTGGTATGATTTGCTTGGGTGGAGGTGGTAAGCAGAATTGTTCTTAAGTTCACAAAGTGCACTGATAGTTTTGGGATATTTCTACAGTACTGGGGTTTCTGATTTTGTTTAGATAGCCCTCATTGTTACTGGTCTGCTTGTTTGCTTCACAGTGCTTTCAAAACATTGACATTGAGAATTATAGAGAGGATTGGTTTAATTTGCACGTTTATGTCAACCTCTTTGAAAGGCTTTGAATGGAGAAAATGCTGAGGGTCTATTTTAGAGAAAAAGATATTAATTTGATACTTTCAAAATAAACATTTTAGGATTTCATTCAACAAGTACATTTAACACTACATTTTAAACTCCTTTAAAAGGGCAACAAAAATCCAAGAAAAACAACCAACCAGAAATAAAAGCCCCTTAACAATGCTGAGACATCACTGCAAGTACAACATACATATTCAGACTGAAATGAATGCTCCCCAGTTTTGCATTTCAGTAGGAAACAGTGTAAAACATGTGAGCTATTGCAAGCTGAAAGAATCCTCCCTCTTAATTCTTTTGGGCTGACTCCTAAATATTAGATCTTTGCATAACCCCGATTCTGCAGGCAAGTTTGCTTAGTATTTTTTAATTTTGCAGAAATGGAAGCAGGGAAAGGGTGAGAAAAATTTAAGAGAAGGGAGGTGACAAATAATTTTCCTTTTTCTCCTACATTTTAATTTACTTAAGAGCTTTGTTCCCAGACTAGCAGCCATAGTGGAGACTCCAGTAAGATAAGAATACACAAAAACTTTACAGTGGTGAGGCTGGCTTGATAGCTTGTGATGACATGAAAAGAAATCCCTCCTAACTGGACCTGCAGTCCAGGCAATTCAGCTAAAGCTTTGACTACAGATAACCTCACTTAGCATTGTTATCTTAATGAAAAGCAAATAGAAAAGTCTTCCACCATACATTCAAAGTTACCTAGGACCTACAAAGAAAATACCTTCTCACAGAAAAGCTTTTTAACCAATCCCAAACTTCCTCTTACACAACAATTAATTTGAAATATTTTTTTTAATTCTGTCCGTATATATTCAGCATTTTTAAAACCAAGTTCTGGAAATAATATGCATACAAACATACTTAGTGTTTAACATTGCTGACTTAATCAATGCTCACTGTGATTTGTCTATATACCACTTATGAACACAGCTGCCTTATTGCACTAGAAATCATGAGATTGCATTCACAGCAGAAGCACATTTAAAATTGAACTTCCTAACACCTTCAAAATTATACCTGTTACTTTTAAAATAACTTAACTATAATTTAAGTGATTTATCACTATATGCATGGCAATTCTTTATGATATTAAAAATATTAGTTAACAGAAATGTGTACATCACCACAAATACAAACTTCTCTGAGGTACAGAAACACTATCTCAGTGGACTTTTCCATCTTGCCTTTTTTTTTTTTTTTGGTAAGTGTAGATGCAAAATTGCTTCATAAACAAACATTTTAAACCTAAATTGTATGATCAAGAGACACAAATCTTGTTTTTTATCTTTATGGTTCTTGCATACTAGAATTTTTTGGGGGGTTTTTCCTAAACTTTCTTAATACTGGATCTTGTGCACCCTTTCCCGAAGGAGGATCTAAACAGTGATGAGACACCAAGATGAGCTGCAGCTACCACTTTTTCCTCCAGCAGAGATAGTAGATTGATTTCTGGGTAAGTTTTCTGCCCCTTCTCTCTTAAGTGCAAGCAGTCCTGTGTAAAAGACAAATCTGCCCTTTTGAACAGCTTGCAGGATCAAGGCTTATGTGTACTCTTATCTGACTAGCAAGGATGGGAAGATCTGCAGCTCCAGTTTTAGCTTCATGTGAAGTTACTAGTCAGCTTACTGCAAATACTTCAACAAGCCTTCCAGAGAGAAAATGGCAATACTTTTTCTTGTGCTTAAGGAAGAAACTGAAGAAACACCTTGCAAGATTGAACTCATGCTGTACATTGTAAAGAACAAGTACAAAACATACGCATTTTTTTTGTTGCTCTGTCCCGCAACTTAAGGAATAGTCAGATACATCCTGAAATACTTAAATGCTTCCACACGAGCAGGGCAAAACAAAAAACCAAACAAACAAATCCCAGACCGCTGGTTAGTTGTAGCACATACATTAAGCTCTTTCACAAATGAAGTTGTGCTGTAATCAAGCCCATTTTGGAAAAAGGGAAAGAAATTAGTAAACCAAAGGGGAAAAATAATGACTCTAAATGGGGCAAAATAGCACATCTATTGGAAACATGACAAAAACAGGATGTTAAGGAGAAAAATTAAGTGGAGTCAACAAGGTTACACATAAGTAACACCTTAACATTAAACAAAATCCATTTTCCATTTTGACCTGGAAACCTCTTCCATTAATTACTAAAATCTATTTACACAGCAACTAGATAAAATCAATCTGATTGCTCACACCATTTTTGGCTCACTTTGTATGGGCTCTCAGCATTCAACAGAGTAGCTCAAGCCAATATTTAGATGTTCTGAGATTCCATGTTTTGCCTACTACAACACTATCCTAGCCATTATTTCTGCTATGCAAGTCCTTCTGTACTGGATATGCAGCATTTTGTTCCTGGCTCTGTCCCCTTACCCCCAGCAAAGACATGTATGGAGGCCATGCTTCCTTCCAGCCTTACATGGAGGCAAAGCATGTCCACCAGTATCTCTGTAGGGCTTGTTATGAGGGGTTCTGACAGGCCCCATGGCTGAGCTCTCTTACATTAACCAGATCAAAAGCCCAGTCTGGCAAAAGTAGAAAAAAAAAAGACAAACAGACAAAAGCAGACAGAGAACAGACAGTACTAGGAGAACTGAGACACAAACCTTCTTCTACACTTACTCCCCTTCCTCCTAGGAACATTCAGGAAGCTTCCAAAAGAGGTGATATCAATACGTTAGGTGGGCTTGTTCCAGTTACAACATATATATACTCTGAGCCTGCCGGTTCAGCCAAGACAAAGACACAAGTATGTGAAATATTTCTTCTGCCTTGGAGAACACTTCCTGTTAGGTAGGCAGAGTCTGGCATAACAGAAGGTAATATATACCTGGACCAGCTGTACTATGACTGGAAATGAGTACTGCTGGAAGATTTCTGAGATAGGCATGTGCTTTGCTTTAATATCAGTAATTAGAAACTTCAGAAATTAACAAAGTCTGTTTAATGTAAAATCATCTTTATCTAGTGACTTTTTCCTTAACACTATCAATTTATTATTATGATCTTTCAAAACTTATGCCTCAAGCCACAGTTACATTTTCTATCCAGTGATTCTGAGACTAAAAGAAGGTGCATATTTCTCCCCTGTATTTAACCAGAACCAAATTAGCTTTTAGGTGAAGCTCCATCAACCTCAGCACATAGGCATAAAAGAATGATATTCATGTTCTTACGGCACGGCCTGTCCCAGTCTTGATTGTATTTTCAGCTGTGGTTCTCTGGCAGGAGTTTACCACTTAATTAAAACAATCAAGATACCGTTAGAGAACAGAAAATTGCACAAGGCTTTCAAGAAATCCAAAACCAAATCCATATAAATTCTGACTTTAACAGCACCACTGTTTCACCTCATGGTCTGACCTTGGCTTTCAAGAGAACCTCTGCCAAGTGCTGGTGATGCTAGTGAGCAGCAGCAATGCATTTCCCTCTCTAATCTCAGCTGGCAAAAGCTGCTGGCTTCAAGTACTTACTTGAAGGGCTTTTCCCCAGTGTGTGTCCGGATGTGATTGTTGAGTGTTGTGGCACCAGCAAAAGCACGCCCGCAGTAGCCACACTTGAAAGGCCTGTCGCTGGAGTGCGTAACGACGTGGTTCCTCAGCTCCGAGGGCTGGGAGAAAGACTGGGAGCAGTGACCGCACTGGTAGGGCCTGCAAGGAGGAAGAGAAACAGCATGCCATCAGTGCTTCCTGTTGGCATGAGCAGGAAACCAAACAGGGAGGAGCACCTGATCTTCCCAGTAATTTCCAGAGAACTGTGGGTGCACTTCTCTGGGTCTTTCTTGGGAGACACATACCCGAAATTTCATTACCTCTTTAACAAATGCAAAATTCTTGGGCAGGAATTAACTGAGATTACAAACCGTAGCTCAGCAAACTAGTGAGCCTTCACTGCACATCACATGCCTGCCTTAATTCTCTCAAACTCAACATGGTACTCCTTAGTCAAAAAAAGATCCACATGTATCAGAGCTAGGGGACTCATGAAATCCTCTGTCGGTGCCAGCAACGGTCTTACCTACAAAAGCATGTCTGATGGTTATGTGTATATTTTAGCTGTATTCTGTAGCTATTCGCAGTTAAACACCTCATATTGCTTTGGAGGCTTTTAGACATCATCTATTTCAATAAGAGACTTGGAAAAAATGATGATCATATTACAATTATCTTTCAATTTTCTTATTTTTGTTGAAAATTTTTGCATTTTATTAACATTTTTCTCCGATCCAGATTGAAAACACCTTTTTTGGGGATCTTGACAGGAAACTCAGAACTCAGCTTTTCAACAACATATTTTGTTAAAAGTAAACATAACAAACAAACACACAAAACTGCCCGATATGTTAAAAATTCAGAATCATAACAAGCAGACTGCAAACACAGAAAAAAAAGGATACAAGACAGCAATGTGAGACTAGTCTGCTGAAATGCTAACTAAAATAAAATGCCACGAAACCATGTCTATATATTTCTCTTTGGTAATAATGGCTTAATATCAACATCCTACAGGGGTTTTTTCCATTTCACATTTGTTTAAAATAGTGGCAGAGTCGTAAATGCTTATTAGTCTTTGTGTTAAGAAAATTAAGAGGTTTTTTCTGGAGGGATAATAATGATTTTTACTCTACACAACATTTTAACTCTTGGTGTATGCTTTTCCAGAGCCAATCGCCAACACAACTTAATTGCTCTTTCTGTAATAAATGTATATGTTTAAATGGCTAGAAACCAAAACTAAAGGGAAAGAGACAATGGTGACCAGGCATGTACAATTCAATTAAGTGCAAAATAAAGTGAACTATCTCATTTGTCAAGTGAACTGCTTAATTGTGGCTACTTGCATCACTGAACACAAATACTATTATTTTACAGTGCTTCAGAGCACTGAACCCTGATTGTAGAATTTTTTAACTTGATTAATAGCTCTGTATCCATCAATAACTCAATAGCTTACAATTTTAATTACTTGCATTTGAAAATCTAACTACTCTCCAACAAGTTTGAAAGTAATATATAAAAGCTGTGGAAAGGTAATTTAGATGATGTGTCCCTTAAAGATACACAGATATATGTAAAATAATATTAAAAAATGCCAAAACCCAACAAACTGATTATCTATTTCTTACTGGAAGACAAGTAGTAACATGTTCACCTTTCTTGGAGTCCAAATTTAATTAGCACAGAAAATATTCATCAAATTTGGCATGAAATTTCAAGAGTTGGTAAAACAGAGATGATTGGTGAAGGCAGACTTACTTGTATGGATATTCTCAAATGAAACATTTTTAAGCAAAATAATGCAATAATATATTCTGTATCCAAGAAACATTGATTTCTTTTAATAGTGAAGGAGACCATTAACATCTATTAGCCTCTGGTTATCTATTTTTAACAGCTACCAGCAAAAATGATACAATGCTACATAAAACCAATTAATCTTTTATTTTTTTAACAGTCAATGTGGTTAATTTAATGAGTGAAAATCCACACTATAACTTGTCTGTAAACAGTCAAAATTTCAAACCAGATATAAGTGAACATTGTGATGCCAAACAAAATGGTTTGTCCCCCTACATTGGCCAAAAATAAATGTCTTCTTTACAAAATACTCAGAATATATTTCACTTATGCTCAAGAAAATAAGCCCTGTAAAGATCACCTATTGTTAGATCACTTTCACTGCAGTTTTCTGATTCATCCACATCTTGGGAGAAAAACTACTAAAGGAGCTACCCTTCTCTTTGCAAAGGATGCATTCATCCAGTTTATATCCAGGTAATTCTGATTAATACTAAAATGTGTAATTTTTAAAAACAACTTAGATACATGACATACATTAGGCAAAATTCATTTTAAAAAGAGACACTAAAAATGCATTCAAATACTGTAACAACTTGAAAAAGCTCTAATTTGGACAATTGCAGATTTAAATATGCCAACTTCTGACAACTTTGGATATTACTATTTTTAAAAGATAAAAAAAAATTACATTCAATAAGTACAAAAGTTATCATTCTGTTCTCTGGTAGCCATTTTACTGTGCTCAGAAATTTCTTCTTGGAATAAAATCAATATGTTATTTTTCAAAAAAAATGAAAGTGGTGCTGAAGGACTGAACAGGAGCAATGCGCGGTTCAGTGAGTACATTGACACGGGCAGAGCACGCCTGCCTTTGATGTAGCAGTTATGTCTTCTGCCAGCACTTTTGTCTGCACTGGGACAATGAATTAAGATGGTGACCTCGCTATGAAAGAGTTTTGCAGACAGAAGGAGCAGGGACAAAGTGACAGAAATGTTGGTCTTCATAGGCTGTGCTTTCAAAAATCCACTGCTGGACTGAATGCACTCCCAGCTCAGAAAAACTCATTTCCTTGGAATAACCAATACCTATATTGTACCTTCTTGAATGTCACAGTATCCATGTGAATCAAAATCTTACCAGACAGTAATTTTACATTACAGTTAAGAACAGCTAAACTGATTACAGCAATGTGCAGATGAGAATGATATTCTGCCAGCCATCAAAAGCAATTCTAAAGATTTTATTAAACACCTAGTTACATGAGGGCTTTTAGCTCCACACCTTTCTTTTTGAGCTTAAAGAAAGGAAATCTACTTACCCAGAAGAAAATTTTCCTGTTGGAAAAATTACACTGTTGTCATTAATCCCATGCATCACTGATAAAATATCTAGGTTTACTGACATGTAGAATCCACCAGCTTTTTGTAGAGACCCTAATCCTACAGTCTCTGACTACATGATGGCCCACTATAGGAACACAGGCCATCTAAAATGAAATTCAGAGAGCAATTCTAATGTAATAGTTTTCAGGTTTTGTGGTAATTTATATTTTGAACTTTTCCAGGCTGTGCAAGTCATATTTTTCAAAATGAAAACACTAAGGAATAAATTTTGCTCTCTAAGCTAGATAATCTCTTAAATGATTTTGCTCTTTGGTGATGTCTTTTACTGTCTTAAAATTTTCTTATTTTTCAGCTGATCCTTTTCTGTATGAAACTACATCATGTACGGGACCAGTACAAAAGAACCTCACCAAAGCTCATGCTTTGTGCAGGGGTTGTAGAACTCTTAACATGTACAAAGCATGTTAAGAGAAAAGAATAGAAAAATCCATATCCTTTCATCTGGAATAGCTACTGACAGACAATCGTACATTTAGATTGATTCTTTTTAGATTTTCTTTTAACAAAACTGACATAGCTTTATTTATCTTTTACTATTCCTCTGCTAAAAATATATATTTTCCAAAATCTTACTCCTAAGGATATCTAAGCCTTATAAATTTATTTTCTACATCTGAAATTATTAACTCTTTGAACCATTAGAATCTTGAAAAATCCGATCATTATTTTCCACTGTATTTATAAATTATTTTCTTTATGATGAATACATTTTTGGTGTGGCCTCTTTGGAAGTGACTTTGCTCTTTTCAAGGGGCATATAGAATCCTAGTGCAATTCTTAGAAGAGAAATTCCTTGTGAGTTCCTGAATATTGTAACTCTATCACTGAAACCCTCTCATCCCAGTGAGACAAAATAGCACAGCACAGTAATTCTTTTCCCTTAGAAAGAGCTAGAAAAGCACCAGCTGAAAGGGAAGACTGGCATGTGATGGAAAGTACTTTTCTTCCTGTTGAGGACTAGAAAGTAAAAAACCAACATGACCATGGAACTATAGAATGGTCTGTGTTGAAACAGGCCTTAAAGACCATCTTATTTCCAACCCCCTGCTACGGGCAGGGAGACCTTCCACTCAAAGCCCCATCCTTTTGTGAGTGCCTTGATCATTCCCAGGGTGGGGCATCGACAGCTCCTCTGGGAAAATTTCCAGTCTGTCTCACCACCCTCACTAGAGAATTTCTTTCTTACATCCAATCTAAACTTATCCTCTTTCAGCATAAAGCCATTATCCCTTGTTCTGTTACTAAATGTCCTCACAAAAAGTCTCTCTCTAGCTTTCTTGCAGGCCTCTGTGGGTACTGGAAGGCTCATATATGATCTTCTACTGCGGGCAGTTCACTCTCCCAGTCCCTGCCTTTGGCTTCTGTGGCGTGGGTGGTGTGACTGGAATACTTGCCAGTGAAGTTATTGACTAGCTCAGCCTTTTCCACATCCCAGGTCACCGGGCCTCCTGCTTCCTTTGAGAGAGGGCCCATATTTTCCCTAGTCTTCCTTTTATCACTTTTTACCACAGAAGCTTTTGTTGTCCTAGATGTCCCTGCCCACATTTAATCCTATCAGGGCTGTAGTTTTCCTAGAGATCCCTGCTTAGAGAATCTGTCTGTGAATCTCCCAGACTACCTGTCTGTGCTTCCATCCTCTGTGGGCTTCCTTTTTGTTTTTGAATTCATCCAAAAGTTCCCCATTCATCCATGCAGGCCTCCTGGTGGTTTTGCCTGATTTTCTCTTTGCTCCTGAGCTTGGAAGAGGTGATTGATCTCATGGTCTTAAAGAGTGGAACACAGGGCTCCCTTGAACCCAGGACACTTTTGACATTGTTATAGGGAGAGACTGCCACACCACAGCCTCTGCATGAAACCCCAAAAGCAGGGCAGGTTGAAGTGGGGCCAGCAGCAGCTTTCAGGACCAGGCCTTTTTAGAGTGCACAGCTTTAAGAGCACAGCTGCAGCCAGAGGAGTTAGATCACAGTGGTGCTCATAGGAAGGTACTTTTGAGGAATGCCTTCTTCTAGCAAGTTGAATTAAGGCTGGAGAGCAAAGCAACACCTCAGGATACTGCTAACTTGCACACAGAAACATCCCTAGCAGAGCCGTGGGTGGCTACCTTCACATCCCCTGCTGCCTTGGTGTTCCCCTTAGGCAGCACAGCTGCTGTCCCAAGCACCTCAGGCAGCATGAATAAGCAGGGATGGCAAAGCTGGACCTGCTGGGAGTTCTGCAATCATCTGTTACAAATGTTTGTGCAGAAACTAGCAAAAGCAGAAAGCCAGCACACTCAGAGCATCTGCAATCTTCTGAAGTTATCAGGGAGAGTTGCTGCTTTGTACACCCATTATTGTTATAATGACGTTATAACAATAATGAGCCCTGGGCACTTGCAAACCTTTATGAAAAGGTTATGCATGAATCAGCATTAAATTCAGCATGAAATTTATTTTAACTGAGCAATACTCAATAAACAGAAATAGACAATTCTTGCTCAAAAAGTATTGTTTTTCTAAGTCTGTTTTAGAGAAGTTCAAATCAATTACTAGATTTGGGGAGAGCATCAAGGTCAAAAACACGGAACAAAATATGAATACAAAATGGACTAAGCCATGTTCTTAGAGAAAAAAATTTACTAAATTGATAACTTCAAACTCCTGTTAAGAAAATCAAACAAAACAAAGCAAAACTTACTGTCAAATATTGAGGAGATACAGCAAAACATGAGTATAATAGTATCTTTAGAGTAAGCAAGAATTGTGAGTGCCAGATCACACCCATTATCTATCATCCATGAACACATTTATGGAGTGTGCTTTCCATCAGATTATCAACTTGAACACCTGGCAATCAATGAGAATATATATCACACAGATGTACAGGTTGTCCATGAAAATATGCCACACAGAACTCTTGAGAGCTGAAGCCTTCTGCCTTCCCTCAACACCAACGTATCCTGAATCTGGTTATCAAAGTGAGGTGGAAGAATGATGTCATTAAAAAGGACTGTGTCATTATCAGAAAAGTGGTTACTGTTAAAAAAAATCCAAAACAAACTTCACTGTAATAAAGAGTTTTGGTTGCACCCTCTTTTGAGCCTTCCAAATAGGGTTGTTGTGAATTTCTGCAGCAGAAGGGGAAAAGTCATTTAAAAAAAGAAATTAAAAAAANTAAATGGTCTGCCCATTCAGTAGGATCATTTATTTCTTACTACTTCATGGAATTATGTATATTATAGCCTGTTTTATGTTTGCTCTCATTTAGGTATTCTCTTAATCTCAGTTGTTGTATTATCTTTCTTTGGATTTCTCAAGCTTCAAGTATTCTGCTTTTCTCAAAATTCAGACCATGAATTGGACTCCTGTATAGATTCAAAGGTGTATTCCCTGCACAGTATAGTTGCAAAACAAATACTAAGCCAGAACAGATAGACTGAAGTCTGCTTCCTAGAGGTGACAAGCCCTGCTGCTTCAGTCACATCAAAGATGCNAAAAAGAAATTAAAAAAAAAATTAACTCCATCAACAAAAAACCTCACAAAAATAGATTTTCAACTCTTGCCTCCAGAAATATTTTCTCAAACTGCTTCTGTCTGAGCAAGGTTTGAAAAAAGTCTTAAAGGCTCAGAAGGTCCAGAACTCAAGATTTTATGGATTTAAATTTCCACCTCCCACACCCACTTCAACCGCAATTACTATTAATTTCAAAGAAAAGCCCTACAAAATGTAACAAGCTAAAAAAATTCAATGGAAAAGAAGTAAAATATAAGTAAATCAGTAAANTCAAAATTCAGACCATGAATTGGACTCCTGTATAGATTCAAAGGTGTATTCCCTGCACAGTATAGTTGCAAAACAAATACTAAGCCAGAACAGATAGACTGAAGTCTGCTTCCTAGAGGTGACAAGCCCTGCTGCTTCAGTCACATCAAAGATGCAGTGACTGGTGTGCTCACAAATTGCTGACAATAAATGAGGAATTGTTTATCAGCTGGAGCAGTGCTGCAGATGTCATAGAGAAAACAAAAACCAGAGAGTTTCATCCAGTACATTGGGCTGTTATTTTTTCATAAATCATATCTTACTTTCATGTCTCCTGGAAATTTTGTACAACATTTTAAAAATTTTTCATCTAGAGAAATGTGATATGTTTAAGAAACCAAAGGCAACTTTTTCTAGATACTGTATCACTAAATAACTGGTACCTGCCAGAAGACAAAAAGTTGCCTGTGATGTGAGCTCAAACTGTAATGATTTCTAAGCAGGGATATGAGAACCCTGATCCCGAGGCAGTCACTGTAATTTATGGTAATTTCAAACATGGAATGAATTGCAATGACCTTAAACATAGCAAGATGATTTCCTACTATGCTCTAGGGTATTCTGAGCTGACAAGGCTCCACAGTTTCCTGTGGAAGCTACTAGTTAGGTAGGCACAGGAGAAACTGAGAGGTAAGACATCATGAATCAGCACCCTACTGATGACTTCACTTCTAAGAGTGAAGACCAAAATCCAGTCTGTGTCTCAGATGATATTTAACACAAGCTGCTTAGAAGAAAATAAATAAAAACAAATAAATGTAAATAAAATCGATTTTAAAAACTGAGTATCTAATCTCCAAGATAAAGGATCTAATGGTAAGAAAAACTTATCCTCATTTTCTTTCTTTGACAAAATGAATATTTAACTCTCACTTAGAGTGAAGAATAGTGCCATTAGGAAAGACCCTTCTTGCCTTAACTGTTTTCTGCAACTTGCTTCTTCATAAAGGGAGACAGGTTCAAGTAAAGGATGAAATCTAGGTGTCACACCTGATTGGGTCAATCACTGAAAAGTATGTGGAGGGCCTCACAACGTGCCTTTTCTAGTCTCTAGACTCCTCCAGACTGATGCATCGTTTTATGCTTTACAATATTCTTGGGATGCTTTAATACTGGAAACATGAAAATCCATGATATTTAGAAGCAGACCTTTCAGGACCAATACTCTACATTGTGACACGTAAATTACCAGTTGAGTCCTACAGCTTCCTTAGCAAGGCATACGCTTCTGCTAAGGCCAGCATAAAATCCAGAAAGCTCTGAATGGGCTTGTTTGCCTTCACCATATTATCAATTTTTTAATTCCTATGAAGATTTGCTTAGAATCTAGTTAGCCCCTAGCATACTTGACATGTCTCCTAGAAAAATGGATTTATTCTCTAGTATCTCCATATCCATAGAATCACATAAGCTTATGTGTACATGTAGATAGTACACAAAGTACACAAAGAGACACAGACATGCACACGAACACATGCACAGACTCACTCTTTGCTATTTTTGGTAGTGTTTTGTTAACTGTAATTCACAATTAAATGCTGCTTTTAGAACAACCTTCCAGAAATTCAGCTGTTCTGCTCCAATCTTCACAGCTGAAGAAGAGATAAAACATGGGCAGCCTTTTTTATTGAATTAATTTGATTTTTGTCTTTTGTCCTGCCAGCTATCAAAATTGTCAAATAAACCAACTTTGATTCATAAATAATGGTTCCATTATATTTACTGTGCCACCGGTCAGAGTACCTGAAATTTTAATTCACTTGTTCAGCTAAATTTCATCCTCAGTTCACAGCCATAAAATTCTGTATTGACAAACTTTCAAACCAACTTTGACTCTGAGGTATCTAGTCAACATTTTTCTTCTGTGTGGATATTAGTTTATTGAATAAGTGGCATCTGTTTTCCTCCACATCACTGGTGGAGTAGGTATTTCCTTTTGACAGCTTTGTACGATTTATGGGTTTGCATGCTATGAAGAAAAATAGTACTAAGCAAAAAATTCCAATTCATTACCTCTTAGTACTTAATTAAGTTCATACGCATTGCACACTATAGGTGAACCCTGAAATGACTGTGACAACCACTGAGCAGCAAGTTAGATTATCTTTGGAAGACAGAGAGACTTTTAATTATCTTGACCTCATTTTTTTCCATCTATGATATTCATAAATTTTCATTCTATTTTGTTGCCTTCATCAGATGTACCAAACCATTCTAAAAACAAGATTATATCCTTAGCTATTTCATTTTATCTGTACGTTTAGGCACCGAATGTTTTTACAAATAGTGAAGGCAAGCAATAGTTTTTATCAGCTTACTTCACGCAGCTGCAGATGAATTATGTCATATAGGCTCCCCATAATAATGGTTTGGTTTTGAAAATGATAACAGCTTGATAAAAAAAGAAAGCAGTGGATCTGGCTATCAGTAGATACAGAAATAAAGAGAGCCTGGGCTTTACCTGTCAGGGTTCTGCGTACACACATGCATCTGTAAGAGGATCCGCTGGGTGAAAGTCTTAAAGCATTGCCCACATTTCCAAAGATGCCAGTCACTGAACTCAGAATTAAGTTGGCTCGTTGAAGTTGGGCTTGCAAGAACTCGTTGGTTTTTGACACTGATTTGGTTAAATCCTGACTCGATGGACCCAGACTTATCCAGGAGAGAAAAATTCCTGCTACACGGAGTCTGTGGAAATACTACGGATCGCTGTGGAGTGGCAGGGGATAGTTTGCTACTTTTATTAAATGGCTGTAGTGTGTCTTGTCTGGACATGGCCTCCATTACAGTCGAAGGGACATTCACTGGGAGAAAACAAGAAAAGTAAATAAGATCCTTTTAATGCCTTTTTAAAACTAATACAATTTTGGGAGACACCAAAAAAAAATCAACATCCATTTTCTTGACAGTACAATGAAACAATTTTTTTTAACAATGTACAAAAAAAAGGGGGGGGAGGGGAAAGGAAAAGAAGGGCTTAAATGAGACAGTGATTTGAATGGATGGTGCTGATTCTGTGACACTGAAATGAAAATTCATGCAAGGGAGTGTCTAAAACTGAAAGGACCCAGAGAAGCCTGACTGTGATATACATTTATTACACTATGGGATTGTCATCTGAAAGAAGAAGCTGCACCAGTTGTGATACCCTGACTCTGCACGTTGCAGTCAGCACGTCTGACTGCTATATCCTAGACAAGCATGAATTTTGAGAGCATGGAGAAAAAATCTCTGCTTGGACACTCCTCAAGATACAACAGGGCTTAAATATCTACTGCAGCAATAGTTCCCTTATCCTATGAAAGGGTGGCCTCTAAGGATATTATGCTATTACGTCTCGCAAATAGTCGTGCTGCCAATGCAGTAAGAAGCCAGGGACTTCACCAAGTCTCTAATGCCTGAGGCTAATAGCAGGTAGGTCACCATGAAACACTGCAAAGTATAGGCAGGGAGACCTTTGCGCACCGCTTTCCCACCTACAAAACAGACATAAAAATTTTTTCAAGTCCCATGAAAATTGTTTCTAATCATATGATCGTCAGTTAACTACAGCTTGTGAGGCACTCAGACATTTCCGCAACAAATGCAATATGCTTTTCACAAAGAAGTGGTTTAGTGTGGAATTTGAATGTTTTGTGATAAGAAAGGCAGGAGGTCAAGCCAGTAAAAGAAACTGAATAGCTGCCTCACACCTTGAGAACCATATAGATCATACAGCGAATGAGGCAAGGGTCCTGTGGAAAAATAGAGTTGGCTGACAAAAGCTTGCACCATGATGCAAAAATAAATATAATTTAGGCCACTTGGACCAAGTAACTTCTAATGCTTTCTAATTTTGGCACACTCACACTCATTTGATAATATTTTAATGGAAAAATTTTAATTAAATATGTTATATGTATCTATAAGTCTATGTACACAAATTTATTTACTGTCACAAACTGTTTATATCTACAAATAGGTACATAGCATGTACTGAACTGTGGATTAGAAAATACAATTCTGTTTTGGTAAGTCATGCCAATAGATTTCTAAGAGGAAACATGAGAATTAAATTTCAGTTGTAAGCTGGAATCAGCCAGAATTATTTAATATACAAAAAAACCCCACAAATTAATATTTGGTAATATCTTAAATCCTGCCAGTTGCTTTAGAGTTATGTTCTAATATGTATGATCAATCATAATGATTCCCGTATTATATTATTACAAGATATTTAATTTATGTCTGTTGAGGACCTTCCTAATCTATTCTTTTTTGTTGTATCTGAGAACCTAATTTCTAAGTAGAGTTACATCCACAGAGCTGTCTATCACAAGTCTCCAGATGTAGAATACATCTATGTCTCTTCAGTACGAGTAGCAATATGTAAACTATCGTTTTGCCCCAGTATACTCAGAAGGAGAACATTTTTTTTCCTTTTCTTTAAATTGTACTCATAAAAGTTCACAGAAGCAATGAGATCAGGGCAATAAAGACCTAAGGAATGTAGGCGGAACTTGTGCTGGTGACAACACCCCTGTGCAGAAGATAAGCAGAGGGTACACTCTGGGAGTTTAAGTGGGACTTAACTCCCATGCCAGTCTGCAGCTGGCTCCATGGTTAGAGATTAATTTCATCTACTCATGTCAGTGTCTCTCTGGATGAAACTCTGGTTTGTCTCACAGCAAAACAGCAAGTGACAATATTTAGAGGTTTTAGCGATAATGCTTTGCTTTTCAAGTAAAACTTTTGTAGTTTTCAGCTCCTGAAAGAAAAAATATTATTTCTGTATTGTACACTGCAGAGCATGACTTTCATCCACAAATATTTCTGCCAGTCACTAAATGTCTTTGAAACTTTTCTCAGGCCCAACAGATTTGAAAACTCAGGATGCGAAAGGATGTTTATTTTTGACAGTGTAATCCCTGTTCTCTTGCTGTTTAATTGCTGCATGATTCAGTATTTGAGTTGCTATAAGACATAGTTCATCCTAGCAGTTCATCCTGTTTAAGTGTCCAAGTACAGGACCAAAACCATACATTTTATATGTAATTTATTAAGCGGGGCAGTCACAGGGTTACTTTAGATCAAAGTCAATGAGTCCACTATTGTTTTCTTTCACCACATAGATATATATAGTTGCCAAAATGGATGCAAGCTCTAAACAATTCTCGCACACAAGCAGTAAAATTGAAGGGTATTCCTGGATCACCCATTTCCATCACAGACAAAAGAATTCAGCACTAGGTTGTGTTTGTATTATAAACTGCATGCTTAGTTTTGTGAGGATTCCTAGTAAACTAAAAATAAAATATTGAAAACAGGTAAAAGAATGGATGAAAATGAGGATGGTCAGGCTGGAACAGAGGTTTGTCATTTCAGGGTATTTACGCTCAGCTGGTATTTTAAAAAGCAGGTTTTTATGTTGAACCACAAGGATCTAACCTCTTAAATCAGCCCGCCAAAGGTTTTCTCAACATGCTCAGAGGTAATAGAACAAAGAATCACTAACAGAGGCCCTGTGGACCTGCAGTGCATTACTGTTTCTGCAATACAGTGTTTTGTGATAGGTCTGGTAACAATGGGGAGAACCAAACAAACTGGTTTACAACAGATTAATTAATCATTATATAGAAAAGTGATTCTAGCCATTCCATGATTTTTCACAGTTTAAGTGGATCACCTTACCTTAAATGTGCTACCATCTTCATTAAATGCCATAGAATCAGAGAATCATAGAATAGTTTTAATTGGAAGGGACCTTAAAGATCCTCTAGTTCCAACTCCCCTGCCATGGGCAGGGAGACCACCAGAACAGGCTGCTCAAAGCTTCATCCAGACTGGCCTTGAACTTCCAGGGACAGAGCACCCTCTAAAATACTCTACGAATATATCTGATTAGGCATGAAAGGGGAGTTATGGCTTACAGAGGTAGAAATGCAAGGAAGAACTTACAATTTTCATCTTGTGCAATGCACTGGAGAGGGATTCCAAAGAAAGATGTGTAGCTGTCATTGTACCACACCAACAGCTCAGTGCCCCTGGGGATATCTATACAAGCCCGGTAGAATATATTTGACCTAATCAAGAGAAAAAGAAAACATTGCATAATTTAGGAATAGAGCATTCTCCTCTTATATTACATGATATTACAGTAGAAATTCATAGTTTTGGAAGCATTTCTGCAGACAACTAAGTGAATAACCTACTGATTGTTTTAAAACCAAATCTGTCATTAAAGGACTTTGTTCCTGTAGCACAGGCTAACAACAACATCACAGGCAAGTTGTACCTAACATATATTAAACACTAAGGTTTTAGAAGGACTGAGATTCTATGAAAATACAGGTATTTTCTTGCAATGTCTGTTTCAGAAGGATTTTAGAATGGTACATTTTGCTCACCCAGTACAACATCTGAGTGGTGAGCACAGATCAGCAAGTTCAGCCATTTAAACAGCTTTGCATTTGTCATCTAAGCCAAAGTTAACATATTTTAGGGCAAATAGACAACAGCTCTTTTATGTGAATAAGTTCATTTAGCATGACCTTTGAAGTAATGTGAAGTGACCTTTCATGACAGTAATATACCATCAAAAGAAAGATCTTGGGTTGTTGAGGAAAACTGACTTAAGGGAAAATAAAATTGGGGTTAATCGGATCATGAAGCCATAAAATCTCTCTCTATATGGAACATGAGGGCAGTGCCAACAATCCTTTAGTACATACTAAAGTACATAAATTAGTGTTACCACAAGTGTGATACCACGTTTTTCCTGTGAGAAAAGACTGGGTATTTCTAGATCACTGAAGTGGGAATTGAGGGAGGAAAAAGGGAAAAATCCTAAGGCCTTTAGCATAAAAACAAGAGCCTTATCCTGATCTTGCACTGATGTAAATAGCTTCAGAGTGATACTTCTGCAGTTAACAGATTTACATGGCAGCAAAAACTGTGTAAGATTAGAATCAGGCACAAGATAAAAGACAAATGTTATCAGTTTGCAGTGGCTTTTCCCTTTTGCTTCACATGGAACAGTAAAACACACTCCTGTGAGATGGATAGAAATTCAATATATACAAGAAGAACAGCCCCCTCTTGTTGAAGGATTACATACCAAAATGATACAGTCAAAGTACCAAGAAATGACCATTTTTTATAACAGCTTATGTAAGGCAGAAAAACATCTATAGACGAAAAGAAAAAAAAAAAAAAGAAAAGAAAAAAAGAAAAAAAAAGAAAAAAGTTAGGCCTCAACCAGTTTTCTGAGTGAAGAATTGCTACAAACATTATTCTGAAGTTCAAGATAAAACTGTTTAGGGTTGGTAGGCCTTAAATTTAGACTTTCTATAAAGAATTGGCTGTAGCAATGCAATTTGTTCCTTGTATAACACTGCAGACATAAGGAGAATCTTCTACCACATTTTTCATGGCAGTGAGATATGCACTTGTCAACATATTTTGTCACCGCAAAGTGGCTCTTGGCAACAGGATCATAAAGATCAATAAAAAAGTGCAGATTCTCAATATTTTACTTGCAGCTGCAAAAATTTCATTTATCTTGTTATTTTCCTCACTTACTGCCACCCTGTCTCAGGAGGGCACTGCTAGCTAAGCAGAACGGTTTTCTTTGCCTTCTATGAATATCTGACAAAAACTCTCCCTTTTGTGTCTCCCCTTCATCTTCCCTCCTCCTCCTTCTCCTCCTCTTCTTCTCTCTCTCTTTCTTCACAGAACTATGCATTTAGTTAATTCTTTCCACTGTTACATAAAAATGAAAATCGGAGCCACGCTATAAATTACCAGCATCTCTTAACTTGAGAAAAATTGAGTCTACTTTGTACTTCACCCTTGTAACATTTCATCTCTCAGTTTGGCTTCCCTTAACATAAACACAGCAGCCCCGCAAATGAATGTGCTAAAACCAAATGACACACTTTGCCGCTGAAAGAGCAGAACTGTTTTTGAGCAATGGGTGGTCTGCGGGGCTTGGAGTGGGCAGGGAAAAAAAAGTGTAAGTGTACACCATCCCTTACAAGTGTGCAGAGCTTCCAAAACTCGCAGAAATCTCTGCATGCTGAAGTACATCAAAGGGATTTTTCCCTTTTTGGATAATATTTCCTTTGCTGACATGTATTTAGTATTGTGGTTGGATGACTCATAAAGATAGCTTCATGGCGTCCCAACACAGTTGAAGCAGAACACATGCCAACAAACATTATTGTCAGCCTCAAAATAAAAACAAAACGTTCAGCTAAGGGTCAATCAATCAAGAGCACTTTGAAGAAAATTCCATTTAGATATTACAAATCATAACAGAATGAATTTAAACCAGCTGACTTTCTGTGAGGAGGACGTCCATGTACAATAAAAATTAGGCTGGTTTTTCAGTGTCCAACTTTTCTATTTTCTTACACTTGGATGCAGTCACTGGTGATGGATGCCAGTTTTTTAAATTGTGTTTTTGTAGTTCATTTTATAAAGATCTGAAGTAATCGAAAACAGATCAACAGAGGGAACTCTAAGTAAAAACTCCATCATGAAAGGAGAGTTGTAAAATCCACTTAATATTGACAGATGTGTAATGACTTTCTCATGCTCACTTTTCATTTAGGTTTGTCATCTATGTATATAGGTACATATTTTTTTTTCTTATTTTGATATATATACAAGCACGCACACATCACCACATTGAGAAATAGTCCACAAGATACCTACAAAAATACTCTTTCATCACAACAATCTTTATTCATTATCCAGTGTGTTTATTTAAATCCTATGGTATTTTTGTTATAGATAGCAGATATTTAAGTATATAATAAAAGATTTGTAATGTATAAATAGGATTGTTATTTTTTTTAACTGCAGCATTATTTAGTCAACTGGCCAGAGAATAAAAAAAGTTGAAAATGCAATTGAACAATTTTACCATTGTTAAATTGGATCCCTATGGGATAATCAAACTTTATATATTTCATTTTAGCTTGCTTTTGTATGTTTTATTTTTAATTTTAAAGGTAGTTTAAATAAGTTTAAGATTTTTCCTAAATAAAAGAAGCTCTGCTCTCTAAAGCAACCAGCAAAAATCATTGCTCACTGTGACTGGCAAGCCTGGGGCATTCTTTGATGTGCTTCCTACCACGTTTAATAAGGCCAAGCAGTCGCTTCTGGTTCTAAGGCAAAAGGTTTGTTTATATCTGAGATCATGTATTTATGTAATGTATTGTCTGGGTTTTCTGGATCCATTTGCAAGTACAAAGTAAAATACACCATACTTTCTTTACATTTTTCTTCACAATTTGAGTTTCTCTAGCCAGCAAGATAAGAGGTACAAGCACTAGCAATCTCGGCTAGCAGGTGCACTCAACATAAAAGCTCAAGGTGTATACACACCTCATGATTGACCCTCAGGGTGCCTCTGGGTGTAAAACTCCTTTCCTGCTACTTTTCCCCCTCCCCTATCACACGCGTCTCTATTAAGGGTGGAGGACTGCTTGTGTTGGCTTGCCTCTGATGAGACTGTTTGAAAAAGTGCAGAGAGCTCTGTGTGGCGTGGTGGTCACACAAGTGACACAGGGCTGCCCTCACTCCCTGGAGCTTCACCCCGCATGTGTTGCCCCACATGAGCACATCCTCCAGAGCTCAGATACTGTCTTTGCAATCAAAGGCAGCAGTACTCCTGACGGTTACAGTCTGATAAAATATTTTCATTTTGTGTCATCGAGTGAATCAAAAACCACTTTACCTGTACTGAACCACTGTTAAGTTCTGCTCCCCACAGTGCCTCGCGCATCGGATGTACCTCATCCAGCTTGACTTACTGGGTTCTCCACCATCGATAAAGTGCTGCAGTGTGCCATCTTGGTCATATATCTGGGGGAGATGCCACAAGGTCAAGTAGTTAGAACAAATCATCAGCAATCATTTTCACTGCTTTGCTGGTGTCTCTCTGTGGCTTTTCCAGGACTTTACTGACATAAATTTTGTCATTTGTATACAGATACTCTTAGAAATATACATGAAAAAACAGAAGAGTATTTAAGGGGATGCAAGTTTATCATATTTCTCTTATCAAGCCAATCTTTTCATATTAAAATATTTGTGGTGTCTCAAAGATGTGATCATGTTTCCCAAAGAATATTTAACCTATTTTGACAAGCTAGCCTTAAGTAATGAACTGCGAGATAAACAAGAAAATCTGGTTGTAAAGCGTGCATTGAAGTGGCTGGGACATTTGGGCAAGGGGCAGCAGTAATCCCTGAGCAAGTATCCCTTCTTTCACATCTCAGTTGCAACAAGAGCATATACTTCAGCAACCTCACATGATATGTTAGGGAGTTGTAGGATTCATAATATCAAAATAAATGAGACTAGAAGGAGAAAAGGAGTTGATGATGCCTTTAGGAGCTCTATTGAGACGTATAATTTTTTGAAGTACTAAATGAGAAATCTGTCCTGAGGGAATCATTGTTTTCCTAAACATGACATCTCTGCTAAGGACATGAGAGCCAGCTATGGTAATTTTAAAAAAAGACAGTATTATGTTTCTATTCAGAAGCAGATGCTCTCTCTGAAGTCAAGAATAAAGTTGCTCTGGAGACTCTGAAATGAAAAGAGAAATGTTTCATGCATACCTGTCCTCCTGACTTCTTAAAAAAAGGTTGCCTAGGTAGGGCTAATCCTAATAAAAGCATGTGATCTCACAAGATTTTTACTTGTTACAGAACTACTTTTTCAAATTTCACAAATGTATCTGAACAGCTAGATGCCTATCTGAAGTAAATCTCCATGCCTTTTGCCTGTCTATGAACATCATTTGCTTTAACATCTGTACCCCAAAAACGTTATCCCTTTTGAAATTGTATGTGCTTAAATCAATGTCTTCTTGAAGGTATTAATTTTGCTAACTAAAGAGGAAGCACATTTATTACATGGTATTGAACATTTCTAGTATAAACAAATTAACAATCATGAATGTCTATTTCAATATCAAGAGAATAATCTCAGAAATCATGTGACTATATTCAATACTTCCTATTTTTTAAAAGTATGTTACCTACAACTCACACAAAAATACACACAGAAATCAAGATGTAACATTTTCCTCCACCAAAAGAGAGTCGCAAATTCAGGAATCAGCCTTGCTTTTGTTGTTGGCCAAGAGGGACTGTGAGTAATCAGGAGCAATATGTCCATTGCAAAAGGGTAAGTGACATAGAAATCAAGTGTCTATGGCAATCCTTATCATTTGTTCCTGAATATCTGTGACAAGCATCAGGTGGAACCTGGCCAAATACTCCTGTGCTGGATAAGCAAGATGCTATCCCAGCATGCACGGAGTGTAATAAAGTCACAGAAATCAGGAGTCCTCAGAAGTAAACAAGTACTCCACTATCAGGAATGAAGTTTATTTTTTATATATGGTAGCATGTTGATTATCATCAAGGATGTATTCAAGTACCTTAAGGTACGTTGAATATGTGAGCAAAATAGGCTAAACAATAAAAATCAGTGATTTTTAAAAAAGTTCTACAGGAAATCAGCCTGTAAAAAGGAAGAGAAGGAAAGTACTTGGCTAGAACTATTTTGGCAATATCTCTGTAAATATTCTCAATAGCGTTTATTATCTATCTATTTACATGCTGCTTTTTCACATAACAATATATGGCTTAACATGAGGCAGAAACAATTCCCATAAATAAAGAGCTGATAGCTTCCTAATCCTCAGATGATGTGAAACAGGAAAGACAAAGAGGTCTGCCATAATCCATACTGACACTCGTATCTTGACACACAGGGTCCTACTCAGAACTTTGTGTAAATAGACAGCTATTAACTGAGATGAAAAATTAAAATCTGTCATGAAAACATAGGACTGGATCTTTCCTGGGCCTTGGTGAATTGGAAGGACTGTGCTATAACACTAAGTATTTTCAAATACTTCATTCTCACAAGTAGTGATGCATCAAGTGACACTATGCCCTCCTTGCCTAGGAGAAATTACTGACATTCCTGCATAGTCATAATCTATCCAACGTAATTCTTAGCCCTGTTCTTACAGGACTGTAAATCCATCTGTGAGGAAGCAGAAGCCCTAAGCTTAGAAGGGAAATAGCAACACTGTGTTGAATCTGTTTATTTGTCAAATTGCACAATACAGGTCAAAATCTGGAAAAAACCCACAAAAACTGGATATGCTTATTATTTTTCATTTCACGATCATGCAAGAGTTCTTATTTATTTTACAGCTACATAAATCAGGCAACCATTGAAGATACAACTGCCTGAAGAAACCCTTGTGAGGTAGAAAACCACAACCTGCCATAACAGAAAAAATAAACCTGTAGGACAAGCTGTGAACCCAGGCACTACAGTAAATTATGGATACACATATTCACCCACATTTCTATTACACATGTGTACATCCTTAAACACTCATAGTATCTAATACAGAAAATACTGCAGACACGTGTGATAAACTGATGTTACTGGAAGTCTTTGACTACCTCAGTAGATCATTACATCCATCTACGCTGGCATAATTTTTAATGCATTGCAAGACCCCCATGGCAAAATAAAATACCATTTCTCCAAGTCCCTGCAGACACTGTATTTATTTTTTATGTATCTCACATCAGTCACTGTTCTAAGTAGTGGAAACACAACTAGTTATTTCATTTTTCTGCTTTGATTACAAAGTAGTGTTGGAAGTGTTACCGAAGCTTCTTGCTGGACCTTTTCCTCTTGTGACACAAAGTACTTGGTAACTGTTGGCTTTGCTCAGTTTTAAGGGTTTGGGTTTTGTTGTGGTTTTTTGTTTGTTTGTTTTGGAATGGAATGAACCAGATTTGTGGAAGAGACTGGAATCTGATAAAAGAGGGCTGCACTCACCTCATTTGATATGCATTACCGTCCCCTTTAGCAATTGCCATATAGAGTATTATCTTCTTAATAGGTTCTTGACTGTTTATGGATATTTTACTGGTATGTTGCAGATCAAGACACTCAGAATGTGACACATATTTTTACTGTGTGAATTTCATCCTTTGATTTCAGAATACAACAGAAACTGCTTTATTTTCCAAGGAAGTGAGTCCAAAGCATAATCATCAGAAAAGAAGTCTTCTTTTCTTGGTATTTCCTATTCCCTTCCTTGCAAACACCACTTTATTAAATAATCAAGACATAAATAGAGGTCAGGTTCATCTTGGAATGGTATGCAAACATAAATTAAATATGAAGGACTGAAGGTTTATGAAGGTATTACATGCTGGATTGGCTGCTGATAATTATTTGGAGGACATGAATGCTGTTACTTTAATGACAGTGATAAGAGCAATGCACAATGGCAATAATAATAACATAACTTCCAAAGTACACTGCATCTCATATACGTGATGCTCTAAAATCTCTGAACAGCCATAACTAAGAAAAATAAACAAGGGTCATTTAAGATCTAAACAGTATTAAAAGACAAGACAGAGTGCTGAAGAGCCTTCTGAGAACCTTCAATTACTTCAGTACTGGTATAGGCAGTATTGCTCACTTGGATCAATGGGGCAAATCTAAATCCGACGCTAAGGACTGTTCCTCCAGTTTCTGGTATAGATGCCACAAAATTTTAGATTAAAGAAGTTGAAATGTGACAGCACATCTGCAGAGAAAGCCAAGTTATAAAGCAATTAAAAACAATTTTATGGAAGAGGCAACAAGAGCAAAAATATTTTGTTAAAGTTCTTTCTTCTCTGTCATTTGCTTTCCCTTCTTCTCTTTCCATGGTCTGCTAAAGGATTATGTCTTTTGAAATTCTTCCTGCATTTTATTTTTCCATTTAGTCAGATAAGAAAGATATTAACAGATAATTATTTGACCACCCATTTTCATTTCAGGCAGTCAGAGAATAGACTGATCCTGAAAATTTCTTTGCACATACATTTCTTTTGTAAAAGTAGCTATTAGAATATTTATGTTGCAAGACATCAAAAGAGATGTGAAGAAAACCACAAAATATGCAAGAATTAATTCTTACCATTAGTAGAGACTCTTACATTTTCCTTTTTGCTGCTATTCTCATTAATATCATGTGCATAAAATCAGAGAATTTTCAAATCACTTACTATGAGTCTTCTCCTTTCAAAAGAAATTTTACTCTTGACTTCAACGGGAAGAGTCAAGACAGCAAAGATGTACCCAAAACTACTGGTAATATGGTGAAAAAGTTGTAACCAGACTGACATGGTAGATGGGGTAACATCCATACAAGTTATATTCTTTCTATAACAGTGTACAAACCTACAAGCCACAGTTATACTCAAAGTTTCTTCTTTGTTGACTTGGACATCAAAACTGAAGAAGCTCTACATTAGGTAAATCTCACTATTGTGAGACCTTGCTTTTCATGTAAGAACACTACAACATCTTCTACAGGTGTCTATCCTGAACAGAAGTTGAAAAAAACACCAAAAAGGGCAATGGCTATAAAGCTGGCTATATAGCTGACAAGTCTGTAAAAGGTGTGCAATTATGGAATCAGAGAATCGCTTAGGTTGCAAAAGACCATTAAAATCATCCAACCCTTAACCTATCACTGCCAAGCCAAGAACTTAATGAAGTCCCTGAGTGCCACAGCTACACTTCTTTTAAATACCTCCAGGGATGGTGACTCTACCACTTCCCTGGACAACCTGTTCCAGTGCTTGACAACCCTCTTGGTGAAGAACTTTTCCCTGATACCCAAGCTAAACCTCCCCTGGTGCAGTTTGAGGCTGTTTACTCTTTTCCTGTTGCTTTTTACCTGGGAGAAAACACCAACTCCCACACTGCTACACCCTACTTTCAGGCAGTTGTGCAGAGCAATAAGGTTCCCCCAGTCCTCCCTTTCTCCAGGCTAAACACCCCCAGCTCCCTCAGCTGCTCCTCACAAGACATGTACTCCAGACCCTTCCCCAGCTCCATTGCCCTTCTCTGGACATGCTGCAACACCTCAATGTCCTTTTTGTAGTGAGGGGCCCAGAACTGGGCACAGGACCCATGTGGCCTCAGCAGTAGCGAGTACAGGGGGATGGTCACTGCCCTGGTCGTGCTGCCACACCATTGCTGATACAGGCCAGGATGGCATTGCCCTTCTTGGCCACCTGGGCACAGCTGGCTCTTGTTCAGGTGCTGTCGACCAGCACTCACAAATCCTTTTCCACCAAGGCATCTTTCCAGCCACTCTGCCCCCAAACCTGTCCCATCATGTAGGGTTGTTGTGACTGAAGTGCAGGACTTGGTACTTGCCCTTGTTTGACCTCATAGAACTGGCATCAGCCCATCAGTCCAACCTGTCCCGATCCCCCTGCAGAGCCCTTCCATCCTCCAGTAGATCAACACTCCTATGTAAATTACTGTAATCTGCAAACTGACAGATTATGCACTTGATTCCCTCGTCCAGATCATGGATAAAGATATTGAACAGGGCTGTTCCCCAGCACTGAGCTGTGGGCAACTGCACTTGTGACCAGCCACCAAATGGGTTTAGCACCACCCATCTCTACTCTCTGGACATGGCCAGCTTCAGTTTTTTACTTGAAGAGTACAAGCCATCAGCATCCAGTTTCTCCAGTAGAATTCTGTGGGAAATGATGTCAAAGACTTCACTGAAGACCAGGTAGACAACATCCACAGCCTTTCCCTCATCCATTAAGTATGCCATACTTTCACAGAAGGAGACCAGGTCGGTCAAGCAGGACCTGCCTTTCGTAAACCCTTGCTGGCTGTGACCGATCCTGGTTGTCTGCATGATGGCACTCAAGATGATTTGCTCCATGACCTCCCCCAGCAGCAAGATTAGGCTTTACAGGCCTGTTGTTCCCTGCATCCTTCTTCCTCTTGTAGGCTCTTCCACCATCTCCTCAAGACCCTTGTGTCAATCCCAGCTGGCCCCACAAACTTGTGTATGTCTAAATGGAGTAGGAAGTATCTTACCATTTTTCTCTTGATTACAGGGGCTTCATTCTGCTTCCCACACCTATCTTACAGCTCAGAGGACTGGTTATTCAGAGAAGAACTGGTCTTACTCTTAAAGACTGGGGCAAAGAAGGAATTAAGTTCTTCAGGCTTTCGTCATATTTTGTCACTGTTTCCTCACGTATCTACCAAAGGGTGGAGATTCTCCTTGACCCTCCTTAAGTTACTATGCAATTTATAGAAACCATTTTTTATTTTCTTTTACATCAGGTAAATTCTCCATGGGCTTTGGCGTCTCTAATTTTCTCCCTGCATAATCTCATTACATCCTTTCAGTCCTCTGGATTTTCCTGCCGCTTTCTTCCAAAGGTCACAAACTCTCTTTTTTCCTCTAACTTCCAGGCAAAGTTCTCTGTTTGACCAGGCTAATCTTCTTCCTCACCAATTCATCTTTTGACATATGTGGACAGCCTGCTCCTGTTCCTTTAAGATTTCCTTCTTAAGGCACATCCAGCCTTCCGGGACTCCTTGCCATTCAAGACTACCTCCCAAGGGACTCTGTCATCCAGTCCCCTACACAGGCCAAAGTCTGCTCTCTGGAAGTCCAAGACAGCAGTTCTTCTAATCCTTCTCCTTACATCTCTGAGATTTGAAAACTCAATCATTTTGTGGTCATTGTGCTCAAGACAGTCTCTGACAACCACATAACGCTCAAGTCCTTCCCTGCTGACAAACAGCAGGTCCAGCATGGCACGTTCCGTAGCTGACACCCTCTATGTCAGGAAGTTATCTTCCACACACTCCAGGATCATCCTGGATTTTTTCCCATCTACTGAGTTCTGTTTCCAGCAAACATTGGGTAAATTGAAGTCTCTCATGAGAACAAGTGATGACAATCATGAGGCTTCTCCCAGCTGCTTATAGAATATTTCACCTGCCTCTTCATCTTGGCTGGATGGTTTATAATAGACTTCCACCAGAAAATCTGCTCTATTGGCCTTCTCCATTTTTTCTTACCCATAAACACTCAGCCCTGTCATCACCTTCACCATCTTTTAAAGGAAACTGCCGTATCTTCATTTAATTATTTTTTTTTAATTCACTTAGTGCCATTTTACTCATCCTCTGTAGTAGTACTGTAAGTAAAGTTGGATACATGTATGCTTTCATAGATAGGGGAAGAGTGTTCAGTGGCGTTACTGGTAGAGGAGAGCTCTATAGCCAACAGAACAAATTACAGGGAAGGCTACCTCTCCCATAAAGCTGAAGAAATAGCTGTCTCTTTCCTGAAAAGCTCTGAGACTCATGTAGATAACTGAACAGTAAAATTCAGCGATTTGACTTGCCTAAGGCAGTGATAAGCAAAATGCCGATGAACTCTAGAGTTTATTATGACAAGTATTTATTTGTTAGAGCTTCTAATCATGTCAAACTGAAAGCAAACTGGACTGTATGCATGACTTGATAACTTACTTATTTAGGTTGGATTTTGTGTGTTATACTGGTGCTTAGCTGTCTTTGAAATCAACACACTGCCAAAGGACCTCATTATCTAGAAGGTCTGAGATGTCCAGAAGATTCTACATGAACTGAAAGAGAGTAAACTACTAACAGAATTCCTTGGAAATATTACATTTAAGGAGCATAGTTCAGGCTGAAAATCAAACTACAACTCTGTTCATATTGATAACAGCAAGTGTTCAAAAATGAATGCTTTCAGACTTTAAATGCCTTAATATTAGGAGAAGGGCATCTGCTTTAGGACAGGAGAGCCCTTCTAAATATACATCTTCTCCTTGTTACACACTGAATGAGAAAGGTATGTGGAAACAATCACGCGTTTAACTGTCACTTCCTTCTCGCTTCTTTCACTAGCTTGGTGACCAAGTAAGGATAGTCAGCAAACTTCTTAAGAACTTTTTAGTCTCACTGTATAAAAGAAAAATGAAATATAATTGAGCTCAGACAAAAACTAAAATGCATGAAAAACTCTCCAAATACAGTTTAACTAAGAGGAAAAACTGATGTTGATTTATGACAATAGTAATATTATATAATCACATCCTTTGCAAAGACCACATCTCAAACATTGAAATATTTTGTAAATTACATGCTTTTAGATTACCTCCACAGTGAACAGGCAAATTATTCCCAGCCAGAATAAAGAAAAGACTATTCATCACATTGTGATAAATCCAATTTTGATGCCTAATAAATATTATTGAATCTGTAATAATCAACTATACACATAAAACTAGTATGCAACAATAGTAGTATACATGTCGTCAACCTCATTCTACTATAAGTAGAAGTGTTTGGACAGGTTCCCTATTCAATTGCATGGTCATTATTTCAGAAAGACATTGGTTATAAATACTTCTCATACATTTCACTGTTTCTTGATAAAACTAATTGATTTGCTCTACCAGTTAAAATATGCCTCCAGATTATTTATGCGCAGATAGCAGAATCAAAAATATAAATATGTTATAGATAACATTCAAGCTGCTGTCTTAGGATGAGATAAGAATACTTTGGTTTATTATTATGTGGAAAATTAAAGTCAGTTACTACAGTCTTTATATCTATATGAAATAAATCCATGTCAATAACTAGTTACTTGCTTTGAAGTGCTTCTATTTTTAAAATAATAATTGATGATATCTCCTTGCCATGTAGAAAAGGCAACAGTCCATTCAAAGAATGATTTTTCTTTATTGTGATATTTTCATTACATGCAATTTGTTTATACTTAGAATTATCTTCAAGTTGTCCAAAGCATTTTGAACTGCTATAAGCAATTAACAGAATAGAAATGTGAAATAAATGAGCAAGGAGGAAGTATCAGGAGGCCTCACTGGTTAAAGTCAACCCAAAATTTTTGTCCAACTGGATGCAAACCCTCTGTGAAAGTGCACAGAAATATATCTTGACAGCCAATGGTCTTCTTTGACTGCTCACACAATTCAAAGCAATTTTCTAAAATTAGCCATATCTGATACGGAGTGTACATCTTGTAATATGTACTCAATGTTTTTCTCTTTAATCTAGCAGGCATCATCTAGCAAATTTTATAAAAGAGAATACATGCCAAATAATATTAAAAGCTATTTAGTTTTAATGTTTCTCAAAGGATTATGGCATATGAAACTATAAACACTGGTTTGAACTGTCTGTGCTAGGTGAAAGACTTCATCTCTCACTTAGACCCCAGTCCAGCAAACACTTATGCACATGTTGTAGCCCCATTGATCTCAATGGGACTACTCGTGTGTGAAATCAAGCATCTGTGTAAGCGGTTGGAGGATTGGGGCCTTATTCCAGAAAGTGTCATGAAAGCAATGCCCTGCTGATTATGCGGACTTCATAAAATTACTTTTTTTTTTAAGTCAAATCTCAGGGGTTTGTTTCGACATTAGCCCGTGGAGGTCCTGGAATAGGAAAGAATTTCATGTAGCACAACAGTGTTACTCAACACCAGGGCAATGAGAGGAAGACACAGAGCAGAAAAAACACCACTCATGAAGCTGAAAACTTTCATGTAAACAGATATGTAAAGGACCAGTGCCCTTGCAGTGTCCACTGACATCACAGGGCCTTTCCTGTGTGTGGTTTTGCACTCTCCTGACAGGTCCAGTGACAGGACAAAAAAAAGCTGTAGTACTCCAGCCATGAGTCATTCTGCAATGGAGACATTTTGGTTTAACATTGTTATTTCCACCCTGATCACTGCGCTGTGTTCCTGTGCAGCCCTGGTAGCACAAGACCAAGTGGAGGCAAAAAATTTAAGTGGTTTTCTCCAGTCTTTTCTATGTGGGACATGGAGCATGAAGAGAAAAGTCTTGCCAATCTAGGCTCACTATTTAGAGAGACCATGAAAAAGACCAGACAGAAAGGAAAGGATGGTTTAAAAACAGAGAGGCAAATTATCAAAGCTGAAATAACCCAACAAGAAGACTCTCACACCCATTAACTGGTAAATGCATATCCAAGTAAATATAACAGGGAAGGAGATACAACTAAGGGCCCAGTACTGAAAACCCTCATTCAACTGGAAAGAACCAATGAACTTACTCAGTAATAAAGCTCCTAAAATTACTATCTGAGCCAGAAAATCAAGACAATTACAGTGATTCTTTCTTGCTCCCAGTGTCTCTGAAAATAGAGTACTGTTTCCTTTGCAAGGTAATAACAGAGCTTTGGCCATTTTCTTGAAGGTTCTCAAAACTGCTAGACATTGAAAAGTTAAATTAAAAAGTGTTTGTTTCATATTTTTTTTTAATTCCTTTACACAACCAAATATTTCAGACAGATTTTGGCAGATTTTATCACTCAACATCAGGCTAGACAATGCAGCTGAAACAAGTGAGCAGGTACACACTCCTGGAGTGACTTACTGATGGCTCTAGATCTCAGAGATATTACTCAGGACCAAAAAAACCTCGTAAATGGAAATCATTCTAATTTTCCCTGATTCCTAAATATGAGAAGGAACAAGAGTGCAGAAGGTATGTTCTTCAAACTTGAGGCTTACCTTGCTTGTAAGAGGAAACTGATGGCCCAAGAACAGCACAGCTTTTCATCCCTCACTCCTATAATTTCTGTTAAGCACTTTTCCAAAACACTGTTCCAAACCATGTTTTCATAGTTTTGTGCATGAATCAGCACTTCTAGAGAGGTAGCAGATCTCAGATGCACAAATCCCAGACTCAGTGCTTAGGAATATTTTCAGACATACTGAAATATGGTGTACTGAACACATGGCACAATTACCATTCTGTAAATGAGACTTGCTAGATTACCATTTTTGTTTGATTTCAGTTTGCAGCACTTGGGGCTTCTTATTTTCTTTAGCTTTAGATTTTTAAGAGCTCCAATACAATGTTCCTTTAAGCATTTTAAGAACTAGATTTTAAAGGTACTTATCTTTTCAAGCACAGAGATCCTAGAGACTGAAGGGGTCTGAAAGTAGGGTGTCAAGAGGATGGAGTCACTCTTCTTGGAGGTGCCAAGCAATAAGACAAGAGGCAATGGTAAAAAACTGATGCACAGGAAGTTCTGCCTCAATATGAGGAAAAACTTTACCGCGAGAGTGACTCATCATTATAGCAGACTACCCCAAGAGGTTGCAGTCTCCTTCTGTGGAGATATTCAAAAGCTGTCTCAACACAATCCTGAGTAGGATGCTCGAGGAAACCCTCCTTGAACAGGGAGGTTGAACTATGTGACTCCAGTGATCCCATCCAACCTTACATATTCTCTGATTCTGTAGAGACATTCTCAATCCTGTAGCAGAACTGGCAAAAAATCCTTTAGCAAGTTAGACTTAAAACAGCCACTGAAGTCAATAGGACTCAAGTTTTAACTTATTTGGACACGTATGGACCATACATACCTGTCTGCTTATTAAGCAGGTAAAATACTACATTATTCACTCTAATTTTCCAAGCAACACTACTTGCTTTGAAACAAGGAATTCTTCCATTTTCTTTGCCTGTAACGTAAGTGGCTATGGTCTCATTTAAATAGGGCACTTCAGGGAGCTGTGGAATCACAAGGTTGGAAGGAATCTCTGAAGACCACCTCACCATCTCAGAAGATGGGGATGACTTCTACCACCTTCATTTTGAAATTCCTGACTCATTGTTCATAGGCATTCTATGAAAACAAAAGACCTGGAAAAAAATCCCAATCCTAATTCAGAAACACACTACACATGAAAAAACCCTCTGAAAGGAAAGCCTGTCCACAAGTAGCTTCATGTTCAAGAAATACCAAGAACATTACTTTGTTCTGCTGCCTAATATATTAGTTGTGATCCACTCATTAGCATTAGTTACTGGACTAGGGCAACAGTAGTTGCATTTAGGTGTGCAAACTTAAGTTCCTGCTAGTGTTTCTGATGGGTTCCAGTATCCCACTAAAACTCCAGTGACTGCTCCGGGAGACAGGCAGTTATCCTTAAGTTCTGAGTATTACTTGTCAGCCCTGTCAGTATGTCTTAGATACTTTCCAGGGTTTAAAATGCCACTAAATACCTCCATTCAGACACTCGAATTGCTCTGCAGATGCCTAGGTTTAGCTCCTGTCCTGAAAATGGTTTGTCACATGGCTTACAGCAAG
This sequence comes from Platysteira castanea, assembly GCA_013397175.1. Taxonomy (NCBI): domain Eukaryota; kingdom Metazoa; phylum Chordata; class Aves; order Passeriformes; genus Platysteira; species Platysteira castanea. Next base: position 143,329 of record VYXC01008353.1, read on the forward strand.
TACTTAAAGTCTGTGTCTTAATCCTGTGGCTGTAGAAAACAAGGATTTTGATAACATTTTTTGTGCACCATTTGCTTATCTTCACTCTGAGTTTGTAAGTAAATATGGATAGGGACTGTGTTTACAGTGTATGTGTAGAACATCTATCACAGCAGAGCACCCATTTACTTCTACAATACAGACTCCACAGATAATTCTTTCAATCCTTTTTTAAACTTCTCATTAAGGCTTACCATAAATGAGGAATTTCAGTAAAAATTACATACCTTAGAAAATATACTTAATTTCTTTGTAAGTTTTAAATAATGAGGCACAGTGATATTTTTAGTTTGGAATATTTTGGAATGTCTGGAATGTCAAGTTCCCCAGATGATGATTAAAAGGTCAAGTAATAAAGTATATGATAAACTGTGCCTGAGATTCCTCATAAAACAAATGAGTAATTGCTGTACAAACTCTGTTGCCATGTTTTCATATCAAAAAATTCCTACAGTCTATTATTTCTTCAGATTTGTTAAATTATAGGATTGTCAGAAAAACAGCACAGGAATGGCTAGTTTGCAGCTTTTTTGGGGCTGAGGTCAGAGTCAAGAAGCAAATGAAAGGAGTGCAGTAAGGAGTAGTGCTGATGTTGCTAGTGGACGTCATAGTGGAGAATGTGAAAAGGGCTTTCTTCTTTCCAGAGTGCAGGTCTGGTGTTGGTAAGTATCATGTTAAGTTTCTTTAGAAGTGTGTTTGTTTCTGTGAGGATTATAACATTAGATTAGAACATTGCTTGAGACACAATCACAGGAGCCCTCCAGAGCTGTCAAGCATTTGGCATATCTCACTTATCTCTAAGGGTGGCAGGGGCCATCAATACAAAGTGGACCATCAATCAATATGGGGTCTTCTTCAGACACTGCCTGTCAGCTGATCAGAGGAAGACTTTAGGGAATCAGCTTTCCATTATCAGGATTTGGTCTGTGATCAGAACAAGCCACTAAACCTTTTACTTTTCACTTGGCAAAAACATACACACTGGAAAAAAGTCCTGACAGTTCATTCATTTTGCTCCATCACTGGAGCCAGATGATGTTTGACTGGGGAGACCCACCCTCTTTGATGTTGTACTCTTTTGAGAGTGGCCTGCTGTGAAAAAAATTTTCTCCTTCCAAATTAAAGAGAAATATTTCTGTGTCCAGCTGTTAAATGTGACATTTGCCATTTTTCAGTGCACTGGCTTTGTGCCATCTCGCAGGCTGTGTTTCAAGCCTATCTTTTTCCTTTCCCCTTCTCAGCAGCAATATCCACAATGTGTTAGTGTCTCCAACTTCTACATACATCAATACCAAAAGGGAAAACGCAAGTAATACTGCATTTCTCTGAACTACAGCAGCAATATTTACGTGTCTCCTTATTTCTTTAATTAAAGCCAGAAATCCTTCATGCAATGAAGGATAAAACCCTTAAATATGATCTATGAAAAGCCGGCTTCAGTTTCATTTTGATTGCAGTAGGCAAACCATGCCGAAGCAAAGCCTTAGTAGAAAACATTTACTGGTTAATTGAGTGGGGATATTACTAAAACTTGTTTTGTGTCCACATCAAAAAAATGGCATCCATTCAGCAGCCCTAGTTCTGTTTAAATTAAGAAAACTTCTCATGAAATCTTGAATAAATATTTAGGTTTATGTAATCAAGAAAATCTGTATCTTCTCGTATTTATTAAGTGTAATTTTTTGAGTTATAAAAACCACTGTCACAAACTGTGCATACAGTAAATAAAGGGTGAACTCATCATTACGATATTTTGCCGATCCACTGAGGCGGAGGAAATGCAACAGGTTCCAACTATTCTTCAGTCCAAGCTCTCCATAATCCTTTTCATTTCCATATTTGCTGATACAGAAAAGGATCAATGTTTGATGGATTTTGGCAAGGTCATTATTACAAACCCATGTTTTGTAATTAATCTCAGACTATGACCAGCAAATCTGAATAACTGCTCATGTACTCATCACATCTTCATGCTGTGAAAATTAAAACTTGCCTGAGAGCCTCAACGGATGAGAATGGAAACACTTAATTTGGAAAATTACATGAATGGTAAGAAAAACAAAGCACTTCCCCTTTAGGTATTTATTCACTTTGTAGATCCATGCCAAGAAAGAGTATATTCAGATAGATTTGATCTAGAAATAAACAGCAAAGATGCTCTTAATCTGGACTACAAATAATTCATGGACACAGTTTGTTAAATTTTAGAATGGTACAGGTTTACAAATAAATATAAATTAGCCTCTCTCCAAAAGGCTAGCAGAGGGCCAAGCTACATTCTGTGGGGCTGCAGGCAGTTCCCAAAAGCTCTCTGATATCTGACAAAGGCAATACTGGGACTGGAGTAGTCCAAGCAACACAGAGACACTGGCTGTGACGGCGTTGGCAATTCAACAGCAGGCATGCTTACTTGTTCCTGGAATGAATCAATCACTGCCACTCCTAAAACTGCAAGCAGCACATACATATGCTCTATAAATGGTACATTTGGATCTCCACATTCTGCTGTTTCCATGACTCCAGTTCCAAAGAGGTGACCTTGTTGTAAGAGTACAGTTTATCCTGCTGCGGGCCTTCTCTATCCTTATTTCTAAATAGATTAAGAAATAATATTCGTACTGATAATTCTAACTTTCTCTTATTTAGCTAACCAGTGCTATTCAAAATATTCTTTACTTGCCTCTAGTCTTCCATCAGCCACTGTTTCATTGTGTTCCTTTCTTCTGTCCCTCAATCTATCAAGTGGCAGAAAAACACTTGGCAGAAAAATATCCAAGAATACCTCATTAGAGTGAAAATGAAGGACTGATTCCAAAGAATTGTGTTGGTCTTTTTCTTTATTACTTTCTGCATTATTCTCTTTCACCTTTAAGAGTACATACCTTACTTTTATCTTTCCAGCTTTTCTCAACTCTCCTCTCTGTGCCAAAATAATTTTCTCTAAAAGGTAAATTTTTTTGTCCCAAACAGGTATAAGTGAAAATGTATAGATGGCTTATGTAGGCTAACACAGATGAAGCGGGTCTATTTCAGAAATAGTAGAGCAGTTTAGGTAGCAACTCTCCTGGCCACAAATGATCACTTTTTTTTACAAAGAAACTCGAGGCAAATATAATAATTTGAAACCAATAGAACCAGTGATTATAACCCATCTTGAATATTTTAACAGTAACGTCATTTATGCAAAGCAAGTTCTTTTTTTCTCAGACTAAATTAAAAAAAAAAAATTAAAATAAACCAATTACTTTGATGATTTTCCCACCATCCTCAAAATAGAATACAAAGGGGAGATTAATCGTTTTTTAACAGGTCTGCATGTAAAATTATTTTGCTGAATCTGTTCAAAAACTCACAATGATTGTAAAGCAAGAACAATAAAAAATGTTTTGGAGCAACAGTTTTTGTTTTGTCTTTTCTTTAATTTGGATTATTTCAAGATTTTATGAACCAAAATATAATGTTTCATTGTAAGCTTACTGTGCCTTAAAAATTAAAGGAATTTTGAACTGAGAAATACTTTTTCTGTTTAGAAAATATAAGAACTTCATATTTAGATAATTTTGAACAATTCATGAGTAATTTCCATGAAACTGACATTTTTTTTTTTTTGCAAGCAGTTTTATTTTCTGAGCATTCACTGGTAAACAAAAAATTGTTTCCTTGGGAAACTCCAACAATTTGTAACTAGTTATCTGTTGTACCCCAGTTAAAGACACACATAAAAAGAGTCATGGCACCTAAGAGCTTGCAATCTAAAAGACACAGATAAGGCTAAATGAATTGAGAGACCCAGAAAATGTGATGAAAGCATAACCTTTCTCCACTCTCTTCCTGTATCTTTCTCCCTCATGCACAATCACAAACATTCTGTGCTTAAATATAAAAAGAATAATATGGAGTATGATTTTACGGTTTTCCCGAGTCTAGCAGGAATTGCCATCCCTCCCCTCAGATAGAAAAGCTTTGGTTTCCCAGTCGGGTACGGATGTCTACCAGCTCCCTCCTTTTCACGGCAAAAATAGACCCTGAATGTATCTGCAGGCAGGTAAAAATCTGAGCCCTTTCTTGCCCAGAAAGGCAGTCCCCCTGACTGCCAGTACATGGGAAAATAGGCAGTGCAAGTCAGACATAAATTAGTTCATACACCTGAGGGCAAAGGAAAGACATACTAAAGAAAGGGCAGAAAAACCAAACAATGTAGAAAACAGGTATTTTTGCAAGGAGTTCCTCAAGAACCCCTTGCTGATAGTAAGCAAATGACTCCTTGTTCAACTTCTTTTTAGTGCCTGCATACTTACTGTACGTGGCTGACTTTCCTAACTGGTTTGAACACTATATTTGTAAGATGAGAGAATATTAAAAATAACTGTGATCCAACTCTTAGCAATACATTCAGATTAACTATTTTCAAAGAATTTGATGAAGCTGTAATAAAAATCAATTTATCCACAGAAAGAAGCACTTCTTGTTCCCAAATGGCTGATTTATGATTTCAAGCAAGCATGAATATCCTAGAGCTCACCCTCTTTAATAAGGAGTCTTTTAAAAGACATAAAATATTTGTCCTAATGAAGTAATGGTTTCCTAAGGTTTTGCTTCTTTTCTGTACTGCCTACAGTTTTATGTCTTTGTTGAAATGTGTCACTTCTTAAATTATTATGTTTTCCTAAGTCAACTATATTCTTTTTCTAACCCACACTAAGAAAGCACAATTGTCAGACATTATGTTTTGAGGGCGAACTGACCTTCAACATATTATGGATAACGTAAATTTCATATTTTATAGTTATTCTGAAAACACTCCTAAACTCAAAATCCTTGGTTGCTTAGTGTCTTTAACTCACTCCACCTAACAACAGTAAACTAAAGCTAATGTTTTCTGCAAAAAGTCAAAGTAAAAGGTGAGAGGGAAAGATGAAAAAGTGCTTTAACTTTTAGGGAGTCACTGCTGTTACAGAATCACGGCCAACTTTAGATAAGACACTGTACTGAGACAGCCCAAAGAGCTGCTGCAGGCCCAGGACTGTCATCTTAGCCTGTTCAAATTTGTCTAAAAATTCTCCAAGAAACAGGGAGTATGGGATAAGTGAGACAGGAGAGGTTAATGCACTGTGATTCTAGCCTCTCTGCTGACTCATTCCGTCAAAAAATACTGAGGTTCATCCAACAGAATATGATAGTATGTCACTGTGGTAGATTTTGCTCCTTTTTTTCATTCTCCAATAGAGAGCAGAGAAGGATCTGAGTTACTCCAGGATTCAAAGGAAAGACATTTATTTTGTCCAGATAAGTAAATTGTCTAGTAATCCCATGTGGCATCTGGATAGGAAATATATTATACTTACTAGAAAATTGAGCAAATCCTTGGAATCAAAGATGAATAAACAAACTGACTGGGAGGAAAAGACACTTACCAGAGTCTTAATAATGAGGTACATTCAGGAGCATTCCAGACTTTAAAGGGTAGTTTTGCAGTGGGCACGACTAGTGAAGCCTGGTTTTAGTATGGATGTGTGTCTTTTGTCCCCCAAACCTTCACTGCTCTAATAATCTCCACTTTAACACTGATTCCAGTGTATGACACTGAGATGTAAATACTTTTCAGTTATTATGCACTTAGTACTGCTGCTATCACTGGAAGCTCAGCACACAGGTGAAAATGTACAGTGCAGCCTGACGCTGCGGGTGCGGGAGGAATGGGGTCCTGGGACACTCTGCCTTGCAGTGTGTAAGTAGAGACAGGTAGAGTGGTGACCAGAATTGCTCACAAAAATACCCAGTAGCTCTTGCTCAGTGAGATATAGATTGGGTCACTGAGCTTTTCTGATCCCCAAAGTTTTTTTTTTCCTTGAAAGCCTCCCAAAAGCATGTAACTTCTTCTAGAAGTCACTTTGTGAAATGTGAAGTAGCAAGAAGGTGAAATCTGGAACCATGCAGGACAGAAAAGTCAGGGTGCAAAGTTTGCACATGCTCAACAAACCTCATGTGTTTTACAAATTGCACAGGCAATAGGTCCAGGTTGCAGCTGTTGTTTTCCCAAATCTCTGGAAATTTAAGCTGCTGCGTATTTGGAAAAGTACAGTTACCATGACAAAACCAAAAAGAGTGTGCCCTGTATGCTTTTAATATTTGACTTCATTATATGTACAGGATATCCTGTATGATACACTATCTGGCAGTTCTAAAAGATGAAAACTACATTACCTGTTTTCTTCCTTTTTTTTTTTCTACTTTTTACACATTTCAGGAAATTTACCTTCTTACTTATGACATCAAATGCAGTTAAAATGAGGAGATATTACAGTGTTTCTGCCACTGACTGTTCTGACTGTTAATTAAATCCATTTCAATCACTACAGGTAAATCATTAGCAATAAAACAGTTCAGTTGTAGAAATTTTCCATATTCATCAAATTTAAATGTCACATTCTATGACATTTTCTCAGTCTAAAATGTGTTTTATCTAAAAATGTTCAAAACCGACAGTCACCAAAATAAACCCTCAGATTCTAACGGAGTTTTTAACATCTTAAATACCATCTGAATCAGACCCCAAATTGTACTACTATGATTAACACAAAATTGCATGGAAGTTTTACAGTGTCAAAAAGCATCACGCTCCACAATGCAGAGCATCCGTGTTTCTGTCTTTTAACTAGAGTGGAAATCCTCTAAAAGTCAGTACAATAAAAACCAGCAGGAGCAGATAGCTAGCAGATTCTTAAATTATAGTGGTAATGGGAGAAAAAGAGCAGGAAAACCTTACTGTACTTAAAAAAAATGATTGCAGCACTCCTCACCTGTAATATTACAAAGATCTGTATTGCAATTCCCATTTTACCCCTGATGTAAACCAGGCCATTAACTTTGCATTTCTGCTTCAACAGTCTCTCAACTTTAATGTCATATCTACATATACTGTTCATATAAATGAGAAAAAAATCCAAACCTCATCACATATGTCATTCACATACTGAATACAGCCCGTTTTGAGATTTGTATTGATTTAATATCCTTGAGAGCAAAAATAAACAGGACTCAAAAGATCCATCATGATGCAATTATCCAAAGTCTTCCTTTTAAAGTGTATCTCTACTTGGTTCCTGACAAAATAATGTTAACTGTAAATTTGCAAATGTCTCAATTATAAAACTGCACGGATCTGAACTCAAAGCTCAACTGTTTTATAAATACATTTTAAATATGGCATTAATATAAGAATCCCATATCATACAACTAAAACAATTTAATATAACTTGCTATGGCAATAACCAGATCATTTTTCAAAAAAAAAAAATAGATAAACTCCATCATGCAATCTTGAACTTCTTCTGACCTTCTGATGGCTACGATTGGGAACAAATGTTATTGAATAAATACAATAGAAACCTTTTATCTGCAAAACAGAGGACGCCTAATTTAAGCAGCCTTTGTTTTAGTAGATATGTCAGATGCATTGCATAGGAAAAGATACCAGTCTTCCATACATACCAATTATAATCACAGATTAAAAATCTTACTGGTTTACAGCATCTTACTGATTTAAAGCATGCAATCAAAGTGACTGGGACTGGTACAGACAAGTCTGTTCTCTGGGTGTCAGTTAGTTACTTAGGTCATGACAGCAGGGGATGTACTTAGAGCTACTTACTGTGCTTTACTGAGAGTTTGGTATCCTCTGGTAAACTAATTTTTGCTGGAATTACATCATTTATAAGACTGAAATAATTACCGTGATTAAAATTATTTGGCTTGTATCCGCCCAGAGGTGCAGAAACATCTTTGGATGCAATGCAACATGTTCTGAGTGAATTTGCAATAGGGGAACCTGATCATAAATATTGGGGCTCTATTGGTGATTTCCTTTGTTCAAATGCAGGGTAAAAGGAAGATTTTTACTCTCTTGAGGGTAGGATTCCCTTCCACAGCAGTAACCAGCTGGGATTATTATGAGGTATATAGACTCACTCTATTGTCCAATGTCCTTGTAGAGACAACAGAGGGAAACAGGCAGCATCAGAAGGCAACACATCATAATCAAGGTTAACTCCCTTAGATCAGATACTTACTGATATCAAAAGTTACTGGCTGATGCTGCAAGCACAACCTGCTACAAATTGCCACACCCTAGATGTGGACACTAGTCTCTTGCTGAGACTAGTACTCAAAGAATTCAGTCATTTTTAGTACTCCTTTCATACTGGTTGCTTTCTTACGCGCTTGAAGAAAGGAGTATAAACATTTTTATCATCTTAACATTGAAGTGTGACTATTGTAGTATATTTTTTACTAGAAAAACAAAAATACCTTCTCTATATAAATACATTTATAAGTAAATATATAAAATCTTATCAGTCCTAAAACACTTAGCCACCATTATGACTATGAAAGCATGTTGTGAACCAATCAGGAGTTTGGGGTTTTTTAATTTTTTTCAGTGTTCTTTCCAAAACATACTTCCCCTTTTTTCCCCTTTTTCCTTTTTTCTTTCTTTTTCTTTTTTTTTTTCTTTTTTTGATTGAGTACACAGCAGCAACAGCAGCTTTTAAGAGAGCTGTGGTTCCTAAGGCTGCTGAAAGCTGCTTCCCAAAGATGACCTTTCCTTCCCAGTAAATGACTACAGCACAGCAAAAGGAAAAACAGCAAAAGGAAAAAAACCACATTTTTTTGTCATACTGCTCATGAAACTACAATATTGGCGAAGCTTTTCAGACACATGCTCAAAAGTTAAAATAAACAAATAAATAAATAAAAGTGTTCCCCTTCCAGTCCATTTTAATTTCAAGATTTGACAGGCTGGGATGTCTCAAGTCATTTTATGGAAACATTGATATAATACGTGGTGGCAAGAATATGAGAGTATCTGGAGCACAAGAAGAATAGGATACCACTGCTTGAACTGCAGCAAAATCTTGATGTTACAAATGACAGCATAAAATATTGAAGCCTGGTGAGTCTAACTATTTCAGCCCTATCAAATGAAGGAGAAAAGACGAGAGGATCTAATTCCTTCACTGGGAGAAGGGCCAAGGGAAGACATAGTTTCCACATGGAAGATGCAGTGGCTCCAAACAGTCCATCACTCCGTGTCAGAACCGGGCTGAACTGGGAGGGCAGGTGGGATTCTAGTAAAGCAGCTGTGGCTCCCTTGCTGACCTTTTCTCTCCAATGACACCCCGCCAGATCACCCAGCAGGCCCTGTGCAGACACAGCCTTGTCCCACATGGTGCACATGACCATCTTCTGAGCTCTCCAAAGGCAGAGGTCTTTGCAGATCTTTTTCTTAGCAGTGAGGAAATCATTGCTGTCAAAATCAGGTCTTTGGGATGCAAACCATACTCAACCTTGTACAAAATAAAATACCAACTCAGCCTTCCAGCAAAGTCTAACTAGAAGACTTAATCAGAGGAAATCATCCTGATGCTTGCATTAGTATAAACTAACAGGAACTGGAAGAGGAGACAGCACAGCATATCTACACAGGCAGTAAGAAAAACGATTGTGTGAAACTATGTAACAGTGTCATCTAGTGACTCTTGCCATAATCTTATTATCCAGACAGTGCAAACAGCTACAGGAAAGGCCAGTTTTTAACCTGCTGAAGTGAGCTGTGCCCATACTCTCTATTGACACTTGTCAGTCAGCTGTGATAAGACTTCACAAGCAAACTGAGAGCATACATACACAAATACGACATCTGTGAACAGTTGTCTGGTTAGTGCACAAATATCCTTAACTCTGTGTGTGGAAATCCTAGTGGAATCCCAATGCTAAGAATGGTATAGGTCCTGTCTTGTGTCAGGGAAAGCATCTGTCATGATGGTCCTGAAATACAGCCCACAATTCTACCACCTAGTGAGACTCCTTTGAACTCAGTCCTTTATGTAATCTGCAGGACACTTTGCAAGGTCCTGCAGACCACCAGTGAGCTATGGACAGCAGGTTAGTAGCCTGGGGTGAAAGTAGCCACAGCTACGAGCGAGCAACTTGGTTGTCTTCTTTTTTCCTTTTTAACATCTGACCCTAACACCAAGGACTACCCTGGGAGTGTTTAAGGGCAGGCTGGGTGGGGCTTTTGAGCAACTCGGTCTAGTGGGACATGTCCCTGCCCAGGGCAGATGGGTTGGAACCAGAGGGCCTTTAAGGTCCCTCTGAACCCAAACCATCCTATGATTATGTATCAATAACCAGTGACTAAATCCCTTCCTTATTCCTAAGCACATTCACTGAATGCGAAGTAATTTGCCTGTAAGGCTGGTGAGAGCCCTTTAGCATGACACTAGAGAGTTGTTCCTTTGGTTCTTCCTTTTTTTCATTCTTCTTGCCTGGAAGTCTGCTTCCCACGCAAGCAACCACATAACAAAGACCATTAATAAAAATGAAAAAGCTTCACTAATATATTGGATTCCTTCCCTTTTAGAGTTATGAAGTTCTTCATAAAGTGCAATACTTCCCAAAGAATACAGTTAAAGGCATGAGTATTTTGTTATATTTCCATTATAGTTAATTAAACTGTCAGAAACATTGTCCAAGGAGCATTCACTCTGACAAACTTGGAAAATCTGGAAAATGTACTGCAAGTGTGACGCTTGTCTATAATTCATGCTCCAGTTTACGGGACTGTTAACTACAGTACAACCTTTACTACCTGTTTGTAAATAAAAATAAAATAGAGTAAAATGAAGTTTAAGTGAATTGGATTTTTTTGCAGACTTTAATTTTCAAATCATATTCACCTCCTTCCTTTGCTTTACACTGTACTGGTTAGTGCTTTGAATGATATATATCAAAACTTAATGTAACATTCCAGAAAAGTAAGGAAAAGTTTTGTCATTGGTTTAATAATTATTTTTTATGATTCTACTGTAAACTTAATACTTGAAATTAAGTTTAACACAAAAAAAATTTAAAAAGGGTTGTCATCCATGTTCAGACTTTCTTACTTGAGATTTGTACTTACCATGCAGCTGAAACATCTTCGGCGTCTAATTAGGTACCATCATAATAACAGCTCAGAACAACAGGCAAACTGGGACACCTTTTTTCTTCCTAGGCCACTTAAATCTCGTATTCAGTTTAATCACCAAGCTCTGCTCAGAGCCCTGATCACTAATTTGGGTGCTCTCAGAATCTCAAGCCTTGCTAGCCTGTGAATGCAGCTTAATGTGTCACACCCAGGCACCCTGAAAGGATGCATCCAGGATAGCAATACTGAAAACTCACCTATATTGTGCCATGCAGGTGAAATAGATCATTTAGTTATAACTCAGCTCAACATCTCATTGTACAAAGTAGGCATACTCTAGTGATAGTGACCAAAAGGCACTAACATCTGATGACCAGGTTTTGGTGGAATCAGTTTTGGTGTCTCTGGTTTTGGTGGTATCATCTCAGCTCTCTCTGGGCAAGTGTCTGTAAACAGCAATCTCACAACTAGTTCTAAATGGTTCATTGTTGGCAATCCAACAGAGAATAAATTCAAAAACCAAAACACAGGCAGGGGGAAGGACAGAGGAAAATGTTTACAGTAATGACTTTACAGCAAGGTTAAGGTGAGTTGAAGGAATAAGGGGGAAAATAGAAGGTTCCAGATATGTGAAGGAGTCTCTTGGTTTTCATTTTGAAACAAAGTTATAAGGACTTTGCTTTGCCAGAATAGTCTTAGAAATCTATACCAAAAACAAGAAGGAAAGGAAAAAACCTACCCGTATTTCAGCTCAAAAAAGTCCTGAACCTCCTTTCTGTGTTATGAATAAAAGGACAATCTGCTCTGCTTCCTTTCTCAAACCTGATCCAATGGACAGCTTACTGAGAGACCCCAGGGCCCAGGAATAACCTGCCACCAAAACCGAACTGGCACAGCCTGTTGGCTTTAGGAAGAGGAAATTTCAAGATATCACAGACTGTTCACAGGCCCCTCTTTTCAAGGGGAACAGGAGGGCCAACACTACCACTTCTTCAGCACATCTCAGGACAGCTCATGTCCAGCTGTCACCTCTTGTTTCTCATCCACAACATTGCTGACCCCTCCTTTCTCACACTGCCTTCCTCCATTTCTTCATTTTTCCCCCGCCTCCTTCCTTTATCCACCTATTCTTTCTTTTTTGCCTTCACACCATCTTCTTCCTCAGGCTTTTCATTCCAACTGCATTCTGCATTCCGAATATATATATATACATATATATATGGATATATGGATTTCAATATTCCTTTCTAAAATAGTGAAGCACTTGGATACCTCAACAACTTGACAACTTGCACACAACAAGCCCAAGAAAACAGGGTATTTTTTGTTGCCTTGAACTCATCTTCTTTATCTGCCCTCTTCCATTATTTCCTTTGTGGCACCAAAATGATCATGAGCTAGATTTATGCTGGGACATGAATTATATATTTATCAGGCAGGTGACTCCAAGGTGATGAAAAAATGCAAACATTAAAAACATGAGATGGAAAGAAGTTCCTCTACAGTAGAAAGCAGTTAAGTAGTTGCCTTAACTTTTGGCCCACTTTATGAGAATAAAATCTAATAGCAATAAGATGAAGTTGAGAGAATGCTCTGGAATCCTTCAGCATGTGAGTTTGGGGTCTAATTTCATACAGGTAACACTCTCGATATAGCCACACTTGGAATTGCAAGGCATATCTGAAACGATTGAATTTCACACAGTACTTTTTCTTTGTAACTGCAAGGAAAAAAATCAAACATTATGAATGATGTTCAAAGGAATAAAGCTAAATTTATAAAGCTAATTCTGATTTAGAATATTTATAGCAAATTAGTGGAAGGTTTTGTATGCACTGCATAGACACATTAGTTAAAAAATATATTTAATAAGTGACAAGCTGAAATGAAAAATTTTATGTGGTACTGGATACCCACCCAAGTAGTTAAATCAATTCCTTTCTGTTTAGTTTTGCTATTTGTTTTTCTATCTGAGCTGCCAATTTTCTAACATATTAGGGAAGAAGTAGGAAAGTCTTTTTGATTGATAACAAGTTCAGATTTTTGTGTCAGATCAGTAGAGATTTTTTTTTTCAAAGTAAGAATTTCGTATGTTGCATTCTTAGACAATTATTCTACAAAAATTATTTAAATGCTCTTTTTTTAGCTGCTTTGACAAGAACACCAAAACAGTTCACATCACCCTTGACCTGCAGGGTGTACATCATCTTGTCAACATATAAACAAACACATGATGGGCTGTATTTTAATAGATTCTGTAAATATCAAGATCCAATTCATCAAAAGGTTTGCCAAAGTGACAGCTGTGGGGGTTGCAGTATGTGGCTGCATGTCCATTCAGCATTCTTGCAACAGGATCGCTGCAACAAAACTCAGAGCTACTGTTGCTATTTCTTCCACATTATTATTTTTCTGGAGCTCTGGGTTAAGCTGCAGTCTGTATATGCCACTTCATGTATAAGAGAAATATACAGACTTCCGGGCAAAGCCACAGGGACAGCTTTTATAATAATCCCTCTCCTCTCTCCCCATCTTTATCAGACAGTTCCTCTGATGTGCTGCACTCTGTCATAAAAGGAGGCTGAGAGGAATTTATAAGCACAGAAACTCTTACTTGGGAGAAGGAGCAGAGCTCAGTTTTGATAAGGTTTACACAGACAGAGTAACTTTTCTTGGTTGGCTTTGTAGCTTTATGAATTTCAAAGCTAGAAGGGACTGTTAGATCAGCTCCACACTATATTTCATGGGCTGTTAACTTTTGTACAGGAAAAGACACAGAAAAAAGGGAGAGGACCAGTACATGCTTGAGGACTGAGTGACAGGAGTACCTGATGCCCCTAAAATGCCAGGGAATTGTTTAAGGGAGTTAATGTCCTGGGGCCCAGAGAAAGCCAGGACAGCCACACCTGAAGCTGTAGAGATAGTGACACACCTGCAAGGACGGTGTAAGTCAGCCTAGGGCACAAATGTGCTGGCTGCGAAATGAAAGGCTAACACCTCACACCACTGCCCCTGACCCGTGTCTCTATAGGACACAAGAAAGAGCCACTCTGACGCCTGCTAGTTGAGCAAAAAGAGAAGAAAAGGTTTATTTGAGCTCCTTATATTCATAGGTTTCTTCATTTGACAAGGGATTGGAGGGACAGAGTCACTTCCTCTCCAGTCTCAGTGGACAGAAAGAATGTTCATCAAACTTTCCCTCACCTCAAAGGAATGAAAAACAGAAAGGACAGTTAAGTAAACGTTGTTTATTATTTACATTTATTACCCCACTGAAGATGAGATTCTTATGCAAAGTACTACAAGGAAGACACAGACAGTCTTGCTCTCCTCGTGTACTGCTTGGGAGGTAAAGTAAAGGTTTTGGAGTTTCACAGGCCTTTGAAGGCAAAGGCTGAGACCCTTGAACCTAAAGATGCACAACTTGACACAACTAATGACCTTTTAAAAGTTGAAGGTGCCAGACTCTTTTAGGAAGATACGGTTTTTTGTTATGTTTTACTGCTAAACATATTTACCTTCCTCTTTTGAAATGCATTTTGTCTAACTTCAGCTGCTAGTCATGGTATTTCATTTATCACATCTCATCCATTAAATAGAAAATCCCTTCTGCCAGATTGGATTTTCTTTTAGATATGTGTCTAAACCAAGAAGTCAAATCAACTCTAACCTCTTCTATAATGAAGGCAATACATCATGCTCCATTAAGAACTAAATTCAAAGACTTTTTTTTTCCAGAAGCTGATCACCTCCACAGCTACCTTGTACTCTTTTACCACAGTACTCTGGTTGTGGTCTCTAGACACAAGGTAACTTTTCAAAGACATTTCAGTCATATGATGCTAGTCACATTATGCAATTTATAGCTACCATGACCCTTTGCTGGAGAGTTAAATGCCATAATGCTCATGGGCAACTCATGCATAAATTCCTATGCTCATGCACAAAGCCAAGTTCTCTTTTCTCGGCCCTTGGTGCCTTTCCAACAGACTCCTGCAGAATGAAAAGTTTAAGAGACTGATGTATGAATTTAAAATATTTGTCTCTCTTTGAAACTCCTAGCATTTTTGGTTTTGCTTGAATGGAAAGTTACATTGGAGTCTTTTTACTAACTAGCAAATACAAGCACCATGAAACATAGAACGAAAATACCTAAAAAAATTCTGCAGTCTGACAGCAGGGCAAAGCTCAGAAGTCCTGATTCTGGAAGCTGCTTCATACTTTCTTTAAGCTCCTCAACACCACCAGCTCCCAATAAAGTTTAAAGGAATGAATGAAATCTCAGAATTTTGCAGTGACTTGATATGTGCTTAAACACCCAGGCCTCTATTTGTACTATTTATGGTTGTAATGCACTTAAGAGCAGAGCCTTCCAACCCAATTGGTTGTAGTTAGGCACAGCAACTGATTTTTGGTTTGGCTTGGTTTGATTTGGTTTGGTTTGGTTTGGTTTGGTTTGGTTTGGTTTGGTTTGGTTTAATTATTGAGGTTTACTTGGAGTTCTCAAGACCTTAATATGAAATCATTCTGTTTTGACCCATGAGATTTGTGAGCAGTTTGAGCTAATGTTAGAACTGACTCGGCCTCTGTGTATGTGCAAAACTGCCCTAATATAAAGCGCACAAGACCTCCTCTGACATTTGCAGTTGCATCATTGGCTCTTGATTGACTTAATCCCACTGAGTTGCCCAGTCAGTGTTACTGGTAGGTTAAATCACCTGCACCTATAAGTGGAAGATCTTTCCGTTTTCAGAAAGTCTAGTAAGGTGTTGGTCAAATAATCCAAATTTTTTTCCCAGCAGGCACAGAGCAGAGTCATGTCAGAAGGCATGGGAGATCCAGCTCACTCTAATCATAATAAACACCGTCTGGGCACACATAAGACAATTACCCTTGCTAGGACTTGTTCCTTGGGCATGGCACTGTGCTAGCAGACACACTCCCACATGGCTTAGAGACCACAGCAAGCTTCCCTCTGGTAGTTTAGACCAGAGACACAGCAAGCTGGAGCCCAGGCGTGACTGTCTGTGGTTCACCCTTCATGTGGTAACGTATTTCCTAGTACAATGCTGAGGACACTTAAAGATCTTTAAGAAAAGCCTCGCATGCTCAAGTATATTCATGAAGTTATCTTTTATAGTACTTGCAAGTTTTGAAACCTTGACCTAGATAAAATTTTAAATTCATCAGCAAGAGGGTGGGAAAAATCCAGAGCAGAATATATGAGTGAAAATTACTAATTCTGAGTGGTATCAGTTTTCAGTGTTTTGCCTGTGACTTTCTCTTTGGATATCCACGACTTATCATCAAACAGCACCAGCACAAAAACTGAGTAACAGATCAGCAGTGCAATGTTCATGAGACAAGTCTAGCCTGGTTCATGAGAGAGTGCTAAAATTACCTGCAATCTTTGAGAGCAATGAAGGAATAGCAGTAATCTTCTACAAGGCTCATAGTCTGAGAAAGACCTAGCTCTTTCTCCAAACTCATTGGCATTAAACTGCCTTGCTGTCCTATTCTCCATCTTCTTCAAACACATTGTTTTAGCAGCCTTCATCTGTCTGATGTCCCAGATTTTCCTGTTTTTAAAGGTCTGCTTTTTCAGCCTATATAGGTACTTGCATTTGCTGAGAAAAAGATATCTAACTTTCTGAATTTTATGTTGAAACTTTCAAAGGGTGTGAAGGAGGGCGAAATTCAGTCAGAATTTCAGTCTGTGACAATCTGATCCTTGCATGTAGAACTACAACGTCTTTCTTATACAAAAATTTCTCAACATTAATTCTGTTAGATATTTACCAGATAACTTCATATCAAGTTGCAGTGAATGACAGTAGCATTTTAATAAAGCAGTGAAATTAACTGTAAAAATATTTATGTACATCCAGACCAGCTTTGCTTTTGAAAGAGAAAACTTTTTTTCTACATTTAATGTCGGACGACAGCTAGAGTGGGTGCTTTCAACAGCAAGCTTACTGTTAATTCTTCAAATAAATCAAATCACCTTCCCTACAGAACAAAAAAACCAAAATGTCTGTTCCCTTTGTAGGAAGCCCTAAAATTAAAGCATATTGTTTTGCACAAAAATCACAAGAATAATTTTTAATGCCAGATTTTTACAGAAACAAATAATAAAATAAATAAGAATCTAATAAAAATTTTAAATAAAAGATTGGAAACTAATAAAATAAAAGTAAAAAAAGTTAAAAATTAGTAATACAGATACAATGGTGATCCATATTTTCACTAAATTGGCTATAATCATAAATTATTGCCAAGACAATGAATTGCCTTGTCTTAACTATCACTGTAGCCAGCTGTTTTCTCTGCAGATGCAGCAGCAATGTTAAATTCTTGATGTCTTTTGTCCCTTAAAACAGACGAATGAAAGCGAAACATGGCAGAAAAAGGAGCATTTCTCCTAATCTGCCTACCAACCAGTGACTGAGTGCACTACAGGAGCAGTGCTCTGCTCAGCTTCAGATCTCTTCATTCGAGACATCAGGAGGGACTGAACAAACTTCTTCAGTGGCTATCCTTGTTATTTCAAATTGTGATTGATAGCATCCTGAGAGGCATTGCTAACCACTTCTGATTATAAATACAGCCACTGTGACATGCAGGCCATAGAGTGTAAATGATTAGTGTAAAGTGTAATATGTGGACCTGTGAGATTTCAGAAGAGATAAGTAATAGTGTGGAAGAAATATAAATTAAGTATGAAGGATTAAGGAGATTAAGACACTACCAAGGCCTTTAAAGTGATCCAAAATGGCAGTTACTGTATCTTTGAAGGAGAGACCATCTGATTTGGCCTGGCAGCAAACTGTAAAATTGCACACAAGTTAGCCTTTCAAAAGTAAAAGAAAAATCAGTTTCAGACAATGAGGTAAAACTTCTGCAATGCTATTGCCTCTGGGTCATGTCACTTTTGTGTAATTTGGGCATGAAATTTACCATCTTATTGAATAAACAAAAACTCACAAAGGTTAAGAAAAGAGACAGACAAATATGGTCTTTGGAGGAAAGGGAGGCTGCAGCCCTCAGCCTGACCTTCAGCCATCTTTTGTTGGGAATGGCAGACCCCAAGGTCAAACAGCTACTCAGCCAGAGTTACAGTCTGAGCCCACCCAGGCTCAGATATACAGCCTTCTCTAGTGCAGGCTCTGCCATGTGGTGGGCTACAGGCACCCCCGAGCCCAGGCTGTATGGTTTCTGCTGAAGAGTCCCCACTGCTCGAAATTCACCAAACCCCTAGACTGGGGACATATTAGTACCATCCAGGGGAAACCAGCAAATATTCCTAAAATACAACCTCTTATTCCAAGTAACTTGAATATGATCCTGGTCTGATCAGAATAGAGAATGAAATTCAGATGAGACAACACTGATGCAAAAATTTGATCATCAATAAGGTACCCATTTTTTTCCTAGACATTTTCATGATTAATGTGTGGTCTAAGGAAATGCCAATGTTCATCTTCATTTTGCTTATCTTTGTAATAAAATTTCATCAGAAACTGAGCTTTCTAAACTCATTACCTGACTTTTAAACATGCTGAAAGATATACAGCAAATTAAACTCCACAGTGTTGGTCCATGAAAAACAGAAGAAACTCAGTTGGGTGAAAAGCTTTGGTCCCCACACGGAAGCAAGACCTCAGGAAGAAAAATGCCAGAATCAGGGCATGGTATCTAAAAATACCCAGGGTTGGGTCCATGGAAAAGAGAGCACTGCTGAAAACACAGCTGAGGTCTCAGCTTGGTACACTTTTACGACTGCCCCAAAGGGTTACAATAGCTTCAACTGAAATTTCTAAGTTTGTGTAAATTTTTGTCCATTTCTGTTTGAACTGGTCAAAACTAATCTGCAATTTACAATTTGGATGAAAACCACACCTCTTTTAAAATCAAGCTTTTTTTTTTCAGGAACCTAATACTTTTGTGTTAGTAATCGTGATGATATTTTTGCATCAGTTAAAAAGAAACATATTTATGTTCATTAAATGTTAGTGTTTCTCCCTGAACTTTCCAAATGCATGCCATCTAGGAATCCAAACCAACCAGTACACCAGTCTTCCTGTTCTGAGATGGCCAATGGCCCTAAGTCATGGATGAGAATCTTTTTTTTTAAGTTTAGTTTGTGGGGTTTTTTTCATCAAATGTCAAATCTCAGAATTTTGCTCTGAAAGACAAATAAATCTTTTAGAGGCAGAAAAATGTCACTTTGTTACTGCAGCTGTCACTGAAACCTTTCTGATCACAATGAAATGAATTAACACAAACCCAGGCTAAAATCTACAACTACCTCTTCACCTCTGCAATTGGAAATTAAGACGTGCTTTATTAGAAACTGATCATACAAATAAAAAACCCAATCCAAGCTCTCCTCATTTTTGTCTAAGTGATTGAGCATCTCTTTCATCTTCTTTTACTAGAGCAGTGGAAATGGGGAGAGCATGTGAGACAGCTCAAAGTAAAAATAGGAATAGGAATAGAAACTGAAACTGAAATAGAAAGAGAAACAGGAAATAAAAATAAAATATAGAAAAGAGAACACTTTTTTAAAAATTATTTTTACTTAAATGGTGAGCTCTTTTTGCAAAATTATGGTCTAAAAATAGTATTGGTCATCAATCCATACCGCTATAAAATTCCTTTCACAGACTGATTAAAACTAATACCCTGTTTTCCACAGTGAAATGTGGCATCAGGCAAAAAGTACATATAAAATATTTTAAAAGACAAAAACAGTGACCTTTACAAAACTGGAAGATTAGTCTAGGTAAAAATAGTGAACTCTAAATTTGCTTACTTCATATGTGTTTTAGATGACACTTCACCTAATGCAGCATTACCAGTTTAGGACTGTAATACTGACCGCTACCCGATTTCCAAACCCAGGGCTCCATTACAGGTGAACAACATGAAGAACAGAGCCTTACTCTGGCCTCTACTTCATAGGAACTTGTAGTCATGATATCACCACTTTTCTCTACTTTGAAGTTCCACAGATGAAATCAAAACATCTTTAGAAATACCCTCAGGTCAGTAAATTTGCTTTCTTATACACCGGTAGGTCTCCACACAGAAAGTATCGGGTTGAATTACTGATAAAATACAGAACTGTTTATGTACATCTTGCTAAATCCAGGCAACTAATATGCAGTGTAGCACAAACAACACATTTTTGAGCTACAAATATTTTTTTTGCAAGATACAAAAAACACTGTTTTTCTTTGATTCTAATATTCATTTAATGAAACACAATGCACTGCTGCACAGCACCTGGCAGCTCCCTTTCTTCACAGCAAAATACTGTCTTTAGGTCAAATGGATGCATTTATACAAGGATCCTTTTACATTTACTGCCATACTGTTGCTGTATAGACAGCAGCAGATGATATACAGGTGGTTCTGCTGATCTGAAAGAACCATCTCTGCAGATGCAGCAGCAATGTTAAATTCTTGATGTCTTTCGTCCCTTAAAACAGACGAATGAAAGCGAAACACGGCAGAAAAAGGAGCATTTCTCCTAATCTGCCTACCTATCTTTGAAAAAAAAAGATTTAAGAATTGTGATTACACTGATACTGTGCTACTCAGTCATGCCTGAAGACCTTATTAAATCAAAGCTCCTAGTGACATCAATGGCTATCTTGTCGAGGCAAGGACTGATTAACAACTGCAGGACATCTGTCTTGGAAACCCATGATATGCATATGATACAAAATAACTTGGTGCCAGCTACAACTGGACCTCTTTTACAGTTTGCAAAAAGAACCTCCTGAAATCACCTGCATTTATAGGTTTTTACCATGCACATTTCATATTTCCACGCAAGTAGAAAACACTGTGGTTTTGTGGTTGGTGGCTAGCATTTTGTGGCTTTATTGTATTTGTTTTCATATAGGAAAATTCCTAGAGTATATTTGCTTTGTGACATGATGTCTTGATTGTGTCTTGCAGAAATAATTGACCCCAATCAAGTTACTGTACACTATATCTATTGGTTAATTAGAACTTTATGATGCAACAAATAAAACACACTATTGACTTTTAAATCTTCAATCAAATATGTATTTACAACTGCAATTTGCCAAAATTATTTACCTTTCAATAACAGATCACAAAAAGTATATGTGCTACAGATTCAAGTGAATGCCTGGCTTTCAACAAACAAATTACAAACAGAAGAAAAAAATAAGTGTTCCAGCTATCATTACAGGCTATAAATAGCTGATGTGGTTCTACTTTAAAAATGTGTGATCTTCTACATTAGTAGACCTTTTCAATGCATAATTGACCTTGAGATGGAGAATAACCTCACAGTAGAGTGGCTTTTCTTTTAGGGAACAATGAGTATAGATATTAGAGGATGTGCCTGTTGTCAATGGTCATTGCTGAAATCTGCCTATACCACACCGGGACAATCAATTTTGTAAATGATTGCAATAATCAAGGAAATTGCCTAATTTATAAATCCTGGCATACAGCATTTTAATGGATTTCTACATTTTAATGCTGATGCTTTCAAAGCCAAATGAATTGTTGTCCAAGCTGTCACTACACAAAATGATAAAAACATTCAGTCTTGTGGGTAACTACATCTCATGGATATTCAGACCATCAGGTACATAATCACTCATTAGTGAAACCTGTGATAGTTTCCAGTTACAAGCCAATGGCAAAAAAAGCCACCGTTTCCTTATGAAAAAGTCTTCATACTAAAAGTTGTTGAGAATTTAGAAATAAGACACTAAAAAATTTCCTAGCATCCTTTGTCCAGGTAAGACAGCCCACTGTTTTATCCCTGCTCCTTTTTTTCATAGGTTAAAAAAAAAGAAGAATAATCTTATTCCTTTAAGTGAAAGGCTGGTCTAACAACTTTTTGACCCTGGATTCTGTCAGCACAGACATTGTTCAAGCGGAAGGAGAACAAGAGCAGGACATGATGCCACGACTGTGGCTGGTGGGTAATTCTACCTAAACCACCCTCCAATTCACTCTCCACCCTCAAGCTGGTTCTGCAGACCTAGTTGTACACGGATTGCTATTCCCAGTTAAACCTCAAGCAATTGATTTCAGCCAATAGTGGGCTGGCAGTGCTTTACTTACTGCTCAATCTCACTAACCTGACATTTATGGTGTACTGATTGGCCTATGTCAGTGGTGATGGTTGTAAATTCACTTTGAAAAGCTTTGTGTTAACAGCCTTCAACCAGGCTCCGAGAGGAGTATGAGCAGGCAAGCTGACAATTGCTCGACCTCCTGCCCTTATTACAGTGAGTAAATCAGGCTTTGAGCCATTAGGCTGGAGCCCGAGGCCTACGCAAAAAGGATTGACATGACTAAAGGTCAACCTCTGTCACACATGTGTAACAATTTGGATAATGGAATTCTGTAACTTATCTGAAAAAGGTGCCAAATGCATGGAAGGAAGGTATAGCCTGGGCTGAATTTTCCAGCTTTTATGTTAAGTGATTACTTAAAAGTCTGCACTTTAAAGTCCATGCACGTTTGATTCCACGGAATCTGGGGGATCAAAATGCGTAGAGCAGTGATTGAGACAGTTCTGCAGAACACTGAGTACCACCACCACCTAGAAAAGCACATAGCACTCTTTCACTTTGTCAAATCTATTAAAAAGACATTACTGGCATAAGGCACGCAACACATTTTGGATATTTGTATAGGCCATTTAAGTACTGCTTTTATTTACCAATTCTTAATCAAAAGTCAGTAAAAATAATTAACTGTTAATGGTGTCATAAATTAATTGCAATTTCAGGCCTTACAAACTAGCCTCCCCCAACAGTGGAGATTACCTCTATAATTAATTATACAAAAAGGTCAAATGTTTCCATAACACTGGTGCCTAGTCAGCAATGAGGAAAGGTAGTGGTCAAATAAGGACAGAACTGAGCTTTTATATTTATTTGTGTTCCACTTCAGTATTTTTGCATATTACATAACAAAATCTCCAAGGTGAGATTATGTGCCTTGGAAAAACAGATAGTGCCTGCATGATCTAGCAATTCAGAAAATATTTTTTTTTCTGGGAATAGTGTGTGTCCAGACTCATGCATGTTCCATGCAGTCCAGAGAATTACTGTTTTCAGTAACAGTGTTAAAATTCTGGGGCTGTATCCAACTCCAAACACCAAAGTTTATTCCAAACTTCACTTTCTTCAATAGGAAGAGTATCTGTACCCACGCCAAATTCAATTTATTTTGTGGCACATGTGCTTAGGTTTATTTATCTGCTCAGGCATAAAATACGTAGTGTAGATGGAAAGAACGTACCAAAGACATGGAGATACATGAAGATAATGCATGAGAAAGTCTTGGAGAAGTCACAGGCCTTCTAAAAGAAACATCAAGGTTTAATTTAACTCTTCTAAGAACAAAAAATATGAAATATAAAGTACCTTCCACACTTGGGATCACACTAACTTTTGATGGACCTTAAGAAAGGAATTTGTAACTTATAGAAGTTACCTGGAAAAATACGTTAGTAAGTGATAGGGAAATACTAATGATAGAGGACAGATTGTAGATGCTTAGGGCAATTTTCTTCTACGGTACACAAATGAAGGAAGCTGTGGTGCTGCATGTCCTCTTACTGAGCTTATAGCTTAGTGTGTTACTGACCATACCATTAGTGACATTTTCCTACAGTATGGGAATCAAAAATCCATGTAAAAATAAAAATTATTGGGCTTTTTCAACTGAAAATAAATGCAGGGGTCATATATCACACAAAATCCTCAGAAATGGCAAAACAAGAAAATAACAGAATGGGACCAGCTGTTACTCTGAATAACTTAAAATAGTAAAATAACTAAGAGGGTTTTTCAAGACAAAATTACTTGAATTTCATGAACATGACAAATTTGAAACAGAGCTGAAAAGCAGTCTGGAATACTAGATGACGGATTGCTGAGAAACATAATTTTTGCTTTAATAGAACAACAGCATGCACATAATTCTATCCCCCAGTGCTTTTCTGTAACAGCAAATTTAGTCCAAAACTGCAGCCTCGAGAATCTGAATATGAATCTATCACCATAACTTGAATGAGTGCTTCATTTGAAGGGTAAGGATCCTCTGTGCATATTAATTTGTTCAGAAATGTCCAGTATCGCTGCACAGGCCCTGGCCAGCATGCATCCCAGCAAAATGCTGTTCTTGGTCCAGATGAAGACAAAGCCAATGTTTTCTTTTACTCCAGCTGAGATGCAAGAAGGCCAATAAATACCCATATGGTACTTTATTAAGATGACATCCACATTTCCTTGTGCCAGTTAATTCGGGAAGGGGGGGTCGGGGGGAAGGAAGGAAGCAGGGGAAGAGGGCGAATTTTTTAGAGGGAAAATCAGTTACACAGATTTAGCATTCTTTATTTCCTAATGAACACCCTGATACATATACATATATTTATACATATAATTTTGCTCATCCCTCAAAAAAAAGTTGCATATGATAAAGCATTACTTCCAAAAATGCTAAACTTCAATTAAGTAAAGTTGAAATTAAGTGAAATAATCTATTTGATATTCTTAGGCTATTGCAAGAAAAGAAATTAACTATTTGACCTATCATAAATGAAAATAAAGAGATAGCAAACTTTTTATCAGACACATGAAGAACAGGAAACCCTAAGACTCTATCCTTTGATATGTCTGTCAGTAAAAGTTTTTTCATCTAAGCTGCATTTGCAGGGGGAAAGATCATTTACAAATTAGCTGTTTCCAGCATTCACAGTTTAAAGTTTGGAGCCTGAAAAACTTCGACTACTAAAATGAATGTGCCTTTTAAACTTCTGTTTAAAATTCTATTCTAATAGAATTTAAGTGTGTATCGTACACATTCTTTAAGTCTACTCTTATTAAATTTTGATGTTAAACAGAAAGGGGAAACCATGTGCAACTAGATTAATTTATCTCCAGGGAGTAAGGACACATTAATAATTGAGATAATGTTTTCATATATGTTGGAATCAAGAGTGCCTTTCCACTTCTTCATTAGAAAACACATTAGCAGAAAATTATCTCATTCTCATCAGTAAGACCTGATTGCTTAGAAAGTCTCTGTTTTCTTTGCAATAACAAAAGGATTATTCTCACTACTTCAAAATAAAAAAATAAAAAGGATCAGAAATATTATCAAGCACTGCTGGAATAAATGCCTGTATTACCAAAGAGAGTGTTTACTTAATACACCCAGTCCTGTTTTTGTTTTAAACAAATCAGAGTTTATTGTATTTTTATAAAATACAAGCAAACTCCAGTTATAGAAGTGGGCCAAAGGGGAAGAAAAAAACCACTACAACTGAAAATGACTAATATTTTTGGCTTTCTGAAAGACTGATCTTTCTGTAAATTACAAAGAATTATCTTGGCTGATTGTGAGAGAACTCTATAATTTCCCATGAACACCCATAGGTGCCAAGGCCTGTTGTGAGGTAATGGAATGATATGTAATTTACTCTGAATCGCTGTACATTATGCTGTGTGGATTACATACAAAGCAAACATCAAGTGCGTGATGGGAACACTTGTGCAGACAGGCTGAAGCGTATTTCCATAGCGTTGAACCATACATCAAACACAGTGCTTCTGATGTTTCCCACAACAAAGAGTATAAAAAAAAAGAGCCACCAAAACAATAACTATGCTTAAAAGCATTTTCAATAGCCCTTCTATTTGTCTCGTGTACACTGAAAACAAAGAACTGTAGACTAAAACAAATATCTATCAACTTTACAGTGCTGAGAGCAAAATATTAAAATGCTATTTACAATACTAAAAAAGTGAAGTTCTCTCCATAAGGTCCATCAAGACCTAATGCTGAACAGCTGATCTGTAGAGAGAGTTGCATTTGCAGCTGTCTGGAAAACATTGGTGGAAGACAATTGACTAAAGTCACAACTTCATAAAGGGACTATGATGAGACATTCCTTCATCATTTACAGTGATTTAATCCACACTCCTATATCATGTAGACTAAATGAATACAGACTATACTTCCAGATGTATACTTTCACTTGCTTTTATTTATTCTCATAGATCAGGTTTTGTAAGTATCACACACATTTCCTGATTACTTTCTTTTACTATATATTTCTTTATTAAAAACTGGTTTTCTGATAGATAAAGTATGCCAAATTGAAAGAAAAAGCAAATGAGAAACAGCAAAATTTTAGCTACAGCTTAGCGTATGTGTTTCTTTGATAACAGTTTTTGTCATTAACAGAAATAATTCAAGACCACGATCTGGCCAGCAATACATTAATATTAAATCAATTTAATCACTATTTTTAAGATAATTCAATTAAAATATCACTCATTTTGCTAGCCAGAAGGAAAACTGTGTTGTGTGTTGAGAGCACAAGTGTAATCTCACATAAAAACTCAGCTGACAACCACTGATGGACTGAATCTGACACATAAAATAGTACTGGGTTTTTACTTTTTCCTTAATATCTTTTTTGGTTTTTGTTTCTAATTTTTTTAAAAAGCCCTAGCTTCTTTCATTGCTTCAGAACAGTTTTTAAGTTAACCTAAAATATGACTAAAAATTCTTGCTTATTTAAAAAGAGATTGTCAAGATTTGCAACTTAACTTGCATAAAACTAATTCAAAACTTTTAAAAAATTAAATTGATATTGTAAGTATTTATGGAAAACAATTATTTGACTCTGTTTGTCTTATTTAAATTTCAGTCTTTTATGTAATTTGTGGATCTGGCAATCTCATTTTACTATTATATATCCTGTTAATTAAAATAGTCTAAAACACAATACCTTTCTTTGGAATTAGAGCCTTCAACATCATTATAAAATGTCCCATAAAAAATATCTGATTAATAACATCCCCTAAAATACTCTCATTATAATCACTGGGCTTTGGTAGGAATAAAAAATCCAAATTATCAATATCTGCTATATATGAGAAATTCCCTCTCTGCTGGAGGCAGCAGCAAAACTCCCAACCACTGCAATTCATCCAGTTCTACTGATCCCATTCAGGTGTGTTCTAAGACTGATCTTTTTAATGTGAAAATCTCCTTTCCACAACTACTTTTTTCAGTAAATATCTTGAGACAAAGACCCTGGCATATTATTTCTTATTTGTTTGCATGTAGAAAAAGCACAGGAGCACTGTTCCACACCCCTGAAACATCTTTCAAAGATCCAGTCACTTTCACTGTACACACACTGAAGACAGCAAAAACACTCTTTACCTCTTCGTGGATTCCTTATATTCAGAAGATTTGGATTTGGTCTAGATGAGCAACTACCACCCGCAGATGTATGGGTATATTTCTACTGACTGCCTGTAGCACTTAGTCTCGAGGCAAGAAGGGATTGCAGCTACAGGGAATGACACAGAACTAAAAAAGTACCCCTTCCAGTACAAATTAAAGAAGAAATGAAAGGCAAAAGACTAGGAAGGGAGTAAGCTGTTTCTGATACACTAGGATTATAGGTTTTCCCTAAGAGATATCACCACTACCCTCTCTAAGACAGTGACAAACAATTTAAAAAAAAATCTTGAGATGTCTGAAAGCAGCTTTCATAAAAATGTACTGGAAACATCATTAGGGGAATGCACAGTCAGTACAGGACCAGAGCTGAACCGAACTGAACAAGCACTAACTCCTTCACTGGCAAAGAACCAGGCTGCAGAATAGGGTCCTGATCTTGTTTCAGCAGCTCTTTTGGACTGGCTGGGGGCCATGGTGCAGCACTCCATCTCAACCCACATGTGCTGCTCTAACGTGATACAGCTGGTGTTGTGACCTGAGAGCTCCATCAGCTCTTGTAACTCAGGTCAAAATATAGAAAGCACAGGGTGTTATAAAAGCTTTGGCTTCTCTGGTCAAGTCTGTCTACTCCACATTACAGCACCTGCAGCAGTCAGCTTTTCTTCTTCAAACCAGTTGGAGCTCTGCGGTGTCCACTGATTTTCTGGCTACCTTTAGCGCAGCATGGCTTTTGCTTGCGCTGTCTACATTTTCAAACCTGCTTGCTCAGTTTATTTGAATTCTAGGTTTGTTTGCTTATTTTCATGGCTTGTTATGGTGCTAGTGCTGCACACAATTACACTCCACGTTTATTTCAAAATGATCAAATTTGACAAGGAAGGAAAGATGATAACTTACTTCCCAGAGATGCTGAGTGTTCCTGATGGCACCTGCTTGAACCTTCTCTGGCAAGAGCAAGATTCCCTGGAAGGGCCCAATCCAGGTGCCCTGCTGGATCCGTTGTGCCGCACAAATGCCATAGGCCAGGCCAGGCACTGTGCTGGTGCACAGACACACTTCCCGGGGCAGGTCCCGGAGCCACTCCGGGATCTCGGGCGGAGGGGCAGCCGCGGCCGCGCTGCTGGTGCCCACCAGCCGGCGCAGGGAGTGCAGGGGTCCGTGCATGGGGCACTCGCCGTTGCGGTTATCAGCACACATGTCACACCCTGAGGGACAAAGAGGGAAAAACACTATCAGTACAGTGTTGCTGGCCACCACCATCGCCGCTGCCACTGGCCACATCATGCAGATCCCTACGTTTTTCCTGCCATTTCATGGCAGTCCAGCACTCATACACAGTGCCCTTTGTGTGTTGCTTAGACTGGTTTCCCAAATCCTACCAAAGTCCTAAATAAGAAATTCCAAAGGCTGAGCAGAAATCCTGCAGACAATTTGCAAGCCTGGTGTATTCAAAAACCTGCCAAGACTCATTTACTTTAACAATGTTTTTTAAGATGAATTTTTTGACTAATATAAATAGCCTAGTTAAACCATCCCAGTGTGTTTCAGTGAGACGTTTTAAAACACAGTCATAGCGCCTTACAAGCTCCTCTCAATTGCCTTACCACAGCTCAGCCCAAGGGCTTAATTGGAACAAGGTTTAATTTAATCCTTATTTTAAATGAACATTCGCTGTGCTTTTTACGTTAACATGTGTGTGGATGCCTGTCTGTTTGGAAAATAAAATAAAGAAACCAGAACCTCATGAATGACAAATTGGAGCCTGCATGCACATTTACTTTCCTAAAGACAAATCTAATCTTTAAACTGAAATTTTGTAGCAAATATTACTGGTTCCTAGCACACATTTGAAAATTTTTTTATTGAATGAGAACACATGTTCTTTGCCTGTTACCTGTAACTGAAACTGGGCGAAAAACCAATACAGCATATCTGGGTTTGTGAGCAATTCCTGTGAAAAAGATCAGTTTGTGAAAATGTTGATTTCCCTAACTGTTGTTAATAATGGATGATGTGTCTCTATTTTGGGAAGATCCTACCATGACTTTTCTTTTCTGAGCAAAGAGAATTTTGGTTAAATGTTTCCACTGCACACTATTCCACACACCACGAATGTACATCTTCCAGGAAAATGTTTCATGTTCGAGAAATTCATTTCTCTGAAGATATGCTGAGTTAACACAACATTGAATCTCTTTAAATAAGTTACTGTCTTTTTCACATTTCATTTTTGTAGCACAGTAAAGGTTTTCGCATAAATTTATTCCAGAAATACAAAGAATAACCAATAATTATGGCATAGTACTCTTGCAGCAAATCCTACATCTTTCCCCTAATAGTTTTACATTATAAAATATTAAAATATTATAAAAACAGAACACAGCATTCAGTATAGAAGCAGGAGTTTCTTGGTTTATGCCACAGATTCAGGCTTGTTATGTTGCCTGTAACCCAATTCTCAGGAGGCCTGACTCAGATGTTCTTCTTTCCAATGTGGATGTACTACGTATTAAGTAGGCCTCTTTCCTAAAGATCCTTCGAGGGAAAGCCCTCCCCTCAATTCAGCAAAAGCTGCTAAAGGATAATAAAAATGCATCTTCAAATTATGGCTTCTATGCGTATTCTCCAGTTTTAGACACGCTACATAAACATTCTTTCCTGTCATCCTCTTTCAAATTTTACCATTAAAAAAGTGGTGCATTCAGCAACATGAAAATATTACTAAGTTACACGTGGAAGTTAATTTCTGTCAAAATTGCTACTCCTTTGGGTCTTGCAGAAAACGCGTTTCTCCACCCGGTGCTCGTCTGTCCGAGGTCCCCACCCGCAGCATCGGTTACGTATCTTAGCAGAAAGCAAGCAGACGAGCCCTGAGTTGTACATGAGTCTGGCACAGGGTGCCCCTGCAGAAGGGCTGAGCACGAAACCGGCCCCAAGCCATGCATCGCTGGCAGGTCCGGGCAGGAGGCAGGAGGGAGAGGAGCGCCGGCCGGCACGGCGGGACAAAGCCACCTAGTGGGGACCGCTCTTACGTCGGCAAAAGCACGGCTTTGGCTGGAGAGGGCAATTTCGCCACCCCCTGGCAACACAATCCCCGCAAAAAAACCACTTCTGCTGGGCTAGACCGCAACTGCAGAGGGGGTTTGCTCTCTCAGCCACGCCAGTTAGAGGTGGATGGAGGATGGGGTTTGCAGGACTCCAGGGAAGACATTTCTGGCTAGTCTTAAGAGAAGATTGTCATGCAACAGATTCTACAACCATTCTGAGCCATGATGAGTACAAGGTCTCAAGTACATGCTGGGGGGGGG
>VYXC01008353.1:174068-184685 GCA_013397175.1 Platysteira castanea
TGTTATTATTTCCACAGCTGGTTTGAAAAGTGAGATATCACCACAGTATCTTTTCTTCCCTTTCCTCTTCAAAACCAGTCAAGAAGTCCTATGGTTTTGGCATATCCAAAGATATTAGGGGCACACTCTGGTTTGGCACTGGAGGTCACATAGGAAAGGATCTCAAGTAGGAAAAGGGAAGAAAAAAACCCAAACAACAAAAAATCAAACCCACAATCTGAAACAACTTGGCATGTGATACACTCTAAACAGATTATGGCTGAACTCTATGATCTACATTTGGATTTTATGACTTCACAGATACTTTCCGGCAAAATTGTTCTATGATTCTATGAAATCTGGAATCTATCCATGCAAGTTAGAAAGAAAACCTCNCCGGCCGGCACGGCGGGACAAAGCCACCTAGTGGGGACCGCTCTTACGTCGGCAAAAGCACGGCTTTGGCTGGAGAGGGCAATTTCGCCACCCCCTGGCAACACAATCCCCGCAAAAAAACCACTTCTGCTGGGCTAGACCGCAACTGCAGAGGGGGTTTGCTCTCTCAGCCACGCCAGTTAGAGGTGGATGGAGGATGGGGTTTGCAGGACTCCAGGGAAGACATTTCTGGCTAGTCTTAAGAGAAGATTGTCATGCAACAGATTCTACAACCATTCTGAGCCATGATGAGTACAAGGTCTCAAGTACATGCTGGGGGGGGGNCATGTGATACACTCTAAACAGATTATGGCTGAACTCTATGATCTACATTTGGATTTTATGACTTCACAGATACTTTCCGGCAAAATTGTTCTATGATTCTATGAAATCTGGAATCTATCCATGCAAGTTAGAAAGAAAACCTCTTACAGGAAAACGGAGGGCTTAAAGAAATGATGTCTAACTATGATGTCAATTAGCACCCAGGGTAGGCCCTTGAATTCTACCTGTTTGCACTGCTTTAAGGTTTTCCAGGTGTGTAACTCCTCACAACTAGGTGATTACAATGGCTTTCTCAGAAAAGCTGTATTTCTGGAGAAATTTATATTAAGCATGCTAAAGTATCTTCATTACTCCAGCCAGATAATTTTAGTGTCAAGTTCCTGCATCCTGCCACCAGATACAGATAGCTTTCCATGCATAAAAATCCAGGTTCAATCAAGCCTAGAACAAGAATTTCTTAATTTCATCCTGACCATATGTGTACAAGAGTGTGGGTTAAACATTTTATTTCTACATTTCCAAGAAAAAGAAACTAAGAAATTGTCAAGGAGTATAAACAAACCCTGTGTCACTGTCATTTACCCTTACAGAAAGTCACACATGGTGATATTTATTTTCCACTGTTCAAAAACGGTGGTAATGTCTTAATGCTTGGCAGTCACAGTATCTGATCCCCTGCTGTGTTCCTTTTCCTCTGTCCTGCCAAAGCTGAAAATTTGGAAAATGGAACATCTTTTGTAACTGTGAGGCAAATGGCTTGCTGTTGAGAAGAGAGGAATCTGTCTTTAATACTAAGCAGTCCTGAAATTCATCTTAGTTTCATGCTTTACACATTTAACTTCAGTTGTTATGTAATTGTACAAATAAAATCTTTAAAAATTCACATAAATGTTATAAGGAGTAGAAGCCATCCTAGGTGTATTTTACCATGCCTGGAGTAAAAAGCTACTGTGTATCTTTTCCTCTTCTATGACTAACTTTTATGTAATAGAAGGAAGCATCCATTTAAGGACCATCACTGTAAGCAGTAGATTCCTTTGCCTCAGAGGACAATTTCCTTCGTATCAGATTGGGGGGAAAAACCAATAACTGCAAGACTTGCACACTATCCTGCCTCACAGCAGGATCAACAGCATCATCTTCATGTGTAGTGCAGAGTACAATATGACAAACTGCATCAACATGGAAAAGAAGCAGGGATTTGAGAGGGAGAATGTTGTGGTCCACCAAAATCACTGGAGTTTCCAAACTGGATGGTGGCCATTATGACCCATGCTGGTGTGGGGAGTTCACATGAAAGGGATGCTTGTACCAGTGTGAACTTTCCAGAGGATGGCCACACAGGGTGACAAGGAGAGACGTTCTGTGCCCTTCCTCCAGTCTGGCCTCAGAGAGCAGCTGTGTGTGAGTAGAGGGCTTCTCCGAGGACAGTTGAAATGGATACTTCCACTGTCTGTAACAGCACTAGTCAAGTCCCAAGTCAAGTCAAGAAGAAACAAGAAATGTGAGAAAACTGGAGGACTTGCTGAAAATGGAAAAATAAAGGAGGACTGCAGTCAAAGCAGAGTATGTCCTGATAAAATCCAGAGATCTAGAAGGTAAAGTCATTGGGAATACTCCATTGGTGACCAAGATACAGCCAAACACTTTGGAAGGAGATCAGTTTCTTACTTTATACCTTCATACTCTGAAGATAAGGAGGATTAGGGAAAGGAAGATGCAAGAAAAAGAAAATTAAAGGATTTCCTAGTGGAGCTGTTTGGCATGGCTCTCATGGAAGGACTGCAATGTTACGGTTTATGTGCCTCCAGAAAAATGAACGCAGTGAAATGCCAGTACTATAACTCCATGTGAGTACACTTAAAAGTACTAAACCTAAGCAAAAGGACATATCATTGCCCCCAAAACATAATTTTAACCACTCACCAACATAAATAACACTACTACTGCATGCTTTAAAGCAAATCTGAAAGGAAAAGGATTTTGTCAGTGAAAACTAGGGTTTAACACAGTGTTTTTACCAGCAAACCAGCTGTAACAATAAATGAAAGAAATATATTTTTCCTCAGCAATAATATGCTTCAAAGGTGCAGTTAGACTGGATACCTGCAGTTTGCCAGTATTAAAGAAGGGTGGCCTCTGACCCTCTGCTTCATAATTCACGACAAGCATGCAGGTATCCAGTGTAAGTGGCCATCATTTCACGTGGTATTACTCACTTGCAAGTATAAATCACTACGGCTGGCCCTGCATCCTTGTCTGGGCCCGGGTACCCGGCCAAGCAGGAGGGAGGGCTGGAAGAGACAGTACCCTTTCGTGTCCTGAGGGCTAGAACTTTCCAGGGAAACACGCTCTCCCTTGTTTTTCAGTTTCTTCATGGATGAGTTGGTATCTACCTCCTTTTGCCAAATTATTGGCAGTTTCTTGCAGACTGCCTGACTGGAGGCAGACTTTTGGGGGGAAGAAACACGGGCGCATTTTCCCGTCGGGTGCCCTGTATTTATTTAGTTATTTAATTTTAATTCTCGTTGCAGAGAGCGGGATCAAGCTCAGCCCGCTGACCCACGGCCGTCACCGGGTCCCTCACGCCCGGCCTCTTCTCTCGCCGGGCTTTCACCCCCTCGCTCTCCCTCGCCGTTCCCCGTGCGGCGCAGGGGAGGCCAGCGGAGCCCCGCCGGCGGCACGGGCGCTGTTTCCGCACCAGCGCAGGAGCTGCCGCGGGGTTCGAGGCTCCCGGTCGGGGGTCAGGCACACCCCGCGCCAACTCCTCTGGGGAAGATGTTGTTCGAGGGCCCGCCTGGGCGCCCCGGGGTGGGTCAGGGGGCGCGCCCTGCCTGCGGAGCGGCTTTGGGGTTATTTTTAGGAGGCGAGTGGGGGACGGCTTGGGGAAGGTGGGTTTGATTTTCCCTGCCTTCTACCGTAGGTATGAATGAATTAAATTTCCGTGTCAGGTATGAGAAGGATAGGAGAATATTGTGTGTAGATAAACCTTGCCACCCTCTGCCCCTGAGAGACCCCCATATACAATGTAGAGATGATGAATAGGCTCTAGGAGAGGAGATCGAAGTTCAGTCCGCACCGGCTCCACTCTCTCCTACAAAACTATAGGGCAATTAATTGTGGCTTGTCCCCTCATCCTTCATCTCCTGGTGGCACATATCGATGGAGATTACTGCTGATGGACCATTTTATCACCCTAAATAAACAGTCACCACCTTCTCTAACCTCAATCTAATGTATGGCTATCTGCTATGTTTAAGGGTGCTGGCTAACTAATGATGTAAAATAGCTAAATCATACAGGTTACCAGCAGTCTAGAGGAAAAAAAAGTCCAAATATTTTCCACACCGATCCACTTCACAGCATGTTATATATACACTATCTCCCCATAAATTGAATGGGAAAAGGCGTGCAAAGTGCTTGGTCTCATGACACTTCAGTTTTACACAGCGTATTTATTACAGTGGCAGGTTGGTGCTTTCTGGTGAAGGTAGAGGAGTCTTAGAGTTCTCAGTGCGGAAGCGTCTCCCCAGAAGCTAGGGGCAAGCCTCCACGGGAACAAGCCGGCCCCGCAGCCCCCGGACTCATCCTAGGAGATCTCCTCCTGGCAGCCCGAGCGCCCCTCCCCCAGCGCCCAGAAATACCCTCATCCTTCCTGATTCAAGGCTGGGAAGCAAACGGTCCCCAGCCGCCTGCCACATTATCAGGGCTTTAACATAATCCTCTTTATTTCCCTGGGAGTAAAGACTGCAGGGCCTTAATTAGGGTTTTGTCTCTTGATTGCTTTTTTTATTATTATTTTCCCTATCTAGCCCCCTTTCAATTTAAAACAATTACATACAGGCGCCTAACTCACAGCTCCAAGGCGGCCCTCGCTCCCCTCCCTCGCCCAAGACCGTGCCATACTCGTTGATATTTGACGATCAAGGCGTGTGTCTGTGGGGAAACCGCTGCCCATNNGGGTGGGACCTGCCGCGGAGCGGGGACACGCAGGGTGCCCCGGAGGAGAAGGGGATGGAGAGAGGAGTAGTATTTGGGAAAGTAGGGGAGCCGGGGCACTGGCTCTGTTGGTGACGGAGGTATAGCTAAGATTAGAGCCCGAGAAGCAGACGGAGGCCTGCTGGGCCGGGCAGAGGCGGCAGCCGACGCCCTATCTCCGCGGAGGGGATTGATCCCGGCGGGTGGGTGTCTGCGCCAGGCCGGGGAAAGCCCACCCGTCCCGGGGTCTCGGTGGGGCTGTCCGGAGATGGAAGTGCAGCAAGCAAGAACAACTCAAACTAAAGTAGATGGCTCCTTATCTCACCCACAGCCCCCAACTTCTTCCCCTCAAAGGGGCAGTGAGGGTGAGAGTGATGCGAAACGGGGAGTGAGCTTGGGAGTCAAGGCGGCTGGAAATCCCGCCTGCCCACAGATCCCTAGCGTGACCCCGGTGGCACTCGGGGACCCGAGCAGAGGCAGCCAGGCCCGCGCCCCGCAGCTTATTCCCTTGGTCGTGCGTGTGCGAGAAGTGCGTGGCATGGCACAGGCTGTTGTTGCTGCACTCCTTCTTCACGTACAGTTTACTTTTTTTCTTTATTTTTTTTTAAGTATGCATTGCCCAAAGCAACTGTGCTTGGTCCCAGAAGACTGTAACACTCGCTTTGGAAGTTTCGCTCAGAGGCAACTAATAACCCCTGGAGCGAAAGCTGCCCTGTAAACAACTAACTTATAAGAATGTTTCGATCTAACTGAAGAAAAACAAGAAAAATGGGTGAGACGGCGCTGGCTGCCCCCTGCCCGTCCTTCCGACGGCGACGGCTGCCGTGTCACAGCCGGACGCGATTCACAAGCGTCCTTTCCGCAATCGACCCATTTGCTTTCCCGAATCCACCCTTAATATCGCGGTCGGGAAGAAATTATTCAGGCTTCGACTGCGACTCTGCGGGGTGCTATTATTCCACTCACTCCTTAAAAATGTTCCCCCTCGAAACCGATTTTTAGACCTCCTTCCTCCTTTTAAAACCTTTACTATTTAGATTTACAGAAAGGCCCTGAGAAGCAAAACATATATTGTCTGAACAGTTCGGTTGTGGATTAGAAGTGCACTTCGGATTCCACTTTCTGCATGTAACTTATAAGATCACGTTTTGTTCATCCAAGAATACAAAACAGGTATTCGAGTATTTACAGGGTAAACTAAGCACGAGGAAGTCTCTCAAAATAAACTCGACATCCAATATAGAAAGATTTGCAATGTTAAGAAGGCGGGAAAAATCTCCACCAAACTCCGACCCAACTTTCCTCTCGCACATATGCACAAGGCTTAAGACTATGCTAGCATCCACGCAATTTAATTAATACACAACAGAGTGTCATGGAAACTTTCAAAACAAGCTCTGCATCTGAAATTAAACGAACCCGCGTTTTGCTCGGGCATGTGTTTATGGATTGCTGGTTTGGGGTATCGTTTGTCTCTTCAACAGCCTTCCTTAAACAGGCATTTGAGGAGTGGTGGTTGAGAAGGACAACAAAAATAAAGAGTTGTAAGAAAACTTAGGATAAAAGAGAGTGCTTGAAACAATTTTTTTTAAAAGTGCATGCGCCGAAGCCATGGGTTTCAACAGGGATAGATCCGTGTGCTCTGAATGTTAGTAATAAAACTGATGATCTAACAGGAGTTCATATAGTTCTTTTCATTTCGTGAATTTCCTCGGTTGAG
Source organism: Platysteira castanea (assembly GCA_013397175.1). Classification (NCBI taxonomy): domain Eukaryota; kingdom Metazoa; phylum Chordata; class Aves; order Passeriformes; genus Platysteira; species Platysteira castanea. The sequence goes on from VYXC01008353.1 coordinate 180,466, forward strand.
TCGTATTGATAAATACAGGGGGAAAAGACAGACAGAACCAGCTGCTAAAATTACAAACCTCTCATCCATACAGATGTTTAATAATAGAGGCACACCCTTTCCCCCCGAAAAAAACCCCCTCCCAACTGTATAATTGGCAACAGCAGTATTAAACTCTTCCTAACCACCAAGTCCTAAATTAGTTCTGACACTTAAGCAGACTTTTCGTCTAGAAAATCAGCTTTTCTCTTTAAGTGACCATGTCATGCTTTTCCGTAGGGATGAAAACTAAAACCAGAGAGGTGTTAACGAGGTCTGAAAGGAAGCGATACTCCGAGATAAGGAAGAGGAAAACTTTGCCCTAGACCATCTGATGAAAACTACAACTTTTCCCTTGCCCAGCTAGGAGGAGTAATTGATTTCTGGGTATTCAGAGAAGCCTGGGCTTTCCAGGCGGGAATGGAGTGGGACACACAAGATGAGAAAGGACCAGGTTTGTAGCTAGTTGCCCTGAACCGTTGCTGAATCCATTTTCCGAAGCAGCCCTCCAAAGGATATCTACCACCACCACAGCCTTTCCGGAGAAGCGTGCCTTCCACGGAAGGATCTAGTTTTCAGATGAAAAAAAATTGCTACTAGGGGGTTGCCGCCCTTCTCCTGATACCACTGGTAACAACGCAAAAACTAAAAGGAGGGAAGGGCAAGACGGAGGATGCTCCGGTGGAGGGAGAGCGATGCAGGCACCAACTGCGGTCCCCCAGCCTGGAGTGTCTCCGGGCTGGTCCCGTGCGGGGAGAAGCGGAGGGTGAGGGGTGGAGGACTGCGAGAAGGGGCACGATACGTACGGTTGTTGGGGTCGCTGGTGTGCTGGTTCAGGGGGATGATCTCCATGCGCTGCTGCCCGTATAGGTAGTAGTCCAGCTCCTCGGCCGTGCAGCGGTATCGAGCGGCACCACGGTCGCCGCATTTGCCGCCGCCGCTGCCGGCCCCGCACAAATCCTTTCCCTGCAGGGGAGCGGGCACTCCCCCGGCCGGGAGCTCCGAGCTCTGCAGCGGGCCGAATACCGGGAGCTGGGTCACAGGCAGGGAGGTCAGGCCAGCCAGGGAAGCGGCAGCTGCAGCGACGCACGAGGAGGTGGAGGAGGAAGACGGAGTGGACGAGGAAGAGGAGGAGGAGGCGGAGGAGAGGGAGGTCGGGCGCTGGCGGAGGTTGTCAGCCGAGGGCTCGGCTCTCTCGGGCGGCTGGAGCTGGGCGAGGGGCCCGCTGCTTTTGAGCTGGCTGCTCTGCGGGAAAAGCTGCTGCCAGTGCTGCAGATAGGCGGGATCCACCTTCAGGAACGCGGATCCGCCGGGGTCTCCGGGCTTCAGCATCGCTCTGCCTGCGGAGCGGGGAGGAAGGGGACAGAGGCGTGAGANCCTTTCCCTCTCTCCGCGGAAGCAAACGACTCTCCGCTGACAACAGAGAGGAGGAGGAGGAGGCGGAGGAAAGTTCAGTCACACGCACACGCGCGCGGGTCTCTCCTCTCCGGCCGCTGCTGCTTTCCACACGGGCGCTTCCAGGCGGACGGCGCGGGCAGACAGTGCCCTGCCCCCGAGCGAAGGTGCCCCGCCGTGCCGGGCAAGCCGGAGGGGCCCCGACCCGGGTCTTACCTGAGGCGGGGTGAGCTCTGCTGCGCGGGCGGCGTGCGGAGGTGTCGGCTGCCCTGGGAGCCTCGGAGCCGGACAACGGCCGGGACCAAAGATTTGGTCTTTGTCCACGCGGGAGCGGGGTGATCCTCCTCCAGGTGCTGGGGACCGGCGGGTCGGCTAGCTGCGAGCCGCCGGGCTCCCTCTGCCGTGGCTGCGCATCGCAGTCGCGGCCGGGCGCTCGGCTCGGCTCTGGCAGGCTCTGGGCGAGACACGTGGGTTTTACGACAACGCAAAATACAAGTGTGTGTGGTGTGTACGAGAGGGAGGGGAGGGATCGGGAAGTTACCAGCGAGTCTGGATGCAGAGCTCTTTTTTTGGCAACTTCCCCCACTTTGTTCCTTGCTCAACTTTTAAAGGTGCCCCTTTCTTCCCTTCCCTCCTCCTTCCCTCGCTCCCACCCTTCAGCCTTCTCCTTCTCTCCCTCCCTCCAGTTTCCCTCCCTCCCTCTCTCTTTCTCTCTCTCTCTTCCCCCTCAGCTCCGAAGCACAAACGCCCTGGAAAGAGCTGGGCTTCTGGCTTTTATCCTGACGGGAGGGGAACGATGGCCCGGCGCCTTCCCGAGCGGGATCCGTGCCGCTGCGCCGATCCCAGTGCCGAGCTGCGGGAGCTCCCGGCCCCGCCGGCCCAAGCGCCTTGCACCCGACTAGCCTCCCGTTAGCTGTGCTCTTGCCTCACTTGCTTTTTGCCCCTTGGGGTTAGGGTGGATTTTAGACACCTATCCGACCTGTCCTGATACTGTCTCAGCTATTACTTAACATGTGTGCTGGGATGACCTGCCTCCCTTTCCCCTCGTCTACCTGAGACCAGTCCCAGTACAGCTGAGGGAACCCACCGCCCTAGAGTTTCTCCTTCCTCAGACCTTACACCCTCGAGCACCACTAGCACGCCTCACTCCTGCTCTTTATACTCGGTTACTTGCACTCACAGTGCAAGAAGTACGCCAGAGGGAGATGCAACCTGTGGCGAGAAACTTCTAATCTCTAGAGACTTTTCGTCCCCACTTTGCTTAGAAATTAGCGTTTTCCGCCCCGCTGCTCAGTTATCGAGCTCACGTATCAATGAGTATTAAACAGGCTTGGGGCTTTTTTTCAGTTTCTTTCCTACAGCGTACAAAAAAACAGACGAGAACTATAATCTCTTAGGTATATCACCCGTACATAGTATGCCCTGCATTTAGGACGAAGTACACAAACTGTTTCTCTTACCAAAACATCTCTCTAATGTCAGAAGATCCCTTGTAGACAGGTGTTATGTTTACACTGAATGCACAATTGCTTGCAAACATAACGTGTAAGCGTGTAAAATGTTTTCACCATTCTCCACACCCTAGTTTCTAGTTTGTTTCTTTCCCACCCTTCATTCTCGCAAAGCCTGGGAAAGCTGCTGCTGTTTAGACTTTGTCTGTGTCTAAGGCAGGACATTTTAACACAAATTTGAACAGGGCTGGGGCAAAAAATGTTTTGACTGGCGTCATTTTGACAAGGTCATCCGTCATCTGCTCTGTAGATTGATAACACCTAAATTAAAGGCAAACACGAGTAGAAACACCCCCAACTCTCATTTTAGGGGTTATAAAGTTGGATATAAAAACCTTCTTTAGGTCTTTGATCAATTCCATTGCGTATTATGCAATAATTTTCATCCTTCTCTCTCTAATAATCCTCTTTCTGAAGTTCTGCAGTGCTACCGCTCAGCTGAGGGACAGAGGTGAGGGCTGGGAGTCTGTTCGCACCATCGCTGGCGGGCGCACAGTGCGGTGCTGAGTACACTGACAGTGGGCGCGCTTGGTTTTCTCTGTTTTCACTGCATTAATACAATGTGTCGTCCCTACCCAGCTCCTTCCTGGTCACGATTTTATTCCAAACCATCCGATTCTTTCAATTTTTTTTTTTTAATTATTTTGACGTGCTCATCTATGCTGTGGGTTGTTTTCCTTACTGGACTTCTTTTGAAAACACTGAATTGCTTTTAGTGGTAGCAATCTCTAAAAATTCGTTTCGCGCTAGAAAAAGGTGATGAAGTAGAGGAAAGATCCTAACTAATGGATTTAAGTACATTGTCAATACCTGCATTTGCTTCGGGTTGTTAACAAAAGTATTCCATGCGGGCTCATATCCAGGAGTACTTCAATCTGCTGCTTTTGGCATTTTTTTAACAGACAGAAAAGTAGCGCTTGGAGCGATTAAGGTGGTAGAATAAAATGTATAGACTCCTTTGACACTTCGGGACCCTGCCGAAACGGAGGAAAGGAAGAAAGAAGGCTCGCCGTCTTTGCCAGTCCTCAGGCCGTGCGGGTGGCGAGGAGGGAGCCGGTCCCCTCAGCAGCCCTGGCCCGCGCCCCTGGCTCTGCCCGCGGGTCCGGTCGGTCACTCACTCGGGAGGGGGCCGGCGGGGGCCGGTGGACACACTGCGCCTTGTCATTTGGCTTTTTTCCTCAGCGACAAGAACCCCCGCTGAGCCGGGTCCACTCGACCCAGGGTGGGAAAGGAGGAGAGCGCCCGCGGGAAAGTCGGTGAGCAGCGGGTCAGCGCCGGTGCCGAGCGGCGGGCGGA
>VYXC01008353.1:196090-210509 GCA_013397175.1 Platysteira castanea
AAAAAAAAATATATATATATACATATGTATAATTGAATATTACATGGCCACATACTAGAGCTTCTATTGGTAGCAGATTTTTTTCTTAAAACTGGACTGATAATTGTTTTACTTTGTGTCATTATTAAGACATTCTCCACCATCAAAGAAAGATTAACAGCATGAGAACCCAGTGGGATTAGAGAATGAAGAAAAACTGTCACTGTTTAGACCAAAGATTTGGCAAAACATAACAGTGCCCTGAGGTGTTGGAACATAAAATGCCAAAAGTATTTGTAGCTTGACAATTTTGACAGGCTCAGGATTTGGAATTAGAGAATTGTTAATGTTGGCAGCTTTGTTAGGGGGCAACTAACTCACAATGATCTTAATTTTGTTCTCAAAGTGGGATGTGAACAGTTCACAAAGTTCTGTTGATGGAGGAAGAGCCAGATTAGTCAGCTTCCCTGCAATAAAAAGTTACAAGAAAGTAGGGCAGTCTGCCCATTCAGCAATTAAGTTGGAATAATAAGCAGATCTGGCTAGTTTCAGAACATCTCTGTACACATTTATATAGTACAAACTTGTAAGTGTACATGCAGACAAGTCCTCAAACAGCATTTAACTTAGAGCCCAGAACATTCACTTTTGAGTACACCTTCCAAAAAGAAATGTACAGAATCTGTATGCCCTTTAGGATATTATGAGGATGGTTAAGCTATTATATATTTAAGAGAAAATCTGGAATATCCTGAACCAATCAGTAGTATAAAAGGAAGCTGCTTTGTTCTGGCAGACAACTACATTCAGTTAAAATTAGTGGAAAGCTAAGATATCACAAACCTTATTTAAGTTTTACTCCGATTTTATGTCATTACGTGGTTGAGAGGTGAAGTATTGTTTGTTTTGGGGTTGTCTTTTCTTGTGTAAGTGTGTATGGGTTTTGGTTATTTTGTTTGTTTGTGGGGTTTTTTTTTTATTTGTCTAAGAATAAATGGTAGCAATAAGTAAAAAAGAAATAGTGGCAATTAGCACCTCCTTCAGGAATTTTATCTACAAAGCCTCTTATCAATACCACTAACTACAGATGGCTGTCCTCCAGATGAGGACACCAAGTCAGTGAAAATAATAGGTCTTGATCCTACATGGGTTAAGTATGGCTTTAGACTTCACACATAAAAATACAGTCTTTGAAACCAGCGGAGTAAGTGTCATGTGAACAACTAAACATTCAGAGGAAAGTGGTCCAGAAGTGAGCATATTTCCTTTGCCTCTGTGTTTAAATTTGATGAATACAGCCTTTGGTAAAGCTACTGAAAGTTCTATTCGTGGCAGATAGATCACAGAGTACAATGTTGTTCTTGGAGCTAAGTCTGAGAACGAGAATGGGACATTTAAGATTTGGGGTTTAACTGTATAGTCCAAGATTGTTGCTAAACTGCCTTCACATTCATATAGGTTTTGTCTTGTTTCTCTCACATTTTTACCAAATTAATTACTAACAGTGAATTCTTCAGTGATTTCTGCATGATGAAGAAGAGGATAACATGGTGCTGTTTGTTCTATTTTAGGAAACTGAGCAATTTGCTTCACCCTCAATGCCTTCAGTGTATGTTTTGGTAAGATTAAAGACAGTGCACATGGCAGTAATTCTGGTATTCCTTCTTGTGGATGAATCATACAGAACAGTCAGACACATTCGTAAATCATATTACTGTGTAATTTATTATCAGAAAGGATCTTAAGCAGTAAATGACAGAAGTTCAAACTCTCAGTAAAAGCAGTAGATTATATGGTATTGTGGAACAGATATGATGGGGGTCATCAGGTGCAACACCCTGCTCAAGCAGGGATACCTAGACCCAGCTGCCCAGGACTCTGGCCCATCAGGTTTTTCATATCTCCAAGGATGGAGACTTCCCCAGCGTCCTGGGCTACCTGTGCCAGTGCTCAGTAGCCCTCACAGTAACAAAGTGCTTCTGGGTGTTTAGATGAAGGCTCCTGTATTTCAGCATGTGCCCATTGTCTCTGGTCATTGGGCACCACTGAGGAGAACCTGGCTCTCTTTGCACTGTCCTTTCAAGTATGGACATATACTGGTGAGATCACCCTGAACTTCCTGCTCTCCAGGAGGAACAGTCTTTTAGCCTTTCTTCATAGGAGAGACACTCCTCCAATCCCTTCAGCTTCTTCATGGCTGGACTACCTCTAGTATGTCCATGTCTCTTTTACTGGGGAGTTCTGAACTGGGGTCCAATCAGTTTAAAAATAAAATTATGCCAAATAGTGGCTGGTTTTCCTGATTTGGTGTGTTAATAAATAGAAATTGATAATGTGACTTTAAGTGATGTTACAGAGAAGAATTCAGAGGAAAAAGGCGAGAGCAGCAAGAAAGCTGTTACCAAAGACTGTGTGAGTGAGCACAGCTGCATGCCTTAGCTCAGCTACCTGAATATTTTGATCAAACCAAACCCAACAGCATAATTTACCACCTATGTAATTCTCAACCTTTTGCGAGAGAATCAGCGCTCACTTGTGTGAGAAAGAGGAGTTAAAGCCAACAGCAGCCAGCCCCATTCTGCAGGTCTAACGGGACACCAAAACTGGTACATAAGCAGACAAATGGAAGATGGCAAGAGCCAGTGGGCAAGTCAACACCAGAATCTCCAAAAAATAGTGAGAGGAGCTGTCTTGTTGAATTAGTCAGTTGTTTTTGCAATGCTCTGGAAGGAAAAATACAAAAGCATTTTTGTATCTGTTGAGTGGAAAGAAAATGGGTACAGAAGGGTCGAATAGACGATGAGATCCTGGAACTGAGTCTGTCTAAGAGAGTTGCCTGCTATTTTTTAGGGTACATCTACATGTTCTATATAATCTTGCATAATTAAACCACTTTCTTACTCTCTTTCTTTCACCAGTGTAAAACTGGATCTATTAATTATGAGGTTTTCAAGTGAGGTGTTCTGGTTCACTGATCCACCAAATAACTGAACTACAAAGAAGAAAGGTACATTCTCTATCAGAGCAGCAGGGTTACATGATCTGCTGCATAGGTCTATTAATATTACTTCATATGACATAAAGGACCAGATGGAGTCTGTCACTTGTGAGTCACAGGAAGAGAAGGAAGAATGGGATCGCCACTGGCAATAACCCATGATTGGGTCAGATTAGGTACAACACAAAAGGGCATCTTCCAAATAAATGTGTAATAAATGTGGTTTCTGATTCTGGCTTGTCCTGTTGCACCCATGAGCAGTTTGGCTTTTTTATACCACATCACAGACCCTGCCTCCCCCCGACAGCTCTATCACTGACAGCTCCATGTTATGGGCTATGTATAAGTTCCTGCACCACCTCGTATTCTTACACACATATCAGTTCTCCTTTTCAATGACTGGGGAAAATGCCTTGGAAAAAAAGCACATTAAGGGAAGTAGACTATGAAACTACAAAAAAATAACCTGTAGCTGCAGTTACAAAGAACAAGGATTATCTCACCAATGTTATTATTAATTGCCTATCCCTCAATAACCTACAGCAACATGCAGAGACACAATGTAAAATGGGGAGCTAGTTTTATCATTAATGAGTGAGTTACCCAGACTTGTCACCTTTTCCTCTCTAACCCTAACTACTGAAGAGATCATCTGTTGGAAAATTCTGAGTAATTAGGAGTAAACACAAAGGGTATTGATCTTGCAATATCCATTTCCCTTCTTCTGAAACTCAGTAGGAAAAACTCCTTTGATGACCTTTGGACGCAATGTTACAAGGATAGCCTCAGAGTCTTGCAGCTATGCTAAAGTTACCTCTTGGGCTGGTGAAGTTATGAAAACTTTTGGGACCTCACCTCTTGCTGAATAATCATGGTTCTTGGCCACTAGACATTACGCTCAGGAAGGAAGAGGTCAGTAAAAGCAGCTGAAATCTATCTACAGTACTCATATCTCAGGCTCCTATTGTGCCGTGTTGAAAGAAGAGGAAGTTACCTCTGTCATTAGATTTTAGGTGTCTCTTGGCTGGCAACTTCTGAACACCTTCAGTCCCTCTGCAGAAGAAAATCCTTTAGTATCAAAAGAGTGTTCCACTCTAATCTAAGTGACTTCTCCCTATATCTCTCCATTTTTCTTAAAATCCAGTTGTGCTACTCCTGTTTTCTACGTGGTTGAACCAAGGTAGGAAAAAGGAATAAATAAAACTTAACGTAATGCAATTAAGCAATCTATAACAACATTCCATAGAAAAGGTTATGCCTCCATGATTTACACTGGCAATTCTTGAGCATATTAATCTGTGAAACTGTATGAACCTGTTTTTCCTAAAACAAAGTACCCCAGCTGTATTCCATAAACTAGAATTTTACTAAAGACTGCATTTTATGTCATCCCTTCTGATTCTCACTCCTTTCAGAGTCAATGGCAGTATACTAGGGCTATGTATTGTCAATGGGAAAATTTAAAAACACTTTTCTTTTGCATTCATGTGAAAATGGAAATAGAAGGCAGGGCTGAAAATATGTATTCCTTTGGGTATGTTGGTCTTGTTCTTATTACTTCTGTCTGTCCTTCTCTTTTTGTGCTGCTGGAATTTCTTAGGGGAAAAAAGGCATACAAAATAAACATGAACTACTCACCTTTTCACTGACTTTTCTCTTCACATTTATGCCTTACTTCCAGGATAAACAAGAGTAAATCTCTTCTCCAAGTCCTATTGAATTTACCATACTGATCATGATATGGGGTAAAAATGTTGTAAAGTGTCTAAACACCCAAGGTTTGATGTATACTGGTGTTGTGGTGATATTAGTCTGAACTAGGTCATTGTGCAGTTCTTGACACCAGACTTTTATTCCTGAGTGAAGGCCTTCTGAAGTCAGCTTTCTATGAAGGCAGCTTTGATGACACCTGAAGTCAAGCCAGGCATTCATGACTTCTGTTAGCTCACTCACTCTACTCCCATGGGCATCTCCTGCCTACATTTTTTAGACAATTTCATTCAGAATTCCTTGCAGCACTTTCTAGGATGATATATAAAATTCCAAGTCTGTTTTGGAAGGCAAATCCTCAAACTACAAAACTCTTTCCAACTGCTAATATTTTTTATGAGAGAAATGGAACTGCCACTGCAGCTTCTGAGGTTTTATAAGTAGTTGAGTCTGGGTCAGTGTGCAAAGTGTGTGACAGTATGCAAAGACTTTTTCCTGCTTCTCAGTCTAAGAGTCCTCCTACACGGATTATTATAATTTGTGCTTCTCCAGGACTGGCAGCTGCCAATAACTAAGGTTTGGTGCTCTTTAGAGTTTGTTCCTAATAAAACACCAAATAATGAACAGTCTGTAGCTATCTGTGATCATTTCTCCTGAGAAGGGACCTGTAACTGATTCTGTAACAGATATCTTCTTCCCTACCCAAGGCAATTTTGAAAAACACCTCCTTGGGAAGCCCAGAGTTCTATTAACAAATGATTCTATTAATCTGAAGTACAATGCCTTCCAAACACATCTGTTGTTCAGAAAGGAAAATGCAGATAATTCACAACTGGTTAGTTAACTACAATTTTAGAATCAAGCAAGTAATTTAACTGAATTCAACTATTTGCCCAGGATACTGAGCATGTGCTCAGTCTTAAAATCATTATCCACATAATATTGCATAATATTGCACACTGCATAGTGACAGCAAGTGGTATTACTCATAGCAGCCAGGATTGCTCATGCCAAAAAAAATTGGTTTATTCTGTTGTTTCCCCCCGCTTTCCCTCACAAGGCATCACTTTAGCTTCTGCAACTCTGAATGCCTGTGAAGACCCTTTGAAAATATACTTTCTATTAAATTTACTTGTCTTGCTGGCATTACTGCTAGGTAGATACATAAATGCAACATTAGCAGGCAATAGAAGCAGGAGTTTAGGGAAGGACAACTGCTTTCTACCTCATTCCACTCACTCAGACAATTAATGACTTTGAAGATGATTCTGCTGAAAAAGTGATGCAAAACTGGATAGGACCTCAGTGACTGATGGTCTCCTCAAAGCCTCAGTCAGTCAGCTTCAACTGAAGCAGCTGAGATTGCCCAAGATCTCAGCAAAATTCACTGTTTGCTTTATCAGGTACCTTGCCCAGCAGGGAGGAACACAGTTTCCAGGCAAGATAAGTGTTAAATGAAGCAGTTGTAGATCCTGACACTATCTGGTTATCCAATTTCAGACAGGATGCCAAGGCTTCACTGGGTGACACAGAGCTCTGTGTACTACTGCAAACAGTATCTCAGACAGGTAGTCAAAGCATCATGTCACAGCACAGTTTTGCACTTACTGTGATTCAGGATGAGCCAGTTGCACAGCAACTTTCTTGTCAGCATCCTGATGTCTTAATAGAGAAGGCAATAGCACCCTCTGGAAGACAGAGACACGGTTGTCATTGTACTGCTGGAAGCTGCCTCAGAGGCGACTCACCATTTTCTCTCCCAATTTTTGAAAAATACAGATGGAGTCTGAAACTGAGCCACTGATGTGTGCGTAGCAATGAGGTAGACAGATGAGCTAAATTTTTTTGTAAATCTCTGAAAAAGTCTGTGGGAAAAGAAGAGAAAGGGAATGTGAAATCCTAACCTCATATTTATCCCAGTTCACCATAGTATGAACTTGTGCCTGTCTTCTTAGCTGTTCTTCATAGATGGTCTGCTCCTGTTCCAGCTTTCACAGAGGAATTCTTTCCAATTATTTGATCTGAAAGCCGTGGTCATCTTATTTTCCTCCAGAAACCAGGATTGGGACACCTCACAGTTTTTCTTATTCAGTTCATGGCTAAAATATAACTTCTGATAGTATCTGTAATCACACAGTCCTATTCTGGGTCTGAAGGAAGAAGCATGAATCACACCTCTATCTTTGAACTGGTAAGACGGACACAATGGTGGATAAGCTTCATTTAATCAGATCATAGCTGTGTAATGTCTCTTCTACCACTCATATCTTCTGGCAGAAAAGACCACATGTGGACACTCTTAGTCTCACTAAGAACATCCTTAGCCAAGCTGATCCTTAAAGGCTGCCAAATATATAAATCTTACACCACCAAATGTAAAAATCCTACTCAGACAGAAAATGCAATTAATGGGGAAGTATCACAGACAGAAGACAGAGAGAAGAGAAGGTCAGCCAACAGGGACACTCCTGCTGGAATGCTTCACCAGCGCGCTGTTCCTGTGCTCTGGAATATCCTGCTCTGACAGAGGCAAACATTACTTTGCTAGAACTGAGTTTACACTGATGCTAAAGAGGCAGAATAAAGATCCAAGTTCTAATTTACATTTCACTCACTTTTGTGGTGAACTTATTTTGCTTTTGTAAATAGTTTGAATTTAATTTTTTAATGACATTGTAATTTATGAACCATGCCATTAAAAGACAACACTTTAGCTGTGGATGACATTGTTTATCCTTTAGGGGAACATTTGCTGCGTTAGCCATAATATACATAGCCAATGTGTTTATGAAACAAGTACCAACTTTGTCTTCATGTTCTCGAAGATTTATTGGTTCAAATTTACAGATTGGTGTCCTAAGTGTGAAAACAGTAGTTTGCACATCACATGATAGATCCATCTGCTTTTACAGCAACGTATAAGCACAACAGTTGTGAATATACTCCAGATTTACAACACTACTGAGGTCTTCTACAAAGAGATACATATAAAGCTGTCACTTGCCTGACTATGTTGTCTCAAGTTGGAGAATTTTGATGCAGAACATTGCTAAGTCTAAAAAAGTCCTGGCTTTTCTGTCAATGGGGAGAGAGACAGGGCCCCAAATAGGAAAAAGCTTTCCTGGAACCGAATTTTAAGTATTCATTGTAATCCCTTGTCTTCAGCAGCAGCTACAACTGGCAGTCTTAGCGCCGACTTTTTTTCTCACTTGTCAGATTGATGGAAAGAAAGATGTGAAGGAAGAGATCTGTAAAAAGTGAGTTTCCTAGAAGCCTTGTAATGCCAGTGAAATCATAAGAATGCTAATGTTTAAAGAAGCCTGAACATTTTGGAACAAAGCAGTACATGGACTTTATCAATCTGATGTTTTAATGAGAACAAAAATGCCACCACTAGTTTGCCAAGCCAAATTTTCTCTATTTCTAAGAATACCATTGACATATCCTTAGATACAATCAGAAAAACATCTGCTTTGTTTCTACTCTGATGCTGCTTCTGCTAGAAACCAGGGCTGTATTTTAAGATATGTACAAACTGACATAAAAGTAAGTCAACTTCCAGGTAGCTTTTGTGGGATTACATTTAAATCCACCAAGGTCTATTTTGACTGAAACCAATAATCAATGTAAGTCTTTGGGGCTTCTAATGAAGATTATCTAGAATTCAATGGATTAAATACGGAGGACTCTCCAATCCGTTTCACCATCCAAATCATTAGTTTGTCAAGCAAAACTGTAGGATATGCCATCCAAAACATTATGATTTTAATGTATGTTTCCAGACACAGGGAAAATACGGCACCCAGCAAAGTATAAGCTATCTAAAGACTGAAGGAAACACAATACTTTCAATGGTGTTAACAGCTACACTAAGTATTTTGGCACATAAAACACAACGTGAAGTTAAATTCTGAGAGCATTTCCCAGTAAACTGCTATTAACACATCTGATCCTTGAGCTATTTATCCCAGGTTCCTTTGCTGGCAGTCACAAATTTGATCACTTTCATAGAACCACAGAACAGTTTGGGTTGGAAGGGGCCTTCAAAGGTCAGCTAGACCAACTGCCTGCCAGGAGCAGAGACATCTTCGACAAGACCAGGTTGCTCAGAGACCTGCTCTGTCTACTCAGACCAATTGAAATTTCCCAGACTGTTCCCACTTTTTTCTTACTGTCCTTCATATCAATGGGTGACAAAAATGAAAATCAGTAAAACATTTAAGGACAATATACTAAGCAAAAATACTCACACTTAAGGCTTAGCAGTCTTGCTTCATAGGAAATACGGCGAACACAACTGGCAAACATGCCATCAGCATCAGTTTCTAACGAATTAAGTATTGGGAAGGGACAGCAGTATGAGCAAATTTTCATTCCAGACAATTGCATTTCCATGCATTATGCATATTCTATGCATTTTGTAAGAAATTCTTGTTTTAAAATGCTTTGTGCAGTCTTCAGGGCTCAGAGGGTTGATGATGCTTTAAAAAAACTTTTGCTTTTGTTTTATTAAACTTCCTTCTTCTTAACCCATGGGTGTTTTCTCCATCTTATTTTCTTCCCCCCCATCCTGCTGAGGAGAGTGATAGAGTGGCTCGGTGGGCATCTCATATCCAGCCAAGGCCATCCCACAACAGAAAGCTCTCCAAAACTGTGAATCAGAATAATTTCCAAATTATCCAGAATTCCTTTCTCAAAAATAACACACTTATACTACCATTAATTACAGGCACTACAATGAGGGTGGCTGCTGGAATAAGTTACCAGCCAGAAAATGTAGAATTTGCAAAGCACTTGAGAGTAGGATTTTTATTGAAAAAATCACTTACAAAAGAGACAATCAACATAGCATGGACAATGGTAAGAGAAAGAAGAATAGTTTTGATGGTATTTATTTGAACACAGAAAACAAACAATACTAAAAAGTCAATATATGCAGAGCAATTGTATCATGCTCATCAGAATATCACTTTTTATTTCGAGTGTAACAAATCATTACATTTTCCTATATACCGTAACATGGAAATTCTTAGTGAGGATCAGTGTAGAGAATTTTACCTGTGACTGACCATTCATATCACTGTTCCGAAAAAGGATGCTAAGTAAAAACACTGACTATATTTGCTAACAGCTGACCACTTAATGCTCACCTTATAAGCAGGACTGTTGTCCTTTCCTCGATCCTTACAGTCTTGGCAGAGTTCCTCTAGCTGTTGCACAGGTTTAATGTACAAAAGTGTATACAAAATCATTTCATATTGACAAAGGATTGTGGTAGATATTTCTCAGAAATTTGACCTCTGATTGGCAAGATCTCCAAGAAGAATATTACAGCTCTAATAAAATACTTTGTTCACTTCAGTGTATATTTTCTTAAAGACCTGAAAGATGCAACAAGTAGGGTGGTATCTAAGTCAAGTGTATGCAGTTACTTGCATACGAATGAGAGTAAAATCTTAGTCAAAGTTAAAGTAAATATAGAGGTGAAGAACTGGACACAAATCTTTCTTAAGGTACATTAAGAAATCTTTTTTATAAAGTGTAATGTCAGATAGAAAATTAATACATGCTTTCAGAAACACTGCATGTTACTGAATAGAAATTAGAAAGAAACTAGACAGATGAGGCTCTTGATCAGGCATTACTTTTAACATGGTAATAACAATGCGGAGCTTCAGGGACACTGAAATGACACATATCTTTTTTCCTTGTACCTTCTAACCCATATTTCCTGTACTAATGAGTCTAGCTTTGTACTTCTGTCAGCACAGCAGGCTCCAGAGTGAGTTGGAGAGAGAAATATCACATATCCTCAACATTCACTCATCTTGAAACAAACCACCAATGTATTTTTCTCCATTTAAAACCATTCTGGCAGCAGATTTCTCCTTTGTTCTAGATGTTCAAGTCTTTCGTAAAATTATCAGTTTTCCTACAAAATCTCTCTAAATATTTGATGCTTTCCTTACGATTTGTAAAGGAAAAACTCTTGTACTTGTCATTGTCACTTTCCTTTTGAACAGCTTCAGGTTTCATTTTCCCTTTTGATTACTACAACCTAATCTGGTATTTGGAAGGTGGGGGCCAAACCCATTCACATGCCTTAGCACTGCTGATTATGTTCCTTGTCTTCTGAGTGCTACTCCTGGGTTGCCATTTACTTCCTAGGTAATTAATGAGCTTTCACTGTTTCACTCCTCCTGTGTCCTTCTTTCCCTAACCTTCCCTTGGTCCCCTCCTCCACCAAGAGCAACTATAATAATAATTGAAAATCTCACATGGAAAGAACAAACCTGTACCTATTCTTCACCATAGGCATCTGATGGAATGCTACTTTTTCAGTTTCCCATTTCCATATTTGAGGAAGGAATTCTCTTTTTTTCTTAAGAGCCTAGGGACACAGACTGTATATTCTGATTTGTACCTCTGGGCATTATCAGGGTGGAAGTATTGATTACTGGAACTTAAATTTATTGACAAAGTCATACTTTTCAAATACCTATGTACCTACCTTTAGGTGTAAGTACTTCTGTGGAAGAGAGACCGCAGCCATAATTTAGGAACATGCAACAATACTCGGAGAACTGGAATCAACAACTTACTAGAATTGGAAGTAACATTTGGAGAAAGGAAAAAAAAGAAGTAGGATCCTATGCATTTTATGTTGGTTTTTTTTTTTGTATGTTTCAGCTTTTTTGCCTTGAAAACAAAGAAATCTTACTGTACATTTCCTCACAGCTAGGCTTTACTGAAAAAAAAGTTTTTCAGTTTTCCCCTAAGGGATCTTATGCAACCACAGATGCTATGAAAAACAGAATTTAAATGAATGACTATGTGCTAAATGAGATGTGCAATTACAGATAGCTCTGATATCTTGTAAACATATAGGCTCAAAATGGTTCTGGCTCCAGCTGCACTATTTTGAAAACACATTGCTGGTATCACCTAAATAAATGCTTTGACCATTAGAGTGGAAAGGGTGACACTTCAAATCGTGTTTGGATACAAAATTTAAAAAGCTTAAAAACTGTTCACCAGAAGGAAGACACTTATCCGGAGCATAGGACACATTTATTTTGCATAAGTGCACCAGATGACAGGAGCAGTCTAAGCCATTTTACAAGTGGTTTAATAGAAAAGACAGCACATATGATACACTCCATCTTTCTGAAGTCACATAAAGGAAAAGACAAAAAAACACAAACAAAACTTCCCATAAACCTCTTTCTTCATTATTCATGAGGGCCATATACAGTGACTTACAATTTGCGGACCTTAAGTTGTTTTAACTGTGGCATCTTAGAATCATATGTCAGGTCACAATGGCTCTGATCTTTTAACGCTTTTAACCATTTTATGATTCAGCTGGTATATAAGATGTAGTGGGGCATTTCCTAGTCTTTATGGGATTAAAGTTTGGCTTTAAACCCATGATTTTATTCTGCCAGTGATACAAAACAAGACAGGTAACACGATGGCAATGTGAAACTTTATTGACAAAGATAAGTCCTGGAAGGGAGGACACACTTTCAGTGATTCAGCTTTGAGAATCAAAAACCCTTTTCAAAGTGAGAAAATAAAAATAAAAGCTCAGTTACAGCCATCTTACAGGACACAGTGCTTACGCCAGGTATTATCCTGGCAGCTGTCAAGCAGTTAACATCGATGAAAGTGCCTACAGAGCCATAAAGCATTATTATATGTACCAGAAGTCTTTTACCTGCATAACATGATATACTAGAGTAATTTGGATATAAAATATTTCTATATCACTACCATAAATCAAGCTCACATCATGAAGTGATGAAGGGAAGTGCTAGAATTACTGCCATTGCTAGTACTACTAGAAATCAAAATCTGTCAGATTCTATACGCTCAATAGCTCTCTCTTCTGTACCCATTTTAAACTGTAAAGAGCCCATAAGAACCAAGGAAACATCTCATTACAGACACTATTACTTAAATTGAAGACTGTCAAACAGTAACAAATTATTCTTTTAAAAGGTTGATGACTTCAAGAGACAAGCACCAAAATAACATGTCTGCTAGCTCTAAAATGCAACATGTCCTGTGCACCATATTACAAACACAAGATAGCCTAAACATACTCTTTGAATGGGCTACATAATTTCTGTCACAATAGCCTTATGCCACTTGAACAACTTAAAAATAAAGGAAAAAAAAAAGCAAGAAATGACAAAATGTGCTTATCTGTAACTTCTACTCGTGTAAGGACAAAGGTAATATTTCAACTAAAATCTACACATCCAGATGACGCCTGTTCTAATACTTGACCCATGTGGAAAGATAGAAGGAATTGGGCTTGTTTAGTCTACAGAAAAGAAAACTGAGGGAAGAAATGATAACAGTTTTGAAATTAGCTTCACTGAGGAGGTGAATAAATTGTTCATGGCTAGGGAAGAGGGAACAGGAAAGAACAGTTTCTGTTGTAGACCCTCTCCTGATTTTGCACCTTTTTATATTTTTTAATAAGAAGTTGTCTCTGTGCAAAGCCACAGTGCATTCAGTGTAGTTCTCAGCACACTGTATCCAGTTGGTGTAAATAGTTTGCAAAGACCTCTGAATTCTTCAAGAGAGCTATGAATAATTAAAGCAGAAAAATAAAGCATTCATAACAGGTTTTTACATGTTCCTTAGTTTCATTGCAAGGATTTATTCCTTCTCACAGCTAGCACAAAGTTTACTGTTTGTCTGGGTTTTGTGTACTTCCTGTTTGATAGTCATGGCATCAAACTCCTACAAAAAGAACACGTACTTCTTTTAGCATGAGGAAGAGATTTTCTGTGTAAAATTGACTTTTCACTGAACATATTAAGTTTCTGCCTCTTTTCAAGATTTCCTCTTTAAACATTGTTTTATCTTCTTCCAAAAATTATTTAGCAGCATCACCAGTATGCATAAACTTTCCAAGATAATGTAAACCAGATCCTGTCTCATCTTCTCATCTCACTGTTTTTAAATATCTTCAGTGCTATCAAGCACTCCTTTCATTCTTCCTGCCTCATACTGCCATCTTGTACAGGGATGAAACATATTTACTCTTCAATAAACAGGGAAGTTATCCTTGCAAACACCAACATGTTTATTGAGAGAGAGAGAGAGAAAGGGAACTCTTGGGAGTACTGTGGCTAGATAGCGTTGTTCAGCATACCTCCACCTTCATACACTCTGTATTAAGGAGTATTAAATTAAGCAGCCTCTCAGCCAGATCATCTTTTTTATGTCTTCCCAGCTTTTTGCTCATTCTTCTGTACCTCCTGGTTTGAATCAGTGTACTACTCTGACTGAATTGCTCTGAGACAATACAGTTTCATCAGCCAGCCTTGGTCTTCTTTCAAATTCAAAACTTGAATTAGTCTTGGCTCCACCTTCTTCCTTATTCCTTTCCCCATTCACCTAGTGACCCACAGGCATTTGAAGTATCAAAAGTGTTCTGTCCCACACACGTCAAATGTAAAAATACTTCAAATTAAAAGACTAAAAGATTTAGGTTAGATTTTAGGAAGAATTCTTTATGGTGGGGGTGGTGAGGCACCAGAGCAGGCTGCCTAGAGAAGCTGTGCCTGTCCCATCCCTGGAAGTGTTCATGCCCAGGCTGGATTGGTTGCTTGCACTCTTCAAAGTGTTGTAGGCATTTGGTTAGCTGCACAGACCACCTGAAAAGCACATAGTGAAGACATTGTCTGTTCATGGACAGGTGCACTTTTTGCT
>VYXC01008354.1:7588-27314 GCA_013397175.1 Platysteira castanea
CCCCATTATTTTGCATTTGTACTTGTCATTCCTGCACTCAAGAACGTTGACTGTTCGGGATAAAGATTATGTTAGACTGATCTCTAGTCTACACCATACTTGCCTTGGTTCTGCTTGAAAACACCTAAATATGTACAGGAACACAAGTCTCAAAGCACACTTCAAATACAGCCCATCTCAACCAATTCACTTCCAGTTTAAGAATTTTACGTGACACATGACTGCTCTGGGCAGGGGTTTGGACAGGAAATGATCTTCGAATGGGCACTGCATGAGT
Organism: Platysteira castanea; assembly: GCA_013397175.1. Lineage (NCBI taxonomy): Eukaryota > Metazoa > Chordata > Aves > Passeriformes > Platysteira > Platysteira castanea. Next base: position 7,866 of record VYXC01008354.1, read on the forward strand.
AAATTTCAACTTTTACACTTTAACACTTTAACAAGTGTTGTTTCACTGAAGAATTTAACACTTGCTCCTTTACTGAGGAACTCCAAGCTCAAATCCAGGATTAGCTCCATTGCTGCACCTCCAGTCAGGTACATAAGATTCTACCTGGTCTTAACACAAGCCCAGACATCCAGACAGGCATCCAGCTCTACCTTCAGATCACCTAGAAAGTCAACCAGCTAATCTGCTTAGCTGCTTTCAGCAACTCTCACTGGGTCCTCATCTGCATCCTATTAAATACCTTGGAAATACATGGGCAGTGCTTGAGCTGGTACAAAGAAATACATCCCAAAACAACATGATTTCTTCTTTGAAAACTTCCTTCTATTTCTTTCAAAACTGAGGAAGGCTCATTGACTCAGCATGGTCAGCTAAATTACTTTAGTAGCACAATATTGGAGGAGGCTGCTGCAATTTCTGTGTTTAACTCTAGGAATGGTTTAATATTACCATTTCTAATTGTTAAAACATCCTGTTTGTGCTATCAGAATCTGATGCATCTTAACAAAACAAACCCGATTCTATGACCCTGTGCTTCAGGCAGTAACAACTTTATACCAGAAGCAAATTTAAAGGAAAATGCTCACCTCCAGAAAACTTCCCACACAGCACAGAGTCCAGGGTGGTCTCAGCTTCCCCAAGTGCCTCAACAGTCACCTCTGGAAACTGCAGCAGACTGCTCGTTACCTGAGCCGTTAGGTCTCGCATTCTTCACTGTAAATAAAGAAAAAAAGGCAAAAATAGTCCCATGACAGCCATAAATATCTTTGAGACTTGACCCAAGCTTCATCAGTATGCAGTGACAAATCTCCTATACATCATTTGAAGCTCTTTCTGCTTAAAAAAAACCCAAAAACGGAACTCAGGACAGTTTTTTATCTCACAGCAGAGCAAAAGGAGAATCTTGTGCTTTTCTGATCCCTGTGAGATCAACAAAAAGTGACACAGAGCGACGGACAAGATAAATAACAGGGAAGGGAACAACACACTGAGTTCAAGTCTACTCATACAGGTTAGCAAGATGTGATCTCAGAAAAATCGTATTTTAAAAAGTTTGTGCTCTCCAGGAAGCACAAGCCTACAGCAGAAAATGAGAAGTAGAAAGGATTTCAGCACTCTATCCCAATAGCCCCCAACAGCTAAGAGTCTGTATCAGATGCAGACCAAAGGTTTGATTTCCCTTTCAGTGAGAAAACAAACAAAACTAACACAGATCAGAATTGGACATTAGAGCAAATTTACCCAGCTATCTGCTGTGGTTCTTGTCTGACACAACTCTACTTTCATCCATGAGCTGCAGCCTATCTAAGGTAGCTAAGCAAGCAGAAGTTCCTAAAGTCTGTGCTGTGCCAATCTTGTCTCTGCATTGCTTGCTTTACCCAGACAGAGAGACATAGGTGCCAAGGGTCTCAGTACAGAACTCTGCAGTGTGGTTCTCTGTGTGTCCCTCCCAGAGCAAGTTCTAAATCCTGGCTTCGTAACAAAGTTCTAGAAAGGTCTTCTGGAACCACTGGCAGTCATCTTGTCCAACTGCCCTGCTGCTCAAGCCATCACCTACAGCAGGCTGCCCAGAGCTGTATCCAGATGGATTTGGAACATGGAATTCTCCAACAGGCTTTTACAACCAGCAACCTGACAAGATCAAGTGCAGAAACACCTGCAACCCATGCAACAGGCCCTGGTGTTTGGTGACTCCCTCCTAACAATTTAAGGCTTCTATTCTCTCCACCACACCAGCAAAACAGCGTCACACCAGCGAAGGCCTGTCACCACTGTTTCTCCAAAACTGTATCCGACACCTGAATTCCCAGAGCAGCAAGCCACTCCGTCCTCGGCTGTCCCCCCCAGGCCTCCCGCAGACACGGCCCTGCCTGCCTAGGCCGCGGCCATGGTGTTGCCAGGCGCGGGCCGGGCGCAGTGCAGCCTCCACCGGCCCGGCCTGCCCTGAGGGGAGCTCGTGTCGGCTGCTTCCAGAAACAATGTATCCTGCACCTGCAGCAGGGTGCCCTGCAGGTTTGGGAGCCACACGGTAAGAAAGACATTACACTGTTGGAGCCCATCCAAAGGAGGGCAACGAAGATGGTTAACGGCCTAGGGGGGAAGCTGTGTGGAGGAGTGGCAGAGGTCATTCGGTCTGTACAGCCGAGAGGAGATTGAGGGGAGGCCTCATTGCAGTGGCAGCTTCCTCGTGAGGGGCAGGCACTGATCTCATCTCTCTGGTTACCAGTGACAGGACCAGAGGGAAAGGCCTGAAGTTGTATCAGGGGAGATTTCAGTTGGCTATTAGGAAAAGGTTCTTCACCCAGAGGGTGGTTGGGCAGTGGAACAGGCTCCCCAGAGAAGTGGTCACAGCACCAGCCTGACAGAGTTCAAGAAATGTTTGGACAATGCACTTGGGCACATGGTGTGATTCTTGGGGATGGTGCTGTGCAGGGCCAGGAGCTGGGCTTTCAATGATCCTTGTGGGTCCATTCCAGCTCAGCTTGTTCTGTGATTCCGTGTGAGACCATGTGCTACATTATGGTGTTCAGATCATACAAGGGTTCCAGTGCCAGCAGGTCACTGGTGGGACCACAGCTCATTGTGCAAGTGTCAGCAACCAAAGTCAGGTCCCAGGTGACCTCGGTCCAGATCTGCAGTGTCAGCAAGTGGGGCAGTGATGGCCTCAGTGCCAGAAGCTGGGCTGGAGACCACAGTTACGGGGCACATGTGTCCAAGGGTGGTTGTATTTTTCCCTAGCCAGATGTGCACACATAAATTGCTAGCAGACTTCAGGTGGGCTAGCCAGTGAACAGGAGGAAAACCTGTCTCTGGGAAGGGTCAGTGTCTCAGCCAGAGGGCAGAGAGGCAGCCCAGGGTGAGGGCACAGCCAACTGCCAGGCTTGAAGCTGTGCTGATCTTCTGGGGCTCTGTAGACAGGGTGGGGTGGGAACCTACAGGTGAGGGAGGAGCATTATGGAGAGTTGCCACAGTGATCAATGGCCGGTGTTAGAGGCACAGCCCTGTCTCCAGCAGCCTGCAGAGCCACACATGCTCTTGCCTGTGCATGGTGCATGTTCAGCCTCATTACTGGCTGAACCTGCCATGGGGAAAGCAGCACCCACATCCATGGGTCTGGGACAGAAACACCCCAAGGTTTGGAGTGCACCAGGGCAGGCTCCTGGGGCAGGAAGGAAGATGCCCTGGGTCAGCAGATTTATGACATCCTGCCACTACTTGGGCAGGCACTGACATCAAATGTTAAGGTTGGCAATACATTCACTAACTTAAACTTTTTTGTTTGTTTGTTTGTTTGGGGTGTTTTTGTTTGTTTGTTTGTTGTTGTTGGGGTTTTTTTGTTTAGTTTTTTTTTCTTTTTTCTTTTTCATTTCCACTTTGGTAATGGCAAGCGAGATGGGAAGGAGTGTGTTTTCACTGTTGTGCTAGAATCCACTGGACCACAAGCACAGAAGGATGGTGATAGAGCAGGAGCATCCAGCAGCTACAAAAGCTGTGCTAAGGCTAAAAACATCAAGCCTCGTGCATAGAAGAGACAGCACAATAAAGGTTCTGTTCCCTATAAAGGTGTACAGAAGAAAGCATCCATTTTCTTTACTGAGGTGCTGGAAAGACTCTCTCATGAATACCCTGTTCAAGAGTGAAGTTAGGAAGCATAAAGGAGATTAAAGATCATTGTTCGAACAACAGGCTTACTAAAAACTAATTTTTAGTTCTGTTAGGGATCAATTAATGACACCTTTGACAAATTATTTTAAGGTTTATCTGTAGATCTAGCTCTAATACATCAACATTTTGTTCAATACTATTTTATAGGATTCACTATGTCTTGTACTCTTAGAAACTGAGTATATGGAGCAATTATTTTTGCCAATTTGAAAGTAACAGTGTCTTCTACAACACAATCTGGAAAGGTCTTGGAAATAAATGACTCTTTGTGCAAATCCTGTATTACTTGTTCTTTTTCCAGTGTTGTGTGATTCTGAAGAGCTCTTTGCACACAAGAGGTGCCAGGCCTCTGCTTGCACCATAACTGACCACCAAGTAGCTCTTCCCCGGGCTGGTCTGACTCTATGCCAGCAGAGCTGCTTTATAGCCTGGCCAGGCATCCTCCAGCACTCCCTGCCCAAGACCACACAAGACCCTTCTCTAAAAAAACAACCAAGTGCATCCTCTTCATAGGTGTGCAAGCTCTGCTGTCCAGTAGGAGTGCCCCCACTAACAGTTCAAATAAGGAAGCAAGGTTTGTAAACATGCTTGAAAGCAGTACTGAGTTCCAGGATGACAAAAGGTAGGTAACAAAACATAGCACTTCAAATCACCACCAGACATGTGCAATACATTTAAGTGAATGTTAGTAAGGAGAGAGAAAAAAACCTGACCATTCTACAACACTGTATTAGCAAAAACTGATTTTAGTTGCTTCTTTGAATAAAATTTTACCTGGCCCGTTTAACTGTTGGGTCCTGCTGAGATGAGCACACCACTCCTGTCCTTTAAGGAAGACAGCACGGTCAGAAGCTGCAACAGGTCAGGTCAAAAGCAAAGGTTTTCCTTTGCCATGGAGTCCTGGGGTCATGTATGCTTGTGCTGTTGGTTTTCACAGAAATCACACACCCACCTCCTGCATTCTTCTCTCACTGTTACTACAATCCGAGTTGTAGTAGTATCAAAATACAGGCAAGCAGTCATTCACTAATAATTGACATTTCAGTTCAGATTAAAACCAAGCTCTGCACCGCACATCACTGACTGCCGTGGGATGAGCCTACTCTTGAGTCACGACAGAGCCAAGGACGAACTGACCTGAACGGACACGTCAGTAACCATAACTTGCATTTTTCCCTCTACCTCACATATTGGTCATCCACACAGCCCAGTGCTGGAAAATGCATTTTATTTTAGGAACAGCTTTAATTCAACAGGAACCACAGAACGTTTATCTTCAAGCATATCAAATAGACTCATTATCTTGACTACTTCGGTGAAAAAAGCATTCCTGGAACGGAAACCCAGATGCTTGCACAGAAGACAAAAGTACGAACAAAAGAAACAAACAGTGTCCTATTGCATAAAATTCTATTTCAGTATTTTCAGATTGGCCTAGACTAATTGGTGGCAAGCATTGTCTAACTACTCATGAGAATCTATGGATTGGTTTCTGCCTGTAGCTTCTTTTTTCCCCACCAGAAAATCAACAACTTTGCTATATATTAGTTACATGGGAAGTAATGAAATTGCAGCAAATAAATTTATTGCACTGACAACCCTGAGAGTAGTCTTCCATGAGAGGAAGTTCTGATGGGGGATTGAAATAGTTATCTGTGCCCTTACTTGCACACTGGACATGTACAAATATTAAGGAAAATAAACAAAGTCAATGTGAATCAATTAGCGCTTCAAGCACCGAGTGGCTATTGAAAGTAAAATAGATTTAAATCTCCTTTGTGTTATAACCTGCAATGAATACTTCCATCAGCCTTAGCTAATAAACATTTGAAAAAAAAAGTCTTAGGAATATTTGTGTTAACTCTCTGAGGTAACTCAAGAGAACCATTTCCACTGTAACACTTCTTTTCTTTACAAAATACCTTCTAATAACAGTCCTTAATGTTATTCATACTCCTGTCACTACTATCTCCCCCTATGTGTTTCCTGGAAATAAAACCTGCCATTACACCCCATTTTATTCTTTCTGAAAGGTAAGATTCTGCTGTCCCAAGGCAGTCAACCTTCCAGTGGAGTTTTCTCTGGGCTTACACCCCAAAGGTACAAATGCACAATCCAGCTTCGGCTTTTGGCCATCCAGCACTGGATTAAAGCAGGAATGTTAATACATTCTTGAGGAATTCTAGTATTTCTTTAGGGGATAAAAAGATACACCCTTTCAGCAATTACTTTCCTATAGAAAAACTTCAGAATGTTCTGTTTAGTGATGAGCTGTAGCTCCTGTGAAGTCCCCATCTCGTTTGCAAAAAAACTGCAGCTCTATGCCCTTACAGCCTTCTGCATCCATCCATCCACCCCCACGATGCATCCCACCTCCTCTCACAGGCCCCTCCTGCCCTTCTCTGGCACTACAATTCTCTCCCTCTCAGATACATGTGCAAACAGCTGCAAATCATCTTTTCCACTAATCCTTCACACATGAGTAGCAAGCCTACACAGAAAGCACCTACATAAAATCTATTTTCTCGACTTCATTATAAACCCATCCTTGACTGAGGATGACCAAGTTGGTGCCTTAACGCTTCAATTTCAAGTATTTGCCAGCCTCTTCCTTTTCTCAGGCTCTAAACAGAAAGTCACAGTGTCTGGTTTTGCTTCCATTTTCTTCTATGTCCTTCAAATTTCTCAGCTCCCATTCCTTGTTACACATTATGCTCACACATTCCTTTATAAATTGCTCCTCGGGGAAACTGGCCATCACTGGAGAACTATGCACTGAATCCAAGTTACAAAAAAAGGGAAAAAAAGAGTAAAACATTTTAACATGTAATTAAAACTTTTTTCAAGTAAAATATTACTAGAAAATTGGAAAGCTTTAGGAAGTTATTAAATCTAATGCCAATTGTCTTTTATTGCTATTGCTTGCTTTCTTCCTAAGCACAGCCAAATGAGGATATATTAGCTGAGGTGTAAATAAAATAGACACTAAAAATTAATAAAATCAGCTAATGCTATATTTTCATTTGTTCTAATTAATATTACCAAAAAATTATACATATATGTAAGTATAAATGACAGAAATATGTTAAAACACTATTAAGCTATCTTCACTAGCATTTCATCAGTCAGTTCCATTTGACAATAATCAGACTATTTTACAAATACTCTTGCACACTCTACAAAAACCAATTAGACTTGCCATCTGTATTCTATTCCAATTTTGATAATTTGACCTTTTACCCCATTTTCTGAGCTATTCACTGTACTTCTGTGCAATGTGAATATAAAAAAATATTGCTAGAACTTCCCTCCCCTTTCCTCTTTGACCATATTTAAAGTCATTCAAGTACAAAATACACAGAGAAAATAATTACTAACTTGAATCAAAGGTCTCAATCAAACTGCCACTTTCACATTTTAAACACCTGACATTTTTTTAAGCCTTCATTCAGTCATGAATACTTCCCCAAAGAGAAAAATATCCAAGTGCATGCAATTGCTTCTCTAGAATGATCTGTTCTGAGAAAGAAAAACCACGGCCCCAGAACAATCTTCTTTCACAAGCTTAGTCTGTTATTAATACATTCATTCACTATGTACAGGCTATTAGTTAATAAATAAATTATGTCTTAAAATAACTGTAGTAGTTTTTACTAATTGAAAAGTTTAATATCAGGTTCCACCATTCTGTAGTCTTCAAAGTTGCATCCATATATAAATTAACATACAGAAAAATAATCCATTGTCTAAAAGACTGCACATCAAAATAGTACTTCCATGTCTGCTTTTAAAAGAATAGGTTTGTGACTTTATTTATACAAATTGAAACTTTATAGGGACACATACTCCTTAACCCAAAACTGTTAATGAAATAATTATTTAAAAATACGGTTTGTAACCAAGATTTCTGTACATTTTTGTACCTTTTTCAGACTGTTATATTAGCTTTACCTTCAGGTTTTCAGTGCTGTGATATGCAGGCTTCAAATACTGCAAAGCATGTTTACAGACAATAAGTATTTCAATTATAGTAGCAGTCATATTATGAAAATAATTTTGGCTCAAATTTCAAAGTATCTTGGTAGCATCACACCATCTGTACAGTTAATTTTTTGCTGACAACAAATTTTAAGAAATAATGACACATCTGAGGTGTGATCTGGTTTTATGAACTAAAGAGCAGCTTTCCCAAAGTTTAAGACAAATACAAAAAAAAATATTGCACAGTTTAAAACACAATTGTTTACATTCTGACTTCAGAACAGTACAACTTAACCGTGAATGTAAGGAATTACCAGTTCGTATTTTAAGTCCAATTATTTGTGCCAGAAGGTCAAGCATAATTTTAAAATTAAAACTAGTATGTTTAAAATGTTTACTTGTTAAAGGAATTCTAAACAAACTTTTAAAAAGCTTTTGGAATCACTTTTGAGAGTCTGTAACTCCCACAAACCAACATTAAAAGTTCTGAGCAATACAGGTCATTCAACCCAATATTCCCTCAAAAAGCTATCAGACAGTAAGCACATTGGGAAGTATACATTTTTATTTAACATTCCTAAAATAAGCTGTATTTACATATTATATAAATGTATGAAGTCTTAATATAAAATAGAAAACTGCATTGACTGAGGAAATCACACTCCATATGGAGTTACTTACTGAAGACCATTTTTTATGAAATTTTACAATAATTTATATAAATTATCTCTTCCAAATTAGATGATTTTTCTTCTTTTTACTAATTCACACAATTTTGATGACTTTACAAACAGTGGTGTACATTATAAACTTAAAAAAACAGTTACAGCATCTTCCGGCGCACAACTGGCTTTGGAAAATTAGACAGTCTTTTTTTGTTCTTTCTTAGGGTCTTCCCTGCTGCATCTGTAGTTTCTTTCTGTTTGGTTTTTGTTCCATCCACTGGACTTCCAAAAGGAGAGATGAATTTTATTTCCACTGGTGGAGGTGACCAAGAACTTCCTTTTGTGTTTCTAAAAAGAAGGATAGGCATCAAATCAATTTTTCATTACTAACAGTATTTAATTGAGGAAAAAAACTGACATGGAATTACAAAATCAGTTCCAAAGAAAAATGCATGAGCTTCTTTGTAGATAGAATTAAGGCAAAAAAAGCACATAAATAAGGTTTGGTTTGGTTTTATTCCCTTTAGTCATTGGCCTGCCACTTCCTGCCATGTATGAGAAACTAACCTGGAAGAGTGGGGTTTCACAAGGCGGAATAAGACAATATAAGAGCACTGCAATGTCACCACTGCAGTTAGTATCCACCTGCCCTTTTCTATCCTCTCCCTCTTCTGTTTCCATTAGAAAACCAAACCCTTAAATGGGGAAAATGAGACCAGCAAGCTGGACAGGCTGATAGAGTGAGAGAAGACCTGCACAGCCAAGTGAGGAACAAGCAGTTAGGTGCCTAACAGCTGAATCACCATCACATTAAGAAATGCAAATAACTGTTCAAAACTTATTTCATACTTGCTTGCTTTCTTCATTTTTGATTTTGGAGTGCTAGGTCTCTTCAATTTTTGCTTTCCCCCAGACTCTACGGATTTGGTATCCTCTTCCTCTTTAGCCGGAACCTCCTATGTTAAGGCAACAAAAATGTTACTCATGAACAAGTTATTACACTTCTACAGAATAATAATGTTTTTTTCATTAAGAAATCATGCCAAAGTTATTTCCAGAAGAATTTTCAAAAACAAACCTTCCACATCAAATTATTTTACCATTCCAAAAGTTCAAATTCTGAAATTAACAGATGACATACCAAGTAAGTTTAAAGAAAGCCACTGTGCATTTTCTTAGAGGCAAAACAGTATTTATCAATTCCTGATTTACATAGATTCAAAACTGACTTTTGTAGCTAGTTTTCATGAAGAAAAACAAAATTTATGCTGATTCATTTAAAGCTCTTTTTAGATATGCTTCCAATAAAAAAGGCAAGGCACTGCAAAGCATGATCTCAAAAAATGGTACAGAATTAAAATCAAGAACATGGGACAACTGGAGTTTTTACTTACTGCTTCTTTCACAATTCGGGAGATGCTAGCTACATTTTTTCTCCTCGACCTCAAAAGAGGGGGGGAAAAGACAAATTGAGAAGACAAATCCGGGTCTAAATCCTTAAACTGCACAGGATGGTCTGTTTTTCCAGCTGTAATGATAATGCATTGTTAGCATACACATAAGGGACAATAATACTAAATTACAGCTGAAAAATACGAGCACAATAGCTTCCTGAAATAAAGGTCCAATCAGCTTTATGAACACCTCATGCAAAGGCATTTTTCCTCTAGTAACTGCTTCTTGGGATCTTTTGTTTTACCATAAATAGTGAAACAAAACTAAGCCAGTATAGTGATTTTACCTGCACTTACAGAATCAAAGATATTATACTCCTGAGGCATCAGCAGTCCTTACACATCTCAAAATAATTTATCATGTACTCTAATTAAAAGACTCCTGTGACTCTTTTAATCAGTCCACACTGATTTCACTGACAAAGTATACACCCATGAAAAATAATCACATAATTAAACAGCTGTATAGTTTGTTGCAAGATGCAGCTCATCTGAACTTGAGAACTGCACACAATTTTGAAGCACAAATCCTTTATTTCTCTGTTGGTGGGGGGAAGGGATGGCGATCACATATTCACAAATAATCTCTGGTTTTCAAAATCTGATAGAAATTAAGTTCCTCACAGAAATATAGCTTAAATTTGATTTCACTGCTTAGGTCGGCTTCATCATCTGTTTCTACCAGAACTAAGTAGGCAGTCACACAGAATTCAGCCAAAAGATGAATCGCCTCTCGGCAAATTTTTTCTTTTGCATGCTTACATTCTTTACAATACTTAAAGCCATCCTCATGGTTTGGTTTTGGTGGTTTGCTAAAAGAGGAATACGCCCTGTTTTGCATATAAACATAATGCACCTACCTTCAAATTTCTTTGTCAGCTTTGTGAGAGGAGGAGAGAAAAGGAAAGCCTCATTTTCCTCAGCAGACAGTTTCTGATGGATGGCAGTTCTGCGGGATCTGGTTCTTGTAACACGATCTGTCAGAGCTCTTGATGTCTGATCATGTCCTGAGGGGTTTGTGTCTTCAAGCAGCAAAGGACTGCCACCAGGTCCTCGGGAGGTCTCCTCGGACATTGATCGCCTCTTCCTGCCCCGACGCCCTGTCCTTACTGTAGTCCTGGGTGTGGCTGGCTCCTCGCTTGGCTCTGCAGGTGTTTGCTCATGAGTATCCCCTTTTTCTGGATTCTCATGTAGCACTCTTCTAGGTCTTCTCTTAGGAGTATCAAGGACTTCTACTTTCCCACCTGAATGTATGTCTTCCTGAGTAGAGGTAGACTCTGGGTCTGCCAAGAGGTTTTGTGCCGCCTTCCTAGCACTTCTTCTGGGTGTGACAGGAAGTTTAAATTCTGTTTGAGGAAGTGATGATTTAGACAGATCAAGATCAGAATTTTCTGAAATTTCTGATGAACTAATCTTTCTTCTTCTGCCTCTTTTACTTGGCACAGGTAAAAGGAGTTGGTCACTAAGCTGCACCTGCTCATCCTTGACAGTGTCTTCAGTGAACTGTAAATTAAAGCTTTTCAATTTTCTTGCACTTCTGCTGGGACTGACTGCTGTTTTTACCTGATGATCAGTGTCAGTCTTGCTAGTTTCTGGATTTCCAGCTGAACTTTTTCCTCCTTTAGTCCTTTTGGAAGCCAAAGAAGCAATAATGCTGCCTTCAGCAAGAGGCCTTTCCTCATTAGCCTCTTCTTGGAGTTCAGGTGCAGCTTCCTTTGCTCTCCTTCGTCCTCTTCTGGGAGTAACAGGCTGTGTACTGTCAGACAAGGTTTGCCCATCAGAATGGCTGCTTTCTGTTTTTTCTGAATTTGACACTTTAGGTTTCCTACCTCTCCTAGGAGTAACAGGTGTCACAGGTATTTGCTCCTCTTGAGCATTTTCCTCTGTTTGGAGACTGGGAGTCTCAGGCGCTCCTTTTGTTCGCCTGGTACTTCTCCGAGGAGACAGTCCAAGCAGAGCTGGGCTGTCTGTCTTCAGGAGCTGCTGAGTGCCTGCTGACAGAAGACTTGGACTTCTACCCAGCTGTCCCCTTGTGCGTGTTCTTGGAGCAATGCCATAATGATGTCTGCTGGTTTCCTCTCCCACTGCTTCCAGCAGAGGCGTTAAGGGAGCTTTTGCCTTCTGGAATCTAGTTACCTTTTTACCTATGGTTTCATGAATAGATTGTTCTACAACTTCAGATGTAAATTCTTTACTTCTCGTGTCTTTAATTACATCCAGTAAGTTCTCAGCAATGGCAACCTTAATAGGTTCAGGCACATACGGGAGTGACTCTGCAATATTTTGAGATTCCTGATCACCAGTTACAGTGGACACTGAGTTTGTAACATGTTCCTGGCTTTCAGTATTTCCTAAATTGGTCACAGGCTTTTCTTCTGTTGTTGTCTCATCCGGTTTAGAAGCATATACTGATGTAGGGTCTCCCATCTCTGCTTCCCCTTCTTCTCCTTCCAAAACTAAGGTAAAATTACTCTGAGATAGAAAAAGGTCTCCATCTCCCTCAGCTGCATCACATTCATTATATTTATGATCGGGCAAATCACATGCAAACTGCTGCTCTATATTTTCATAGCTATAATGAAGATCGCTTGATGGATCTAATTCACTGTATGGTGACGTTTCAGGTGCTGGTTCTGAGGTATCTTCTATAACCTAAAGTTAAAAAAACCCACAGTTAATACTTTACTCATTACCAAACAGACTAATTTCACACTGAGCTGATGAAACTGAGGACAGTTCCCTTAAGATCACCCCTGAATGTGAAACAATGTGATTTTGTATGACAGATGAGAGTTTATCTGTTTAAGGCACAGAGATCAGAGCAGTCCCTGGGTGCAATTCACAGGCTCTGTTTCTGGTATTTCTGTTCAGAACTGACCGTCTGCCACTGCCCATGACCAGGGAGCAGTTTTCCAACACAAGGTGTGTACTGCACTGCTCCACAGCCAGAGTGACCCACTCTGCCTCTGACAGGGTGAAATACAATTGGGTCCCCGATGCTAAAAGCTTCAGTCATGACAGTTGTGACTGGCCAGGTATCACATCCAACACTGCACTTCAAGGAGTCACTTGGACTGCATGAGATAACTCATTCTTTCTAAATAGCTCCATCTCTTGAAGAAGTATCTTGACACCAAAATGAGCTCATTATTGGGAATTCTGTTTGTGTTAATAAGGAACAAACAGTAGAGGACCTAAGCACCTAAATAATTCTGAGTTTGGTTACCACATCTTTTTGTCATTTGGTAAATGGTTCGCAGTACAAAGAAGGTGCACTCCTGTAACTTTCTTATTGTCTTTAACATTAAAACTATTTTTTAAAGTCAAATAAAAAACTCTGAATTCAAGTAAATCAAATTAATGCCTAGCTATTTAAAAAATAGTTTAGGCATTTATTTTGGTTTTGTTTGGTCTCAAAGGACTAAGTCTTGACAGATTCCATTCATGTTATAGGAACAGAAAATGCAGAAGAGAAAAACCTATCTGCACTTAAAACATTCAGGTTTTAACTTGTGTTAAGCAGCTCGAGAAACGGACAGATTTCTGAGTGTCTCCTAACTGTCAATAGAACAGGCCTGTCCTCAATTTGCAAACTGTTTTCTATTTTGTAGACAATGGGAAAATAGTTTACTTACATTAATTTCCTCAGTTTTAGGAGGATTGTTTGAAACAGGGACTTCTTCAACTTCAGCTGCTTCAGGTTTACATTCTTCAGGTAAATCCACACATTTGCCCTCAAGGCAATTTTCAGATGGAGTACTGACCATATCCTCACTGTCAAGGATACTTATGACAGCTAGAAGAGATTTATGTAATTTTACATTAACTGTTGCATAAATGACACAAGTTTAAGCAAAAAGAAGTAACAGAGGTAGCAAGAGCCAACAATATGGTTCTCCATCCTGCCACATACGTTGGGCTTTCTCCAAAAGCTGAAACTATTGAGCTGGTTTTGGCTGGGCTAGTTAATTTTCTTCATAGTAGCTGGTACTGCTGTATTCTGGATTTGTGCTGAAGGCAGTGTAGGTAACAGGGAAGTTTTAGTTACTGCTGAGCAGTGCCTACACAGAGCCAAGGCCTCTTCTGCTTCTGACACCATGCCAGCAGTGAGTGGGCCGGGGGTGCACAAGAAGATGGGAAGGGACACAGCCAGGACAGCTGACCCCAACAGACATCCCATAAAATATGGCGCCATGTTCAGCATAAAAGGCGGGGCAAAGAAGGAAGAAGCAGGAGACATTTGGAGTTATGGTGTTTGTCTTCCCATGACCATCCTCCTGCTCTCCTGGAGATGGCTGAACAATGGGAAGTGGTGAATGAACTCCTTGTTTTGCCTGACTTGCATGCAAGACTTTTGCTTTCCCTATTAAGCTGTCTTTATCTCAACCCAGGAGTTTTCTCACCTTTAGCTCTCCAATTCTCTCCCCTATTCACCCGGGGGAAATGAGTGAGCCGCTGGGTGAGGCTTAGTTGTCGACTAGGTTTAAACTGCAACAACTACAGATCTGGTAAAGGTAAAAGCCCCACAGCAAGAAACAAGGAGGAGAAAATCAGCTGTCAGGTCCATAGAGGGAGAAAAAAGAGGAAAATGTGGCTGGAAAAGCATGGTAGATAGTTTCTTCAGTCTGAATACTGAGGACATATCACCTTTTAAAATAGTAAATCAAGCAGCAGATCCTGTGGCACACAAATTGGTAGTGGTGTACAACATTAAAAGAAATACTCGTCTCTCCTTATAATACTTTAAGGTCTACCAGCATCTCAATATTTTGATCAAGAACAATAAGATTCACTATGCACTTTCTACAAGGACTTTCTTGAAGAAGTGTATTCTCTCCACAGTTTAATGAAAGTTAGCAGTAACATGCTACTACTATTTCAATCTGAGACACCTATTAGTGGTATGGCAAACTACACATTTCACTTGAGGGGCTCTGCTACCTTAACACACAGAACATTTCCAACATACATTCACCGTCTGCCTCCGGGGAATCAGAGAGCTGCGGATTTGTTGCAACCAGTATGGCTTTTTCTTCTGATGAAGAGGTCATTTCAGACTCCTGGTAGGTTGTTTCACTTCATGAACAGAAAGAGAGAAATTCATCATAAAGCTTGAAAACAAACCTTTATGAGTTACTTTCTCATTGTAAAATCTTCAAGTTTCAAACCAGAAAAATAATGGGAAAATTAGAAATTCCTCTATCAACATATTCAATTTTTGACTTAATTTGTAATTCACTTTGTAATTCACTTCATGCAATGAATCAAGTACTTAACATTCTTTCCAGCTATCTAACACTAGATAATAACATAACAGACATGTATTACAGAATAATTTATTATTTGTTTTCTGTAGAAAGAGGGCAACTACAGTAACAGAGGTTCAGAACCAACTGAACAGAAGTCTGTATAGGTGAAAGTTACCACTTGAAATTAAGGGTTCTCTCATTGCTGGCATTCTGTCTTTATCACTAAACAGTTGCAGCTTTTAAAGTACCTGGTGAGAAAATGGCTTCTCTTTCCATAAACAAATAGATGCTAATTGAGCACATACAGAAGACAGAAATTAAGTGTAAAAATACTGTCAGAAAACATTCAAACTCCAAAATAAACCCACTGCAGTTACAGGAATCTCAGGATTAATTTTTAACTACACAATTTTCAGAAAAAAAAGGGCTTATGTTCACAGTATCTGCTTAGTAACTCTCAAACTGTAACAAGGTCTATATAGACTGTTGAATGTAGTCTTTATCATCATACTTTGGGGTCTGCAATGATTTGAGAAAAAAGACTCAAATTGACTGCTAGTCAATGTGCATTACATTTGTGCCAGATTACTTTTGCTCACATACAGAAGAGAATAGACAGGCTCTTATATATAAGAACACAGGAAAGAACTAATCCCAGGTCAAAATCAGTTTTCTAACACAGAAAAGCCAGCAGCTGTATGTTGTGTGAATGAAAAGATGTATCTACTTCATAAGCTCACCCTTCATTTCCAGCCCCAGATGTAGCAGCCTCAGCAGCTTTAAACACTGATTTATCATCCTCAGGAAGGGTATGACATGTAGCATTTGATTCTTCCACAAATCCTACAAAAATAAAGAGATGGATGACTTCCCTGTTCTGCTAAACATCACTCCTTTTAAACTGCTTGTATGAGTTTAAAGTGATCCTTTATGCATTTCATCTAGGACAGGCATTTAGCAAAATAATGCTACCAAGATTTCAAATGCACAGAAGGTCTGAGTTCTTCTTTCCAGTAGAACAAGAAGCCTGATGCATAATTTCAGTCAAACAATGTAAAGAAACCTGCAAACTACAGAAGTAACCCTAAAACATAACCAGGAGCCGAAGTTTTAAACATGTATCCCTCTCAAAACTCCCACAAAAATCACTGCTGCCTTTCAGCTGCCAGTACACACAGGAAAATGCCAGCCAAGGAAAGTATACATTCATAGGTCCAGGTTACCTAAAAAAGGACTTGAAACATGGAGGTAATTTTAAAAGCATAGGGCACTTGTGAAAACTTATCACTAAACTGCTGCACTCATCAGTAATTTAATCTTTTGAAGACATTTGCAAACTTCAGAAACTTAGGTTATGACAGGATGAAACAGACCTGCTTCTTTTCTTCGTTCTGAATGATCTGGTTGTTTCATCTGGAAAGATTTATCTTCGACCATTTCACTTTCTTCCTCCTTCTCTGATTCTTGAACATCAGCAGTTTCTTCAGTGGAAGAATTAGCTGGTTTAGCAGCTATAAAGATGACGTCATCCTCAAAATCACCAGGTGATTTTGCATCATGATACTCCAAAGTAGTCTGGTCTGATCTGACAGAGAAGTTACTATTTTCTTTGCTGACATCCATCTTCTCCAAATCATCTCCAGGTATGCTTTCTGAAGACTCCTGCAATTCAGCACGACCACCCCCAGGACTGCTCAGAGTAAACAGAGTTGGTTTCTCTCTACTTTCAGACCAAGCATCTTCCATCAAGCCATGATGAGGCTCAGATGAAGCTCCAAATAGGTCTTTATCATCTTCTGTCACCTAAAACAAAAGTTCAGATTGGCAACATGAGTCTGCTTTTTGTCAAAGCAAAACAAAAAACCCCAACAAATATTGGTATTTCTAAGTTACACATGTCCCCTTAGGGAGGCAATAAAAAAAAAACCCTCTCATTCTAGCACTATTGTAGATTTAAGGCTGAGTGTAAAAATTAATCACACTTTAGATTGCTTATTGAGTTTCCACGACATTGAAGAACTAAGATGAAGTCAGTCTTACTCATAATGTCATCTCAAGGCTCTTCACTGGGCTTACTAGTGTGTTTTCAGGAAGACAAAGCTTTGCCTAATAAAATCCTAACTCAAGATTTCTCTATTTTATGCTTGTCCTTTCAACACATATGCACTACTAAAATATGCTGGTGTTCAACTATGCCTGTAGCATGGAACAAGTAAATTAATATGGCCATAGTGCCACTATTAGTAAGAATTTCACACAGGAGAGGGCACCTGTTGTTACAATTGAGTAGCTCCTTGTAAGATACATGAGCTACTCACACGTGGAAAAGCAGCACAAGCCCCTGTTGTGCCCCTGATTTGGGTACATTATGCCGGCAACTGCCTGATGGGCTGAACCACAGAATCCAGCTACACAACTGCAGGAGCCAAAGGGAACACAGCTGGTCAGATTGGACCCAATGAATTTGAAAACTACACGGATGCTATCCCTGGTGCAAGGCAAGAAGCAAATCCGAGAACTTTAGGGCTCAGAGAACAGCAAACGCTACAGTTCTTTCCATCAGGAGTCTCTCTTTACAATCATTCAAGTAAACCAAACACTGCAAAAAGACAGGTTGAAAGTCAAAGAAGCTTTATGACTTTTGTTGCTGTCCCAGATGTTTAATTTGCAAAATTTAACAAACCCAAACAAGAGGCTCTATCTATATTCCTTACCTTCCTGCAACATTACGATTTGAAAAGCTACAGCTGAAAGTTGAACTAACATTCTGAACAACCAGAGATCCTAACAGCATCTGAATGAAGGCCACCAAGGTCCCTGATGTTTGTTATGAATATGTTCCTGCAGGAACATGATGCTACAGTAGGTCTAGCATAACACAATCTTTTTTTTGACCAAATTTTGCCACTCTGATTCACAATCAAGATTCTCAGCCTAAGGAGTTTTGGCAAACTTTAAAGTCTAAATTAAATCACAGCATTATATGCAAAATTCACTAACTGCAGCCCATCTTACCCCAGCAGTCCACTTTGCATTCGAGCTCTCTTCCCTGAAAGATATTCTAGGTTCCTTTGCTCGTAGAGGAGGAGTAACTGATCGTCCTGGGGATGCAGAGGGAGTTGCTAGGGGTGTAGTGCGAAGGCTGGACCTGAGAATAGACTGAGGAGTAAACCCAGGAAAACCAGAAGATGTGGCCAAAACTTTAGCTCTCTAGGAAAAGAAACAAGAACATTTAATTTAAGACCAGTTAAATCTTCAAAACAGAAGACTGTATTACCTGACAAAAATTACATTAGCTTAAATTACAAACTGGGTTTATAGCAGCAGAAAGTTTTGCCTCTGCACTGTTTTTTCCAAAACGACCAACATTTTAAAGATAAAAAACGGTGCTTTTTATTTTTCCCTTGGTTTGTCTTTGTAATGCCAACAAAATAGAAGTTATTTTCCAAAATTACTTTTTCAAGAAATAAGAATATGACATCTTGTTTTCTGCAAGGCTATCTCTTATCCCAGTAATTTTTGCAACTTCTACACTGCTCTTATAAAAGGCACACAACTTCAACTTTCCTCTGCACTGCAGCGTTTTCAGTTGCTGCATTTGACAGCAATTCTGAAAAGCAAGTGTCACAGCTTTTTTTTACTAATTAATCAGCAATACACAAGAGGACTGATACCTACATATCTTCATGTAGAAGCATTCGGGTGTTCTTAATTCAGATTATTTTATATTGAAAGGGTTTCAAAACAGGAAGATGAAGCTAGTTGAACGGTACGGATGGTACTTCGTAAGAAAAAGGTAGAAAGATAGAATTGCTCCATACAGTAAATTTATTTCACAAAGTTGTGGGACAAGCTGCCCACTGCGATCAGCTGAGAACTTAAGTTTCCTGCTTAAAAACTATTCCCAGCTTACTGCTTCCAAAAGGACTGTGTATACAATAACCACATGCATACTGAAAATTTCAATGCAGAAGTGTTTCTGCTAAATACTTGGGTGATTTCACTAAAAACAAACCTCTGAAGTTTTCTGTTTGGTTGGTTGCTATTGACTTTTTAAAATACAAACCTTGACCACTACAGGAGTTTCCAGTAAATTCAGCTCTGATGCTCTTGGAAGATTCTTTTGGGAGCTGGAGCGATGTGTATTTGATCTCAGGGGGCTGGATGCCACAAAAGAAGTAGAAGCTCTGCATGGGGACTGCCAGCTCTCATCCTGTGCCACAGAGCGGGAAGGAACAGGACGAACCACCAAATCCAGCAACCTGTTGAAACACACAAATTAAACTAGGAACATAAATAAATAAATTTAAAAAATCATGCTGTGATCATCTCAGATGATGCAGAACAGAAACACTGGATGAACAAGACATACAACCTCACTGCTGGGGGTGATCT